>CP092867.1:113552320-113619021 GCA_030710605.1 Cordylochernes scorpioides
AGTAATATATATATATACAGTTAAATATTTACATAATTAGAACCTTTCTTAATGAAATAAATGATTATTATACAAAAATAACTTCTTTTTATCTATGTAAACATATTAGTTCTGAGAAAAGGATAACTGCCATAAAATGCAGAGAAAGGCAAAAAAAACATCTCTTGTAATATAACAAATGTTATCTCAATATATTATAACATAATAAATCATATCATTTCATATATTATATTCTAATTTATTTTGTAAATGAAGAATACATAAGAGAATACAGGATAACAATAAGATTCTGATCTAAGGGAAGAAAACCAACTTTATCTGACTAATACAAAACAAGTTGCTTGCAATAAAGACCAATACATTAGGTTTAATAGATTCTGCAGGATGTATATTTCAAGGCGAAAGTGTTGGCTGTACATATTTCAAGCTACTATTTCTAATTGCTATATGCAAAATTTGACATCGAACGTTTAATTTCCATGATTCCTATGTTCAATTGTGTTAATTGTATATAATGTAATATATACACGCAATTATCCTAATTGTGGATATGGCGTGTCTCTCCCAACTGTTAAATAAATAAATAATAATATTAAAAGTAACCTAAAGGACCGAATTTGAGGATCTACATGCCGTTAAAGAGGAAAGCACGGTTTCAAGAGGACAGAGTTTCAATGACTGACAACTTTGAGATTCGAGATGGTACATGATATTAATAAAAATTATCTTTACCATATATGTGTGTTTTAAATACCCAAAATCATCGAAAACTTACAAATTATTCCATAAAAATAGTCTTCACACACAATGAGAAAGAAAAAAAAAACCTCCTCATCCAATTAATTTGAAATACTAATATTATAAGTTTGTCCCAAAATTATTCCGTAGATATTTTCAGTTTCCTATTTCATGAAATCCATTAAAAATTCTTATATATGTCTAAAAATGGAAGATTTAACAAAACCAACTTCTGGTATAACATGCTATCGTAAGTACTTTTATTTGAAAATGGTATTATAAGGAAATCGCGAATATAATATCTATGCGTTTATAAAAGTTAGAACATTGATATGGAAAGATTGGAATACTTTCATAATTTTAAAAATGGCTTTTAAAAGTTTGGATTTTTCCTTTTTCAATCTTAGGAAATAGTGGGTAATACATAGCTTCCCAAACTTTTGCGAGTTACCGTCCACATTTCAAAACCTACACGCAGTGGATTGTTGGAATAATTTCTAATGTAGAAATTGATGAAATACCATCGCCTAAGGGAGGTTATGCAACTAAACATTTTTGATTCCAAACGCCATCAATCTTAATTTTAATTTTCTTTTCAAATCATGTATATGGACGAATACCCTTTCATGAATTGACAACATGAATCTCTCTTAACCATGTAGCCATTTCGGATTATTGACCATCGTTAGGGTGATGCATATATCAAGAAGTTATTATAATATTCTTTATATAATATATAAAATATTTTATATTATTATATTAAATTTGTTGTATATAGTTTTTTATTGATATTATCAAATTATTTTTATTTATAAAAACATCTACTTTGAAAATGTTGCTACATTATGTTGATGTAATTTGAAGAAAGATATAAATAAAATACTATGCCAAGAATTTTGTGATATAAAGCAGAACCTTTCTAACCTCCTTTGCACCACCTTCCCTGAATATAAAATGCTAATATTCTTTAATAACACTATAGATGGAAGAAAAAATAGACCATCAACACCTCTCTACAGTGACCATCACTCTAGCTTCGAATATAGTGGGTTTGTGGCTTCAGGAAACTACCAGTACATTATAAATGCCCCAAATGTAATAAAATAGTTTCTTTTGCCTATCCCTAGTACACGTGGTACAGGCCATGATAATCATGGTGGGTAGAAGTAGGAGACTGCTTTTACTGTAAGTTCACTACATGTCTATATATGTGAAAATCAGTTCGACTTTGCATTTACAAATGTGCCAGAACCCCGTTTGGTTACTTACACTTGCTGGTGGTGTTGGAATTTTGCAAGAATCGGGGACTATTGGAGCATTTTTTATTTAAATAAGAAAAAATACCCAATGCGGGAATCGAACCCGGGTCGAAGGGGTCGAAAACCAACAGTTGTGACCATCCTACCACCGACCCTCGTAATTACCAAAAATAGTTAAAAGTATGTAGTAAAAGTAAATATTTAAAAGGTAAAATTAAATTATATTTTTCATACTACTCTCTTAATCACAACATAAGGCGCAAAATATTCTATCGGGCCACATTTTGCTTTATCACAAGACTGTTGGGAGATTCCCAAGTAGAAGAGTGAGATTTATATTGATTTACATACTTTAACACTGCTACTATAGATTATAGTAGCGACAATCGTACAAGATTTCGGACAAGACGCCCAAATGTCGCATTTAGGATTAATACAACGATAATTTCTCTATTCCGTATAGAAAAAGAAACACAAGAGCACGATCATCAAGCTTTCGGGAAAGACGTGAAGGGCGCCATGCCGAAAGCTTATACGATCGTGTTCCCTTATATAAAGAATAACTTCTACTCGACTTGTTTTTCTAATTCAATATCGAATCTCTTGTATCCAAAAAACATTATTGTATTAATAATTTTTTTCAATTAACTTTCCAATTCAAATATCTATCAGAATAAAAAAGTGTTTACAAACCCCAATAGTGTCCATTCTCCATTGTAATAATCGCGGCGTTATTTTACATGATGTGCAGCAATATAGTTTAAAAATTGAACTTCTGCACATTTTTTCTTAGTTAAGTTTGAATTTTGCGCAGAGGCGATATCGTAGCCCATGAGGATCTTCCGAGGCGCGATAGTTTCTGGTTGAAAACTTTACTCTTATTTCCTTTATATATAGGAATTTTTTTTTCTAGGATTTTTCCCTTTCTCTCTCTCTCTCTAAAAGAATTTTAATATTTGAATATATAAGTTTTGAGAAGTTATTAGAGAAATTTATTCTATGAGATTTGTTTGAAACATTATATAAATATGGTTTAGCATCTATAATATCCTCATATTGAACCATTTTCATAGAAAGGCCCGTTGAAGAATAATATAGTATGGTTTTTCTTTTAAATGAAGAAAGGTATTGAACCTTTCTACCGTTTCTTCTTAAAATATCTGACAATTATCAATGGCAATGTTTTATTATTTTTTTGTAATCTTGGCTCTTTTTTTCTACAATTTCATTTAATAAGAGCTTAATGTATAATGAAGAGCGTATAAAAGGAAAATTCTTTTTGAATTATTCTGCCTTTATATCAGATTATGATTACTGATAAATATCATATGGATATTTTTATGTAACATAATGGTTATTTCTGAAGATCAGTTGTTGGTTGAAAGTTTGAGAAAATATTTTTTTCTAAAGAATGATTATTTTTTGTTTATTATTCATCATATCTTGTTTTCTCTCTGTTATTTTATATGACAATGTTTTAATTATTTTGATCAATATAAAAATTGCCTTGTCACCTTGACATTTGTCCTTTTCTTGAATATTTCACGTGGCATTTTGATGGAGCTGCTGAACATGGAAGATAAATTCTAGATCATTAAACAGACCTTGAGGTCATGATTGATGTGGACTCTATTTTTTACTGACTTTCCTCTCCAAGAATACGACAGCCCTTGTGATTCTACAACGACAAAGTTGTCATTCACGCTGTAAGAAAAGTACGTGAAGTTACTGAAGAGAAGCAACAAAGACATCGAGAAATCCTTGAATGATATATGTCAGATCTTTGTCAAAAGCAACAAGATTTGAAAGCTGACAGTCTCACGGTTCCTATATTCAATAAGCTATTAGACGAAATATTTATGTATAATATATTATTTTGTTATTCAGAATATTTCTTCATTGTCTCTGATTAAGTAGCTTAAATAAATTTCCATGTTGCCCTGATACTTGTTTGTCGTTCATTATTTTTTTAAACCTGAAAATATAATAATTGTGTTGACAAAATAATTTTTGAAATATTATTGTCTTTTATAAAATAACTTTTTTCCTTGGAAGAAAGGGTGAACATAGAGATATAATATAATAACCTCTCAATTAAAGAATGTATCTCTGAACAACGGAAAAGAAGTTTATCCTGCGGATTCATGGCTCATACACAGGATACGCCATTGTTTTTAACTTGTTCTTTAATCTTGCTTGTGTTACTGCCCATCATAAGTCTTGCTCGGCGGACTGAACTTTAAATGAGGAAAATTTAATTGTCGAATATAAAATCTCGTAAATGAGTTTATTTGTCTATTAGTTTGGAGAAAAATATTAAAGGAAAATATCTTTCACACAAATACAAAGGATGTTCATTTTAAGAAGAATGGTTTTATTGCTTTATTGAAAATAATTAACAAATTTTAGTACAAAATAATGTTTTCTATGTATAAGCATTGAGTTTAATAACAGCTATGCATCGATGTTTTAATGAAATAAGGTCTTAGAATATTTTGATCAAGACCAACTCGACAGTCCAAACGACTTTCTAGAGACCCTCTAGTGTCTTCGATTTTGAAGATCTAAGAGCAGTTTTTAGCAAGCTAAAAGCACACAAATCTATGGGGACCAAGTCTGGATATTTTTCAGGGATGTGCTTTAAAGGGATGTACGAAATTCTGGTTTCATCCATCTTTTCGTCCAGGTATTGACGTGTTGAACGTGGTGTATGGATTGTGGCGCTTTATCCTGGTGCATCCTTGGGGGGTGGGGAGAAGTCTGAAAACTTAACCTTTTACAAAACCACTTATAATTTTAAGCATTTCTAAAATATAAATCGTTTTTCATGAAATATGAATCAATGTCTGTTCTTTCGGATAAATAATACTTCATTCGAATCGCGCACTTCTTTCGCGAGATACAGCATTGTTCAATCGTTCTTTTTACAAATAGAACACCCTCTGTATAATTATATAAAATATGCTTAGGTGCGTATAAAAACAGTAAGCCAGTTATATGTAAAACTCTGAAAACTTGTGGATACGAATTAAGAAAAATAAATAAAGATGTTAATACTTGAGTGTTATATTTAAACCAAGTTAGATCCAAGAAGAAGATGAATCCAATGTTGTTGTTGTTGTTGTTTCCAATGAAAAGCCTCAGATGTCTCCATGCATCTCTATCACAGCAGCAGCAATGTCCACTATCTTGGGTGTGTAAAGCTGCTGCTCTGGGTCCTGTCAAATTTTGGAAGGCTGCAGCCATTGCTGAACATGAGAATATGTGGGTAGGTGTTAGTTCCACACCAGGATAGTTGTTGCATGTCCTATAGGTTCTTGTGCCATCTGGATGTATTGTATTCCATTGTAGTGTTTTGTTCATATATTTATGTGACGATTTGTAAATATCTCAATAAATGGAATAGAGCGAAGTGTTCCATTATTTCTTTCCCGTTGATCTGTATACACAATCAGTCCATTCCTGAGATTATAATGCAATAAATCAGTTTGAGTCAAAAGGCGATCCATTAATTAAGATTATATAAAAGGGCGTACCTGGTTCTGTAAAGAAAAAAAAAAAGAACAATTTTTTTCTTAAAATATTTCGAGAGATTGCTCCCTCTTTATCAATTTATTGCACAGTGAATTTAATTTACAAATTATTGTAGATCATATGAAAACAAATTTGTCATTGGTCAAAAACAATTATTGATAATAATACATTAAAAAATATAATTATAATAATAATATAATAAAATATTTTGGTAATTAAATGATTTTTAATAATGCAGTATTTTGTAATGTTTTTGAAACAAAATGTAAGGAAATAAAAATAAGAAAAAAATGAAGTTGACTGCGATTATTAGAAAAAAAATTAAGTTAAAAGAGACTCATATTCGGGGATTTCTTCATATCTATTTACACTAGCAGGGTCCTTCATTGATGCTATGGCCTCCAGGAACTTCCTCTGGTGTGAGTTCTGGATGCCCCTGTAGATAGTGGAAGTATTTTCACAATCTGGCTGATGTCCCGATCGGAGACCATGCTCCACCATGGCAAACCTTTCCTTTGCATACTTCCAAGAAGATTTGTGTTCTTAGAGTCTGGTCCCAAGGAAACGGCCTGACTCTCCAATGTAGGATACATTGCAGCTTTTACATGGGATCCTATACACAACGTCCTTTGTGTTCCCTATCTCCACTTTCTGCTTTGTAATTGTATTTCGGACTATAGTCTTTAAAGATGGTGCATTTTTGAAAGCAGTGGTTATTCCGGAATTTTTTAAAATATGAGCTATTTTCTCAGCTCCTGCTCCATATGGCATTATACATTTATTTTTCAAATCTTTTTTACTATGAATGCTATTAATTTTATATGAATGTTTATTGATAAATTCCCATTCGATATTAATTCTTCCTGGATAGTGTTCAATTCTATATATTTAAGTTTATCAGTGGAGCAATGTGTGAAGGCACGTTTGGTGAGAGTTTTTACAAGGGAGATTTCATGCGAGATAGGACCAAAGGAGTTGGCATGGAGGTATACTGGTGAGTGACTAGGTTTTCTAAAAACAGTTGTTTGAAGATAATTTAATTTATTTTCGAAAGTATATCTAAAAAGGGTAGGAAGCTATTAGGCTCTTTTTCAGTTGAGATTTTTAAGAGGGGGTGAAAGCTATTTAAATATGCCAAGGTATTCTCAATATGGTCTGTAGCCACTATAGCCATCAACATATCTTGCCCAGTACTTAATGGTGGTTTTGAATCTTTCATTTACCAGGATGTCAAGACAGTTTAAGACGAGATCAGCTGAGAATGGAGAGAGGGGACTTCCCATTGGAATACCATTGACTTGCTGGTATATGTTGTTATTGAAACAGAAATAGGAAAATTCTAAACAGATATCAATTAAATATAAGATTGTATTTGAAGGTAATTCTAGATTGAAATCTGTTAAGGTTTTTTCTAGAGTTGTCAGCACTAATTTGTGATCTAGGCAGGTGAATAAGTTGCAAACATTAAACGATACTAATGAGTGATTTTTTATATTAAATATATTTTTTGTTTTTTGGAGTATTTCTTCGGGATTCTTGACGATAGGATTGAGTATTTTAACTAGATGTTTGGAAAGATTATATGTAACCGAATTACAGGATGCAATGATTGGTCTTAATGGAATTTTTTCTTTGTGTATTTTTGGTAATCCATAGATGATAGGCATGGAGGCTTTAATCATTTTATGTTTTTTTATTATTTCTTCTGTTAGTAAACTTTCCTTTTCTCCTTCTGTCAATTTTTTGTTGAACTTTTTTACTAGATCATTAATGCAGATATTTTTTACTTTTCGATAAGAATTTTTATCTTCTAAGAGTTTCTCCATTTTTTGTGTGTAATCTTGTTTGTTCAAGATAACAGTGGCGCTTCCCTTATCAGCTGTGGTGATAACAATACTGCTATCTGTTCTTAGTGATTTTAGGATATTTTTGTCTGCATGACTGAGATTGTTTGATAAATTATTTTTAGATTTGTTTATTAATGGAATAATTTTATTGTGCGTAGATTAATTTTTTCATTCTCATTTAGATGTTGCAAGGAATTTTCAACTGCTGCTAATGTTTTAGGCACATCAATTGGGTGGGATGGAATGTATTTTAATCCATGTGATAGTATCTCTGTTTCTTTTTCTGTTAAAACTCTATGGGATAGGTTATGAATATGGTTTGTTTTTTTTTATTAATAGGGCTTGGGAAACGATATTTTTTAACCCAAAAGATTTTCTTTTTTGATGTCTACTTTTGATTGAATTTGTTTCCTTATCACTTATTTCCTTTAGTTTTTCAATTATTAAATCAAATATATCAGAGCTAAAATTATTAGATAATTGGTTTGAGATGTTTTCTTTAATTTTATTCAGCTTACTAATTTGAGTATGGCAATTAGAAATTCTAAAATTTAGAAGTTTGTACCCAATTTTCAGAAAGAATGATGTAGATTTGTTGGTTAAAACTGGGTCTTTTAGCTTTAAGCTAGGGGGAATGAAACGAATTGTAAGGCATTCATGATTGAATGAAAGATGTTGTTTCCATCGTGATAAACGTTTGTAAATTTCTTTCAGTTTTCTATACAAACATAGGGAGGAGTGACCATATGTGGCCAAAATAGTTTGAGCCAAAAGGCGATCCATTAAATAAGATTATATAAAAGGGCGTATCTGGATCTGTAAAGAAAAAAAAAAAAGAACAATATTTTTCTTAAAATATTTCGAGAGATTGCTCCCTCTTTATCAATTTATTGCACAGTAAATTTAATTTACAAATTATTGTAGATCATATGAAAGCAAATTTGTCATTTCAGTGCTACACTGAAAGTTCCAATGAGCGACTCATCTGAGAGCGACATTTTCCAATTCAACCTCCAAAGAACGGTCAACTCCAGGAAACAGAAGCAATGTCCATAATTTAATGGAAAGTGTGTGTTCAATTAAAATAAATTAATTAATATATATAGAGAGAGATAGAAACATTGTATGATTATCCTACTAAATAAAAAAAAATGTTGCGCGTAGTTGGGATTTTATGGATATAATTTGTTAACCAAATATTTGAAAAAAAACAACGTATTCTCGCTTGAAATCACAAAATTCACTAAAAAATCCAAACAATCGCTTTTTTTAAAACTCCAAGCTTGCCTCGATCGACAAAAGGCTCGTGTGTTTATATTCCAGGGGCTTTATCCACAGTCCAGCAGAGCTTACGTCTATTCTCCAGACCAACAGGGCCGTGAGGAATGCTAAACAAACCATCCTGTTAATAATCCAATCCCCGGCAGCGTCCGCCTCATTTGCCCTGGACGGGGGACTTCTTTGTCCAGCACTTGCCCCAACAATTGCTCACACAATGGGAACGTCCCAAAAGGGTGCCCATTGTTGGAACATGCAGTCCCCTACCCACAATGAAGGCCCATTCAAACCCCTTTTCCGAGGGCTCGAGCTAATGTTTCAGGTCTTTTAGCGATACTAGCAATAAAAGATGCCAGCTTCAATGGTCTCAGATTTCGGCCCAGGGTGCTGTCTGAAGGCCACCTTGCTAATTTGGTGGACTCACCACTGGACAATGGTCTGACCCCCCCTGATCCAGGGAACCTCTCCGGTTCTGCCAGGCTTTTCCGACATCCGTTTTTTCGAATGCCTAGCCAATAAATAAAAAGAGAAACAATATTATCAACTCAACAGAGTACATTGTGCGTAAAGATCACTTTCTTTTTCAAAAGTGAATCAATAGACTTTTTAAATACACTGCGTGACATTGAAAATGGAACACCAAGAAATAGTGGCCAGAAAATTATGCAAATTTCAGGGTAGACGCTCCTAACCGAGTTATGCAAATGATGTAAAATGCGCAGCCCTCGTGCGCACATGGAGTAAGATATAAGGGAAGGAACTTGCAGAAAGGACAGTATTCGTGTCGTTATTTCTTCAAGGAAAATCATTGTAGAAATTTTGTTTTTGTGTCAAAAGACACGTGTAATAACAGAGAATGCCAGGACATCGTAAACGGAGGCAGTTCAAGCAGACAGATGCTTTTACGAGGGGCATGGTGATCGGACTGAAAAGGGCAGGTTGGTCCATACGTCAAATCGCAGCTGATACACACCTTGGTGCGTCCACGGTGCACCGACTGTGGAGAAGATGGTTGGAACAAGGAAATGTGGCAATTTATAGGAATGTCGGTGCAACCAGAGTGACATCAGCACGTGTGGATCGGCGTATCCTTCGACAAGCAGTGGCGGCCCCACAAGCCACTTGTACCGCCATCCTGCAACATGTGCAAGACACCCTAGATCATTCCATCTCGACCAGAACCATTTCCCGTCGATTGGTTGCTAATGGCTTGCACTCATGCCGTCCGCTAAGAAGACTGCCATTGACCCCACCGAATAGGCGCCAACGTTTGGAATGGTGCCGGGCTAGATCGACGTGGATGACGGAATGGCACAGGGTCGTGTTCTCAGATGAGTCGCGTTTCTGCTTGTCCAGTGATAGTCGCCGTGTACGCGTGTGGCGTCGACGTGGAGAAAGGTCCAATCCGGCAGCAATTGTGGAACGCCCCACCGTGCGACAACGTGGAATCATGGTTTGGGGCGCAATCGCGTATGATTCCAGGTCACCTTTACTTCGTATTCAGGGCACTATGAGGGCTCAACGATACGTTGATGATGTGCTGCGACCGGTGACACTCCCCAGGGGGTACCCAATGCCCTTTATCAGCAGGATAACGCCCGACCGCACACTGCTCGCATTAGCCAACAAGCTCTGCAAGATGTACAGATGCTTCCCTGGCCACCGTACTCTCCTGATCTCTCACCAATCGAGCACGTCTGGGACATCATTGGACGCCCGTTTGCATGCCTTGCCACAGCCGCGTTCAGAAGACGAACTGTGGCAAATGGTTGAGAGGGAATGGAGAGCCATCCCTCAGGACGCCATCCGTACTCTGATTGACTCTCTACCTAGACGTGTTGCTGCGTGCATCGCCGTCCGCGGTGGTCCTACTTGCTACTAAGCCGACGCCGTTCTCGCTCTGTATTATGACTATCATTTTGAAATAAAGATCACTTATTGTTCGTCCCTGTCTCTCTCTGTCTGCCGAGTTTCATCACTTTCTGGCCACTATTTCTTGGTGTTCCATTTTCAATGTCACGCAGTGTATATATTTTTATCTCCTATACGGAGAACACGAGATTAAGATCATTTAATGAGACACAACACTAGCTTTGTGGAATTTAAGAAGAAGCGAACATTGTACCAGGGTTGGTAGACTTCATCAGTACAGGGATAGGTGACATTATGTAACATCCTACGGGACATCGGCCGAAAATGTCAAAGAGTAATTCAGATGAAAAAACAACAATATTGTCAAGTATAAAATCAGGAAAGACAAACTTCAGAATGACACGGTAATTTATTTAAGACAAGAACAAAATCAACATTTATAAGATACAAGATAAGCAATGAGGGAAGTTTCCAGAGTAGCAAAATATAAATAATATTTATAAATATATTTTAAAAATCTTTCTGGAGATTTTTTTTAGCCACCCACTGAAGACGCTGAGAACTATTTCAGAAAAGAAAAATATATAGCAATAGAACTCTATAATTTCTACAGATCAATTGTAAATAGATTCATACACAAAAGAGGTAGTGAGGAAAGTTTTAGAACAGATGTGTAAATAAATCCCTTTTCAAACAAAGACTCGCGTGAACATGGGGAAAGGGAGAAAAAATATTACTGTATTATTTTGTTGTTGTATGGCGAATCCATACAGGGCAATGGGCCCTAATAAAGTCCTTTTGCTGTTGTTGTTGTTATATAAAAAATCGAATAATCTGAATATAAATATAATGAATACTTTGCTACAATATTATGAGAATAGTTGAAGATTAAAACATAAATAGCAGTGACTCATTAGTGATGAACTCAAGTCCTATTTAAACTTCCCTTCCAGGAGTAATAGAAAATCATTTCAAATAACGAAATAATAATCAGTGTGGTAATGATTGGTATGTTCTATACTTACTAAGTCTTTTCCTGTTAGAGTTTAGGAGGTATATAAGATGTGTTTTGAAAATAAGCTTATATTACACCATTTAAAAATATTATTCATATTTATTGTATGAGAAAGTGCATGGACATTATTACCTCTTATAAAAAAACACTTTTAAACATAAAATTTGAAGAGTGGTTTAAAATGTGAGGTATTGAAAACACCCTCTGAACATATAAAATATCATTATTAGCGACAAAATAGTGAACTGTGTAAAATAGGAATTATTCTTTTAAAAAGGCATGAACTGTTTTTTTTCCTTCATAAGGTCGGGAGCGGTTTCTCTTACAACACGGACACTTTAAACCCGTACATTCCTCCTTTCATTTTACACTTGTTTTTACATTTATATGGCTAAATTTTCCAGGGAACCAAAAGACATAAGTTTATAGATCTGTAGAGGTGCAGGCATATAACACGAAATTGCATCGAGAAATGCTCTACCGCAAATATTCATGATTTCATAAATTTTAAGGATACCTGAATGACAAGTTTTTTTTTTTGTCGTTGAGGTAGAGCTTGCACCATGCTGACGAGGGCCAACAGCCCGAAACGCGTGCGTGGTTAGCTTTTCTTGATTAATCAAGAATGGGTATTTGGCCAATTCTGGAATAATTAGAAATCAATGAATAGTTGATATTTATTCCGATAGATGGCGCAATCCATCAGCAATTTTTTATTGCATGATAAGGAGATGCCTTTTTCTTAATTTATGAACCTTATCCCAGTACAATGTCACATTTGTACTATTTTTTTGCAAATATTTTTCCATATTAGATCTATTATTAGCAAATTATACAATTATAAATTCAATTTCCATCTATTGATAAAATTGGTAATAATTTTAGCAATGTGTTTCTTATGATAAATATCATTAAATCTCTACAGACTGCATTGATGAAAGTATTAAATGTGAGGGCTTTACTCATCAGTGGAGAACCCTCCCAGCGGTTACTTATCTTCTTTAATATGAAACAATATTTGAGGAAGAGCATTACTCGGTGCAATTTCTTGTTGTTATATACATATTATATATTCTAAAATGCAATTATTTTATTTTTTTAAAACATATTTAATTTCATTCATTGACTGTTTTACATTTTTTGACTATATATTTAGAAGATACCACTTTAATTATTGTTGTAAATATGTATAGTTAACCCTATCTAATTTTTAAAAATCACGATTATAGAATTCATTTTATAAATTCTATATTGCTGTGATAAAAAATTTTTATGTGTAAATTTACTTCAAGTAATTCAAAATAAAAACTACTGTCGCCATTTTTTCAGGATGTGCAGGATACGCTTTATTCTTCCATATCGACCAAAATCGTTATACGCAGATTGGTGGCCGGCGGCCTTCACTCACGGCGTCCTTTAAGTAGACTGTCATTGATTCAACGGTATAGACACCTCCGTTTGCAAATTTGTAGGAATAGAGTCACATGGACAGCTGAATGGTACATGTGTAGTTTTCGCAGATGATTCTCGCTCCTTTTTAGCCGATCTACACAGCACGTATCAGCCAACATGTCCTGAAAGAAACCTCGGTGCTTCCAAGGCCACCAGTCTCACCTATAGAACACGTCTGGGACCTAATTAGACGTCGTTTGCGTCCGCTGTCACAGCCGAGATCAGAAGATGAACTGTGGCTGATGGTTGACAGGGAATGGGCAGCCATCCCTCAGGACACCATTAAGTCAGTACCAAGACATGTTGCTGCCTGCATAGCCGCCCGTGGTGTTCTACAACATATTGAGTGGACGGCGATCTCGCTGAGTGTATAGGTGTATTCTGTTCTAATAAATATCATTTATTGTTCGTTACTGTCTGTGGTGTGTACTCTCTTTATGCAGATTTTCACTAATTTTGCACACTAAATTTTGATGTTGCAAATTCAGTGTCACGTAGTGTATTTACAGACAACACAGAAGTACTAAAGGTTGTTGGCTATTTCAATAAAGCTAACAATACAAATTGAAAATGATCAGACTCCTAGATGGCCGAGGTGGTCGGTAATTTCTTTCAAATTTTGTGATCAATTTTAATAAACTTCCCGACCACGTAGAAGTATGGTATTTAATATACTAGTCAATCGTAACAACATTGCTAGTGCACAAAATATCCTAATTATAAGTGGCTGTGGTAGTCGGAAATAGACTATAGAAGAAAATATTCTTCAAACGGAGAAAAATAGGCGGAGCCGTTTCTTTGGCGTAATAAGCGACTGAAGTTCCATAAGAATATGGTCTGGGTGGTCGGGACTGTACTAATTCCTATATTTCCTCTCAATTTTTGTGATCACGTTTAAATCTACTCAGATAACAGATAATTCTGTAATTTTTTACACTTTCTCGATCCTGCTAACAATGCAATTCTTAAAAATTAATTACTTCTGGGTTGTGGGGAATGCACTAATTGCTATATATACACGTATATTTTCAAATTTTATGATACATTTTTAATAAACTTCAAAACCTCCTAGAAGTCTAATATTTTGTTCACTAACTCAATCAGGATAACAAAGCAAATGTACATATAATGTTTCCTATTTAGAAATAAGGGATAGTCATAATACTTTGTGTTTCAATATTTTATTTAATTACAACAAGGTGTTAACCATAATATATGATCAAATATTATCTCTACAGACCTTACTGCAACGATATGAGTTATTGAATGATATTAACGATAGATGGCAATAAAATTTAATCTACATAATATATGAACAAAAATTATATTATGCAAAATTAGAGAAAAAAGTACAGTGTTTCCGACTGCCTAATTATGAATGAAAATCAAAGAATAATCAAATATTTTACATAAATAAATACAAATCATGTTACAGTATAAAATAACAGACTTTAGGTATCCACGATATAGTCTGGAATAGGCTATAGAATATAATTTATATATAGGTTATTGGGAATATCAGCCCACATAGGTTACCGCCACGCCACGTTTGAATTTAGAATTTATATATATATTGCCACGTGGAAAATTAGGGAAGAGCAACATCAGGCAAGAACAAACTATGAAAGATAAACAAAATATAATTGTAGTTACTGACATGGATCTCACGTGCTTCTGCCAAGGATTCCATCGAAGTCTGAGAACTTTGTACCTAGTACTTGCGTTCTTTTTCTTGCGGTGTGAAGAGCGGCTTTGTCGTCGTATTGTCTATAGGGACATCGTCATCTTGGAGGGAAGTCTTGGCTTTGACACGTCAGTGGAATCCTGGAGCCAGTCTCTAAAAATGTAGATCATAGCACCCATGGCCTCTAGGTCTTCACGGCGATCCTCAGTTTGTCTTCCCTAATTTTACCCAACATCTCCACCAAAATGCCACGTGGAAAATTAGGAAGACAAACTTCAGGATGACACAGCAATTTATTTAAGGCAAAAACAAACTATGAAAGATGAACAAAATATAACCAATGAGGGAAGTTTACAGAGTAGCAAAATATAAACATAAAAAAAGAAATCCGTTAATAAAATAATAAATACTTATAACAATATCACAAAAGGAGAAAAAAAGGAGCATTTTTTTTTGTGGCGTAATGAAGTTCTGGCTTTCCATGAATAAACGGTAGTATGAACTAGAGCTATAAATAGTTGTTAGTTGATATTATTAAAAATATATAATCATTTAAAATAATTAGAATAAAAATTTGATAAAATTTATAATTTAGTTAATATATTGATGATTCGAAACTATTATTGAGGTGTATGATTCTTTTAAAAATTAAACAATTTCTACTGCTCTTTATTTATTATTTATTTATTATCATTTACAAAGCACGCGATATCCGTTTTTGATATTTGCATGCATACACAAGTTTGGGAGCTTTTACAGTAATTATTAATATGATTTTAGTTATTATAATAGAAATTATTAACGTATTTGTCAGTTAGTTAACGATTTAATTACCCTATAATGAATATTAGTGAACATCACAGATAAGAACAGAAATTTAGAGCTATTTACAGCATATAACTATTTACCATTTATTACAGCCCAGGCTATCTATTACTAAAAAAAACATTCTACAAAATCTATTAAAATTTATATACATATATCTATTATTAACTATTTGAGTTAGACAATTTATATTTATTTGATTTTGACTCTCAAGTCCTCTACAAGTCGACAGTCCGTTAGAACTTGCGTGTGCAGCAAGTCAGCACATAACAGTAGCATTTAGTATAGTGCGATAAAAACAAAAAAAAAAAACTAATTTGGAAAACCGTGTAAAAGCGAAAACGTGTAAAACAAGTACCGTGTAAATCGGGGGATAGGTGTATAAATAATAATAAAATAAAATAGGTCCAAATGATTTTAATAAAAATGCACTAAAAAGGAGAAAATAAATATTTCGTCTACCGCCATTGAACAATTAGATCTATACGAGTTAAAATAAAATCGGTGGGAAACGAATATCAAGAATATCGAGCTCAATGTGATTTAATTAAAGCAACTGATTAGAAAGAGATTTTTTCTCACTAAATACACTCTATAACACAAATAAAACGATGCTCTAAGAAATAGTTGTAAGAATGGGACAACTACTGGTGAATGTGAAGAACATGTTTAGATGAAACGATTTGAACTTTCAGAACAATTAATTGTTTTATTACAGAGTTTGATCGTCACAAATTGAGAAAGTCGATCTGTCGTTTAACCTTAACTGGTCTGGATGCAGACTGCCACCCGATGTGTCATAGACTGACAAAGATTCCGGATGGTGTGCTGCGGGATTTCTTGTCAAATTGTATCCAACTGTTGGGATAAATAGTCAACATTCCGGGATGGTTGCAATCACCATCCGATCATGTTCAGATATGCTCTATGGATGAGAGAACGGGCGACCTTGCTGGCCACGGAAGATTTCGTCAAGATTGAAGGCAATCCATAGTAACACGTGCCATGTGTGGCCAGGCATTATCTTGTTGAAAAGTAATCCCGGGGTGTTGTGAGAGGAACGGGAACAAAGTAGGCTATAAAATGTCATCTACGTACCATTGCCAGAAATGGCAACCAATAAGGTCCTTCTATCAAATGAAATGCTACCCCAGACCATAACGCCCTGTTGTAGACTTGTGTGGTGTTAGAAAGTAAGGCCAGGATCCACGCGCTGTCCAGAACGTCTCCAGACACGTTTTCGACGTTCGTTAGGACACAGCATTAAACGGGATTCGTCACTGAAGACTATACTCCCCAGTCAGAGATGTTCCAAGTTGAATAATCCCGAAATCACTGTAGTCGGACTGGTCGGTGTACGGGTGTTAGAGGTAGGCATCGTAAGGGTCGACTAGCTTTTGGATTCCGTTCTCTCAGTCGTCTGTTGATGGTCATTTTGGACACTTGTGTGCCGGTCACACGTTGGATGGTAGATAACGTGCTGCGACAGCCGTTCTGACATCCTTCTGTCCTCCCTTTCTGTTGTGTCTCTTGGTAGACCCTTGCCGTCATGCCGTTGCATTCTTCCGTTGTTGACCCACTATTTCCAATATCGTCTAATAGCCGCCTAACCTCGACACAGATGTCGCGCGTTTAGTCGATTTGACCAACCAGCCTCTTTCAACTCAATGGTAAGACCTCTTTCAAATACCGACCTAGGTTTATAATGAGCACGGATCTTTCGGCGAGACATTGATGCAGTAGGAATAGGTCTACTGCAAATAATTAAACGAATATTATGAAAACCAGCTCGTTCTGCATCGAATATTTAGTCTAAAATAATTATGCTGGATGCGAAGTTTAGATGCGCTGGAGCTCTTGCTTTGCATAAATCAATCACCAAATTTCAATTAATTTCATGTTTGATCGAAACCACCTTGTATATATATTTTTTTCATATAAACCGGATAACCCCTTTTTGGTGCGTCAAATATTTTGTTATAGAGTCTATTTTATCTCATATTTTATATATAGTCTTTTTTCATTTGGAACTCAAAAATAATAAAAAAAGATTATTTCACTATAAAAATAGCATATTTAAAAGAATAAAATGTTGTAATGGCCTAACCAATTTTTTAAAAGGGAGCTAAAAGAAGAATCAAGATAAAGATTGATTTTTCATTGGAAAACTGCTACACAAACTAACAGAAAGTGAAATATGGATGTAGGAATATGAGCCTGAAGCAAAGAGACAAAGCATGGATTGGAGAAACTCTGGGTCTCCTGTAAGGAAGATTGTCAGAATGCCAAAGTTCAAACTCAACGTAATAATTCATATTATTGTTTATATCAGTTGTTTTATTCCCTGGGAATTTGTTCCAGAGGGACTAAATAACTACAAATAGATGTGCAGAATTCGAAAGATCAAACTTTTGGCGCTGAAGAACTTTTTCTGCATCATAACAAAGACGCCTTCATGTTGCTAAGTGATTACAGTCATTCACATACACCTTATTCTCTTGACTTGATACCCTGTGATTTCCTTTTGATTACAATATAAAAATCAGTTAAATGTCAAAAATATTCTCAACTTTGGTGATAATCTACAATAACTAACCTAAAGTCCGTCCTGCGTAAATTTTGTATCATATTTTTACCCTCTTGTCGAAAGATAAGAAATGGTACAATTTCAGAAGGGGCTTGATTTTAAAGAGATAAAATAGACTTCTGATTGTTTATACTTTTCTATAAATAAATATTCACTTTTTCCTCTCTACAATTAAGTCATTCTGACTATCTATGAGGCACAGAGCTAGTTATAATATTAAATACATGAATATGATTATATATTGAATTGAAAAAAAATATATATTTAGCTCGTATTTGAATTTTATGCGAAAAAATTTACCTTGTTTTCAAAAGCGACTATTATTGCTTAAAATATATTGCATAGGTTTGAAGTTATTTACAGTGGATTCTTTTTTGGTGTTGAGATCATCTGATTTATAGACACAATTTGATCTATATATATATATAAAGTAATATATCAATCTTAAAGAAATCATTGTTGCCGTGTCTAAGGAACAATGGATATAAACCTCTCTTGGACTAGATAAATACATATAAAAATTCAAAGGTAAATGAATCGAGTATCTATTTCACAGTGCTAATAAAGTAAATAAAATTAGAAATATTCTGAACATTTTTTTCGAATAAAACAATATACTGCTCCCTTTACTTCAAATGAAAAAATAAAATTGAGAGGGAATGGCTCATATCAAGTAGTTAACCTTCCTAAAGGTTTAGTCATTTTAAGACAAAATCTGTCTGTCAGAAATATTTGAATATAATAGATAGTATAAATTAACACAAAGCAATAACGCGCCATCTATACATATAAAAGGAAAGAATTTAAAAGCACGAATGTTTCTTTTATTCAGTGTTGCGTATATAAGCAGAATCGTCTAATACAGTATTAGAGCTCTGAGAAGCGGTCTGGTGGATTAAATTGGCGAAACCGCTGGGAGGGTTCACCACTGATGAGCCAAGCCCTCCCAATATATTTTTCCATCGCAGTAAGGACAGTAGAAGTTTGTATTATGTATAAAAGAAACATTCGTTCTTTTAAATCCTTTCCTCATAGATCGTAGTGGCATTTATCGATTCCAATTAAAGTTTAACTCCCAACATTCATTCTGTATCAGACAACGATAATATCTCTTAAAAGATAAAATTGCTATAAAGTATAAAATAAAATATAGACAATAACAATGTTCTCTCCACGATACTAATTATTACAGATAACTTCATTAAATCAACTTCCATCATTGCTTAACATACTGTAAATAACTACCTTGCGATTTCTTCTATCTGCTTATGTTTTTGCTTATTTGTTTAATGTATATGTTTATTCAATGCTATTTATCTAGATTGTTTATTTTCCTTTTGATAATTCTGTTACCTACTCTACTACAATATGAATTATTGTAAATAGTTTCACGCGCAATTATCCAGATCGGATATAGCGTGTCTTGTTTGCAACTGGTAATAAATAAATGTGTTTCTTTATTTGTGCAAAGCACAAGCTTTCGGAACTTTATAATCCTTCCACAGGCGTAGCTGTAAGTTAATTTAATGAAGTATATAAATATATATCTTTGAAAATAGAGCAATTCATAAATAAATATTTAATTAAAAAGACACTACTGTAAAAAAGAGCTTTATGTTAATAAAAGAAAGCTTTTTAAATGTCGTTTTATTTTCTATAAAGACTTTGAAGAGAAAATATTATGTTGAAAGAGTCTTTTATATTCACGAATTGAATTTTTTTATTATGTACCAATTTTAACCTAGGTAGAAGGTGACAAATTTTAAGGTTAAAAATGACTTAATAAATAAGGATAAAATATATATATATTAAAAATAAAGAAGGCATATCCTGACCAAAAGCACATGTGATTTTTTTAGATGGCAGAGCGCCATCTAGTGGAACAGAAATCAACTATTCATTGATTTAACCTGTTCCCTGATATTTGGCCAACCCAATTTCTTGATAAATCAAGAAAAGCCATCCACGAAAGCGTTTCGCGCTGTTGGCGCTCGTCAGCGTGGAGTAGACTGTACCACTGCGGCCAAAAATAATTTTGGTTCCAGAGGCTTCTTGAGAAACCAAGAAATGGGTATTTAAGGCCAAACTTGCGTATATACGCTGAACACATGAAAAAACAATATATGTGAATAATATTGAATATTTATATATTCTCGTTGTCTAAACCTAAAGCTATGCCTGTGGAAGGATCTCTATTTGCTATGGAAGAATAAACACAAGTCGAGGAGAAAGAGCTTCTTTTATACGAGGACCATCGTACAAGCAAGACGCCCTTCTACGAGTAACAGTAAAACCTTTATGGGTTAGCACTTCATTTGGCCATTGTTTCGCAAATACATACACACTATATAGAATAGAATAAACATAATAACTCTCTGGATTCTTCAAAGAACGGGGTTTTTAATGTTTCACAAATCTACTGTAAAAAGAGCTTTATGTTAATAAAAGAAAGCTTTATAAACCTCGTTTTATTTGTTATAAGGATTTTGAAGAGAAAATATTAAAATGAAAGAGTTTTTTATTATGATGCATTAGCGCGCCATCTGTAATCAAAATTCGAAACTATTATAGACGCGTATGAATATTTTTTAACACAAAGCAATAACGCGCCATCTATACATATAAAATATATAGATGACGCGTTATTGCTTTGTGTTAATTTATGCCTAACTGACCTTGTCTTTATTGTTTGCGGAAGAGAATTGCTCGATGCAAATATTTGAATGTAATTCTACTGTCCTATAAGCTTATGTCCATAGTCTTCTTGAAAACCATTTCTGAGATTCCACCCTTCAGTGCTGCGTATATAAGCAGAATCGTCCATACAGTATTAGAGCTCTGAGAAGCGGTCTGGTGGATTAAATTGGCGAAACCGCTGGGAGGGTTCACTACTAATGAGCCAAGCCCTCCCAATATTTTTTTTCATCGCAGTAAGGACAGTAGAAGTTTGTTATATGTATAAAAGAAACATTCGTGCTTTTAAATCCTTTCATTTTATATGAATATTTTTAAAAATAAACAATTTCTACTGTCCTGGAAGGGTTCACTATTGATGAGCCAGGCCTTCCCATTTATTTTTCCATTGCAGTAAGGACAGTAGAAATTGTTTATTTTTAAAAAGAATCTTACCTGTCTATAATAGTTTAGAGTATTATTTATTTACGAATTCATGTACCTATTTTAGTCTGAGTAGAAGGTGACAAATATTAAGGTTAAAAATAACTTTATGGATCTCATTTAGAAGCTAACTTTCCAGAATCACCACGATCCTCTCAACAAAATATATTAAATTATAGAAAGGTCAATTAAAAGGCGCGCACACACAAACATAAAAATGGAAAGTTTTCCCATAAAGGAAGGCGGGTGGTATTTGTGCCAAGTCCTCCCACACGACAGGGTATGTTTTGCCAAACGAGCTGGATTCTGGTTGCCGCCGAAATTATGGAATCGCGTGTATGCTCGCGTGCGTTTCAAGTTGAAAAGGTCAAATTATAATAAATTGTAACGACGGGCACACCCACGTCTCCTTGGAATGTATAAATACGTCGTATTTTATCCTAGTTGGTATTCTTTTAGTCGTTTTTATTAATTAACATATTACATGATTAAGAATTAATTTTGAGAACAATTAAACTGTTTATAAAGAAGAGAGTGGTGGTGGTGCTTATCTCCATGGTTAAACCAATTCCTGAAGTCCACTCCTCTCCAATTTTCAGAGAAAGGAGTAGAATTCATTGAATTCATTGGAGTATTCAGATGCCTGTTGATGGGACATCTGATATAGGTAGGAATGTTAGCTGGACATAGTGGGATTCATGTCTTGGGTACCAGGAGTTCAGAACTCCAGACATACTTCACCTGTCCTGTCCAGGGTCAGCCCCCGCCACTTTGAGGCAAAAGAAGAGAATAAACATGATGGATAAAACACAAGGGAGAAGTTTTACCGGATCAGTGAGGTAAAATTAAAGATTTATCCTACTGGTGCAAACTGAATCTTTGTTAGAGCTTACACCTTCAATCACAACGGATATCAACCAAGCCTTGATTTATTTATTTCATACACCTATCCCCCGATTTACACGGTACTTGTTTTACACGTTTTCGCTTTTACACGGTTTTCCAAATACGTTTTTTTGTTTTTATCGCACTATACTAAATGCTACTGTGATTGAACACATGCGCTGTGTACCTATCTCACGAGGAATCCCGAGCTTATGTGCTGACTACATATTTTAACCTGTCAATGCATTTTATTTTTATTTCTGTGTACACCTATCCCCCGATTTACACGTTTTTCTCAGTAACGTATCTACTGTGTAAATCGGGAGATAGGTGTATAATGTTTGTTGAAACACATATTCCTGATAAATACATATCGTGTACGCTTTCAGGGCTGTTGTACCTTGTCAGCGTGAAGCACGTTCTACCTCAACGATCAAACGAGTATGTCACAGATATATCAAGGCAAATATAAATTAGACCAAACGTACGAAAAGAGATATAAGGTTAATTCACACATAATACAAAACCAAATCAATTAAAATTGTATTGGTCATATTTCCAAATGGATTAATTTGTCAATATTGTGCCGAAAAAAATAGAATAAAATTGAAAATTTTAAAATTGATAAATAATTATGTATATAAAAAAAGATAAACTGTATTATGATCTTATTTATTAAAATATATAAAGACCTTTAAAATATTTTATCCTTTTCTGTCCAAAGTTATATGAGTGTTAGTCAAAAAAGAACGAGAAAGATTTTCAATTTGTGGCTTGTAGTTAATCTGCAATACAATTTTAAGAGAAACAACGTTTCCCTGGAGGATCGCTTATATAAAATAGAAACAGAACAACTTTCTCATCTCGTTGCTATTATCTATTGTGTATATATTTATAACACTACTGGAGAACTATACACTATTTGTGTTATCCTTGTTGTGAAATTTGGGGTAAGTTTCGCTAGCAATTCTCTTATTTCGAAATTTAATTGTCTGTACCACGTGTGAGATAGGTAGTGGTGGTGGTGTCTTGTCCATAGAGCAGATCAGATCGGTCCGTGCACCCTGATCACGATACCGGCCAACTGAGGTGCCTTGTCCATATGGATGAGCTAGGTAGTAACAATGAATATAATTTCTCAATTATCGACTAAACCACATGTCATAAACTTCTGAAAAGTCTGTCAAATTATATTGACAAACATTTGCTGTTTTTCTTATCTAAGATTTTAGCGGGAAGAATGTTGTTTTTGTTCGTTAAGTACACCGATCTCTCATGTATTCTCATTGGACCAATGTTGCCATGTTTGTATATAAGAGGGGGTTAAGGGAATACGAGAGAGCAGTGTGGTGGATTATTGTGTGGAGATGCTTAAAGTGTTCTCTGCGTGCTTTATTCGAGTCTAGTGATCTCCTCGCATACCTGTGTGACCCCCGGTTCGATCCCTACCAACGCTACAATAAAAGATAAGTATTGTTTTGCTTTTTATAGCAAATCGTTAGTATTTATTCAACTCCCTTTTATTGTCGTTGTACTCTTGAGTGTACACTTTTCTGTGTTTTAAGTTACTATTACTTTAAGACCTAGTAATTTACACATTTCGTGTTATCCCGTAAAAGTAATTTTTGTCAAGTCAACTTTGTTCTGAAAATATTTAGGCAATTTATATAGATATCTTTATCAGAATAATTGGTTTTTATAGCCCAGATTTTATAACTCTCTTACAAAGATTATATAAAAGGGCGTACCTGGATCTGTAAAGAAAGAAAAAACAATTTTTTTCTCAAAATATTTCGAGAGATTGCTCCCTCTTTATCAATTTATTGCTTATATATTAAATCTCTTACAAAGGTTTTTATCGAAAGCATTTTAAAAATTGATGTGGTTTTTCAAAGGCAGTTTAACAATAAGAAAAATTATTTGTAGAGGTAATTTCGAGACTCTTTTTGGTCATTACACGATTACAAAGGTTTTGTAGTTCATTGATCACCTTTGTTGCTGCGAATAAACTATATTTACAACAATTATAAGCAATTATCTCAATATCTCAACGGATTTTACACTACGTTTTTATTATTATTATTTTTGCTTCTCGATCGAATCCAATGGAAAACTTTTTCAACTTAAATTCGAATTTTAATTAGCTTTTCATAATATTAGAAATAATTTTGAAGTTCCTTTTTCTATAAGCATATAATAAAAATCTATTTTCTACAGGCCTTTTATTTCAATGAAAAATTGAAAAAGAAAGGGCATTCTACAGTCCTAAAGCACTGTACTGTATTTCTACAACATACGCTAGTTCTCATATACTAAAATTGAAATATTATTCTACAACAAATGTAGAATATATAAGAATTTGAGTCTAATATAATAGTAGTGCGGTTTAGAAAGTAAGCTAGCGAAACCTCTGGGAGAGTTCACCACTGATGAGTATGCCCTCCTTCTTTCAATTTTTATTCTTTAGAAAATAATATTTGAAAATAGAGGAATTCATAGTTATATCTTTAATTAAAAAGGCATATATATTGGATGAAAAATATTTACCAATATTTCAGTTGGCTGAACGCCAACCTTTTTAAGGTATTATAACATATTTATGTTAACAACAAACTCAGCGCCACATAACGTCAATAAAATTAAGTTAAAAAAATATATTTATGCCTATATTCAATTGGAAGGGAAAAAGTTTGAGAAAAAAATATATATTCTATAAAAAATTATTTAATTTCAAATTGTAGCTCAAACTACTCTGTAAAGTGGACCGCCAGAAGTCTCGGCTTACGCTATATAAATCCATTGTTGTTGTTTCCCGTTGGCCGGCTCAAATCTTTCTGTAGATATGTAAATATGTAATCTTTTATTTTCTCTACTCCACGCCTCAAGTCAGACATTTCATCCTTAATTATTTTATTAGATTAATTAAAGAAAATTGGATTTAAACTGTCTTTATTATTTTTACCACGATTGCAATATCATAAAATACTCATATACTGCATACCATTATCATAAATACTCATATATTCCGAAGCATGAAAATTAAAATATACAAGTATCTCAGAGTCATCAACAATTCTGTCACCGTTTGCTTTTGTGAGTGGAATAAATACCCAAATATGGCCATTTCTTATAAGCATCGGTGGTTCAGTGGTAAAATGCTCGCCTGCCACGCGGTGGGCCCGGGTTCGATTCCCGGCCGATGCATTTTTTTTTTTTACAATTTTAAAAATCATTTATATATTATACAAGAATGACATCCACGGCGCCAATTTATAATTGTAACGAATAGTATATGAATAAAAGCATTTAATCGGGTAAAATATATGTTGTAATATAAGGGTGTGAATATTTTATAAATTGGCAATAACGCCTATTATATGTTTACAATTATTTTGTATTATGTGTGTAAAGAAATTTTAAGGATAAAATAAAAATTACAATAAATTAAATTAAAAAAAAAAAGTTTTTTTCAACCATTTTTCCCTTCCTATTAAGTATAGGCAAAATTATTTTTTAAACTGTTTTTTTTTTGTAACAAATATATTTACTAGAAATATGTTTATTTTTAAAATAGCTTCAAATATTATCTATACAGGCTTTATTGTAATGATGAAAGTTATTAATTGAGAGAACTTGGCTCATCAGTGGTGAACCCTCTCAGCGTTTTCGCCAAATTAATCTCTAGACCGCTCTACTATTGTATTGGACTGGTTTTCTTATTTACCATGTATTTTCTAGGGAAGGCAGCTTAGGGGTGTTCAACAACAACAACAACAAAAGTTTTTATTTAGGGCATTCCGCCCCATATAAGATTCGCCGTATTTACACATCAACAAGTGGAGAGGAAGAGGAAACATTTACAACAAAATAAAGCTTGTGTCTCATTCAGTTACCTATTTACAGAGTCCAGTATCCTTTGCCCTGCATTCTTTCTTATGCGTCCAGCTTCTGTACAGAATTTAAAGTATTTAACAATCAGTAATTCATCATCCAGAGCTGAAGAGAGAAGTTTACCAGGTCTATTAGTATTAAACGCGAAAATGGGCGCCAGAGGCCGCTGTGCAACTTCATTTGAGCCGACGGTGGCGCTGTTGTAGGCGTTTTGTTCTTTGACTCACGTGGCATCAGCATGCGTGCAGTTTTAGAAAAATTCAAATCGTAAAAAATTTCTGGGGCCCGTGGAAAATGGCGATTTCCGAGCCAAAAAGTGCCCATTTGCGGGAAGTTTTGTTGTTCGCCTTCAACCGGAAGAAAGGTGCCACTGAAGCCCACCGAATGCTCGAGGAAGTTTACAGCGACCATGCTCTGAGCAAATCACAGTGTTACAGGTGGTTTAAAAACTCCAAAGTGGCGATTTTGAACTTGATAATGAACGACATGGAAAACCGCCCCAAAAGTTCTAGGACGCTGAACTGCAAGCTTTGTTGGATGAGGACAGTACCCAAATGCAGGAGAAACTCGCAAAGTCTCAAGGTGCTGTTTCTCCACGTTTAAACAGCCTCGGAATGACCCAAACGCTTTCCAGATGGGTCCCTCACAAGTTGAGCGAAAGGCAGCAATAACGGCGTCTGGTAACCTGCGAAGGGCTGCTCGCCAGGCATGAAAAGAAGTAATTTTTGCACCGAATAGTAACTTCTGATGAGAAATGGATCCACTTCAGCAATCCTACGCGCCAAAGGTCGTGGGGCCTGCCCGGCCAATTTCCAAAACAGACGCCTATGCCCAATCGCTTCGGAAAAAAGGCAATGCTTTGCATATGGTGGGACCAGACCGGCGTAGTATATTTCGAGCTCCTCAAACCTGGCAAAATGGTCAATACTAGTCGCTACGAACAACAAATGCACAGTTTGAGAGAGGCGTTGAATGAAAAAAAGACCGGAATGGCGTGAAAAGCACAACAACCTGATACTGCAGCATGACAACGCTCCAGCCCACAACGCTACGGTGGTCAAAAACACCATAAAAGACTTGAGCTGGGAACTCTAACCCCACCCGCCGTACTCACCAGACTTAGCGCCGTCGAACTACCACCTTTTCACATCTTTAGGACACGCCCCAAAAAATCAGGAATTTTAGAACTCAGACATACTCCGAAAATGACTTGTTGACTGGTTCGACTCAAAAGGAATAGAAATTTTCAGACAAGGAATTCGAATATTGCCTGAAAAGTGGTCCGAGTGTATTGCTAATCAGGGCAATTACTTTGAATAAAAATCTTTTGTTGTATGGAATTGGTGAACTTTTGAATTCACTGAAAATTTTCGCGTTTCATACTAATAGACCTGGTACATATGTGTTGGTATCTAAATTGACCAAAGTTAGGGCTTGGGAAAATTGCAGTACGTTTTTCTGTTAAGAGAGGGCATTGGAGGAAATAGTGAACAAAAAACATATAAACCTCTATGTTGTGCAACTAGTCTTTTGTTGGGAAGCGGTATATTTAGTCGTAGGTACTCCTCTGTCATGAATGATTCACTCAAAAATTTGCTTAGGGGTGTTTAAGGAATCTATGGAACTTATTAGTGAACTAATAGGTCTGTAGAGGTACATATACAAGAGTGGAGCGGTCTGTAGATTAACTTGGCGAAACCGTTTGAGGGTTCACCACTCATGAGCCAAGCCCTCTCATTCAATAACTTTTATCATTGCAGTAATGTCTGTAGAGATGATATTTGATGTTATTAAAAAATACACATCGACAGTAACTTTATTTGTTACAGATTTTATCGATAGAGGCAATTAATTTATAAAATCAATTTAATTAACGTTATATGGTGCTGAGTTTGTTGTTGACATAAACACATTGATGTAACTTGAAAAAGGTTGGCGTTCAGCTAACTGAAATATTGGTATATAAATTATATTTTGATCCAATATATGTATTTTAATTAAAGTATAAGAGGTTTGTTAGAAAAAGTTTTAATTTTATATATTTTATAGATAAAATAATAGCCTCAAATATATTTCTTATTTTCAAACTGGCTATATATTTGTTATAATTGTTATAATTAAAAAATTGTGTTTGTATCTTTTTAATAATTTTATCGACCCAGGTTCTGGAGGGACAACTGTTGCTAACGACCTGCTGTGTCTTCTAGACTTACCTTCGAGGTTTTATTTAAAAGGTCAATGGAAGTCGTCAAACTTATAGAGATGATGCCAATCATAATTATTTCTTTGAACATTTCCCAGAATGTTTGGTTCTTAATGATGATTGCTGAGAGAGGAACCATCTGGTATTGGAAGGCTGAGTAATCAAAAAGGAGATGGTCCACGCTTCTTCTTCTGTTGTATGAACTCAACACATTGCCATGCGAGGCCAGGTTTCAAAATAACATTAGAATTTAGCGATGAGAGAAAATAAATCAAATTTAAAGGTAAGGTTACATATGAAAAGCACTTAATTTCAACACAATGTCCCTTTTATTAACTCTATAAAAGCGTAGGACGTGTCAATAGAAAGGAAAGGAGAATTGAATTATATTCAGGCACAAAATAATGTGTGGCTCACTTGAAATTACACCATTATTGCTTCAATAAAGCGTCAGTTCAGAAGCATTTGACAAGGGACAAATCACATTTAACCTCTACACAAGGCTTAGCAATTATGATAATCGTTGAGGAAGTGGTTTCAAAGAGCTTATGCAATTCCCCTCTTCTTTTCACCCTCCTTTAACAGGGCTTTGTGCGAGCTGTCCAATGGCAGGCTGGGGAAGGGGCAGGACCATGCTGGGGGTGGGCCTGAACTCTCGCTGTCAGAGTACTGCCTGAGATCATGACCTCCGAACCGGACTCCTCCGCTGGGGAGGATGAAAGTTATGTAAATCATCGGACTTCGGATATTCCTGAATATTGCCAGGCTATCAACTTTGTAGGTAGGTTACTCATCACCCTTCTCTTTTTGTATGCAAATATATTTTTCTCTTCTATTGAACTATCACCACTTTTCATAGTTATTTTTCAATAAATGATGCGCTGACACCTTAGTTAAGTCATCTATTTATAAATGTGGCTCTCGTAGAGGAACATAGTTCTTTTTTTATAGAATAAATAGATTAGTCTCCTGAAGAAAGAAGGGTTTAACGAAACTATTTCAAAGCAGTGATCGAGAGAGCGTTGATTTATTTACTTTTTCAAAATATAAATCCTTAATTTATATTTACACACTTGAATTGATCATAGGATCTCAGCATTTTGATATATTGGTACTTTCTATTTTATATTTGAAAGGTTTTATTTGATAAAACTTTGTATTTTGCCCGAAAATGCGCAATTATCTCTCTCTCTCTCTCTTCAAAATTACCTTTAACTTTTTCAGATCACTACTATATTCCTTATCCCAAATACACGGTGATAGAGGCAAGGGTAGGTTAGATCATGGTGGGAAGAGGTAACGACAATTTGTACCGTAAATGCACCATATGGCTACATAATTGTATAGAGCGGTTCGACTTTGCTATTATAGGATTACCAGATTCCTATTTAGTTACATGTATTCACCATTAAGGTTGGAGCTGTTCAAATAAGATAATTTTGATGCAATTTTTTATCATTGTTAATATGAATAACTCTCTCTCTCTCTTTTCAACGAAGGATTTGGTTCAAATACTGGCTTCAGATCATCGACAATACTACCAAACTCTACCATGATCTAGCATCTAATCAGTACTGTGAGAAATGGATGAGATTTTATTGAGCTACAATTTGTATATTTATTTTTTTCTATGAAAAATAGACACTTCGGCCAGTTAGAAGTTTTTTTAATTTTTCTCAACGTTTCGACAAAAATCTTTTGTCTTCGTCAGGAAAAGTAAATAAAGAATTTGGCAAGGCGTTAAATTTTTTTTTTTATAAAACAATTTTTAACGCCTTGCCAAATGCTTTGTTTTTATTTACTTATCCTGACGAAGACAAAATATTTTAGTCGAAACGTTGAGAAAATAAAAAAATACTCTAACTGACCGAAGTGTCTATTTTTCACAGAAATATGAATGCCGGCCAGGCAACCTCTAATTTCAGGATAAGTTGTATATGAACGAAAGGAATGTGTTAAATATCTTCAATAGAAATTCAAAATGATTCTGTTGGATTTATAAAATATCATATCGAAATTGTAATAATGTCTTGCTATTTATCAACTATGTACATTTTCAAGCTACATCTTAATGCTTGAATTAGGTAAATTAGGTTTGGATGTTTTCACAACTCGCTCACTGTTCTTTTCTCGAATATTCATCATGACTTCGCTCTTTCATCATTATGTTCTAAGCTGCATATAAATATATTTGCATATGAATACTTATCTATAGTTCTCTTCTTTATTCTCTGCATTCCACCGCTTGTCTAAAGCAAAATAACAAAAAAAAAGGAATAATTATGATTGTAACGTTTCCTATTTAAAAATAAGGGATAGTCACAATACTTTGTGTTTTAATATTTAATTAGATTACAACAAGGTTAACCATAATACGAGGGGTGTCCCATAAGTCCGTGGCCCGACATATAATGAAAATGACTAATAAAATGATTATGATTTTTTGACGTGACAACGTCTTAAATTAGGTTGCGGCTGGGAGTCACTTATGAAAAAGTGTAACGCCCGGTAACGTTACGATAAGTCATCGAACGAGAGTGCTGCGCGCGCAGCGCTAGAGAATTAGGCGCATTGAATCGGCGCATGCTTGTCTCTGTCTTTGTCTTTCTCGAACGTTCTTGGCGTTGGAAAAACAAGAAAGCGTCATAATACAAGTTCACACGTGTGGTTAAAGTATCGTCAGCTGTGTCTGTAGTGAAAATGTGGAGTGCTTAGATTCGTCATTTACAACAACTACAACAATAAAGGTAAATAATTGTACACTGATATTTCATTATCGTAAACTATGATTGATTGATTAATTGTTAGATTGACACAAAAGTTGAGAAACTGAGTTTATAGGTTATGTCATACTATTGATAAATGTTGATAGTGTTAAGTAAATTATTAGTTTAAAATTAAATAATTAATTAATTATTATTTTTTACAAATTTTAAATAGTTTCAAATTTATTTAGCAAAAATTTGAACCTTCGATCTGAATAAATGTTTTGATTTTCGAATTGATTCTTTAAAATTACAAATATTAAGAAAAAGTGGCAGATATAAGAAAACTTTATTTAAACTGTGTTGAGCAAGAATTTTAACATCTAATTTAAGTAAATGTTTTAATTTTCAACTTCATCATTTACAATTACAAATTTAATTTAATTTCAAATTTATTTAGCAAAAATTTGAACCTTCGATCTGAATAAGTGTTTTGAATTTCAAATACCAACGCGGCTGGTGGAGTGGCGATCTATCGTAAATTATCATCGACATCTACGGCGGAAGTGTTCCAAGTTGCGATTACAGACGTAACTCGTGTCATTAAAACCAAGGGTGACATGTGCATGACTGAAGTTACTTGCTTCGCCGCTAATACTAGCTTCAAGTTTATACTCGGTGCTGTATATATTCATCCAGGAGCTAGTATGCAGGATATTGGAATGTTACTATGGCAAGGACTCGGTCCGTACATTCACAACAGCCAGTACGTGCCACCGTTCGTGCAAGTTGATTCTAGTATACCGATTCTTCTGTGTGGTGATTTTAACAAAAACGTAAAGCCTGACAACTCGTTTCTTAATTTCATGAAAAATACGTATAATCTTGATTGCGTATCAAACGTTTCTAAGTCAACTACGTTAAAAGGAACAACTATCGACTTGACTTTCGCAAGACACATTACAGCAGAAACACTTCCTTTCATTTCATATTTCTCCTATCATCGTCCTATCCTCAACAAAATCACTCAAATAGGAATTAGTTAAGTTTAAGTTTACATGTACAATGTTTTAGTAAACAAAATATATTTCTATAGTTAAAATTTGTGCAATTCTTATTTTCATTCAATTCCATGTTCCTATTGTGCAATTTAAATATATTCATATCAATAAATATTCTACCGTTGTCACGTAAAATCTTCGCCCGTAAAACCGACTTTACAGGCAACCATTTTTTTTCAACATAATCCCCTTTAAGGTCTATACACTTTTTCCAGCGATGTTCTAATGCTTTTATGCCCTCCAAAAAGAACGATGTTTCAAGTGACTCAAAAAATGAGGTTACAGCATCAATGACCTCTTCATCTGACCTAAAATGAATGCCAGAAAGTGATGTTTTCAAATGAGGAAATAGGTGGAAGTCAGACGGAGCTAGATCTGGTGAATAGAGTGCATGTGGTAAAAGTTAAAAGCCAGAATCATAAATAGCAGCCATGGCTTACAGCGACCGATGACTCGGAGCATTGTCTTGATGGTAAATAATATTCCTGGACAACTTTCCTCTTCTCTTCAATAGCTTCTCGTAGTTGCTTCACAAGATTTGCATAATAATTGCCAGTGATGGTGTGACCCTTATTCAGAAAGTCTAGAATAAGTACACCCACGGAATCTCAAAAGACAGACACTATAACCTTCCTTGCTGATGGAACTGTCTTGGCTTTCTTGGGGGGAGGGGAACCGGAGTGTCTCCATTGCATGGATTGTTGCTTGGACTCTGGTGTAAAGTGATGGGCCCAAGTCTCATCAATGGTAACAAATCTATTAACAAATTCCTCTGGATTGGCTTCAAATAACGCAAGATTGTCCGAAGATAACTTTCTACTTACAGCCTTTTGATCGGGTTTCAAAAGTTTGGGAACTCAACGGGCAGAATGCTTCCCGAGGCCCAAGTGTTCTCTCACAATCCGATCCACTGTTGGTTTTAGAATACCAAAGGTCTCTTCTATCCGACGAACTGTCATTCTTCTGTACAACATAACCAAAACATGTATCTTGTCGATGTTTTCTTGAGTAACTGACTCAACAGGTCTTCCTGGTCGATGTTCGTCTTCGGTGCTGATCCTCCCTAATTTAAACGCAGCTACCCATTTTTTACTGTGCTATAGGAAGGAGAATCTTCCCTTAATGTATCCACCATACCCTCATAGATTTCTTTTGGCGACATTCCTTTCTTACAAAGATATTTTATTACAGCACGAATCTCGTTTGTCTCCATTTTAGATGATTCCTGTTTCTTGTCCTCTTTCAGAACCCTTAACAAAAAAACTGTTAGTTGTAGAAACTTAAAAAATACATATCTTAATACAAGGCTTTAAGGTATATATGGTAAATTTTATTAGCTTCAAATATTTCGTTCTCATGGTCGGGCCACGGACTTATGGGACACCCCTCGTATATAAAACAATAAATATATTGTGCAAAACCAGAGAAAGAAATAAAGTACAGTGTTGTCGACTGCCTAACTATAAAGAAAAATCAAAGATTAATTAAATATTTTACATAAATAAATACAAAGCATGTTACAAAGATTACATTATAATATTTCTTATTCTCGATTTCCAACATTTCGGCGGCCTGCTTCCAAAAGAAAACTATAATATTCCTTGCCTATATATGAAGTTAGGTAGTGAATATTTGATCTTATTTATGAATACAATCTGCATTAATGTTTTTCCTATAAAAGGCAATAAAGTTTAACATAAACAATATTAAAATCAAAAAGGAATATCCTGACCACGAGCACATAAGCCTTTTAGATGGAACAACCATCTAGTGGAACAACTTGTGGCGTTTGCCATCTTAAAAGATCATCTGCTCGTGGTCAGGATATGCCTTTTTGGAATTTTAATACCAACACCTGATTTTTTTTATTATTTTTTTTAAAATTATTTTTGACGTGACAACGTCTTAAATTAGGTTGCGGCTGGGAGTCACTTATGAAAAAGTGTAACGCCCGGTAACGTTACGATAAGTCATCGAACGAGAGTGCTGCGCGCGCAGCGCTAGAGAATTAGGCGCATTGAATCATGCATGCTTGTCTCTGTCTTTGTCTTTCTCGAATGTTCTTGGCGTTGGAAAAACAAGAAAGCGTCATAATACAAGTTCACACGTGTGGTTAAAGTATCGTCAGCTGTGTCTGTAGTGAAAATGTGGAGTGCTTAGATTCGTCATTTACAACAACTACAACAATAAAGGTAAATAATTGTACACTGATATTTCATTATCGTAAACTATGATTGATTGATTAATTGTTAGATTGACACAAAAGTTGAGAAACTGAGTTTATAGGTTATGTCATACTATTGATAAATGTTGATAGTGTTAAGTAAATTATTAGTTTAAAATTAATTAATTAATTAATTATTATTTTACAAATTTTAAATAGTTTCAAATTTATTTAGCAAAAATTTGAACCTTCGATCTGAATAAATGTTTTGATTTTCGAATTGATTCTTTAAAATTACAAATATTAAGAAAAAGTGGCAGATATAAGAAAACTTTATTTAAACTGTGTTGAGCAAGAATTTTAACATCTAATTTAAGTAAATGTTTTAATTTTCAACTTCATCATTTACAATTACAAATTTAATTTAATATCAAATTTATTTAGCAAAAATTTGAACCTTCGATCTGAATAAGTGTTTTGATTTTCAAATACCAACGCGGCTGGTGGAGTGGCGATCTATCGTAAATTATCATCGACATCTACGGCGGAAGTGTTCCAAGTTGCGATTACAGACGTAACTCGTGTCATTAAAACCAAGGGTGACATGTGCATGACTGAAGTTACTTGCTTCGCCGCTAATACTAGCTTCAAGTTTATACTCGGTGCTGTATACAGGGTGTACCAGGTAAATTGGGACTAACTTTGACAGTCCATAAAACAAAAACTACTTGAGATTAAAAACTTGTTTTTTTTTCATTACGTAGCCATATTCATGTAAAATGCAACAGTACATGTGTGCGCAGTGTAGTGATGAAGAGTAACCGAGAATTTGAAAATCGAGCTGCCATCATCGTTGCTCTGCGCGCCGGAAGGAGCCCCAAAGAGATAGTGGATTTTCTTAAGTTGCCCAAAACCACTATTTATCGTGTCAAGAAGCAGTTTGATGAGGCCGACAGTAACAAAGAGGGGATAGCTACAAGGAAAAAGCACTCGCGTCGATCGGACAGGGTAAGAGGCGAAGAATTTGTCAAAAATGTCAAGGAGAAGATTGATGGAAACCTGGGAAGAGCATGAGGGCCATAGCCAAGGAAATGGACGTTGGCTCTATGACAATTGTCAGAACTATCCATGAGGACCTTGGTCTCAAGTCTTATGCCCTTCGGAAAGGTCAGTTGCTGACTGAGAATATGAAGAATAACAGAAAAGGAAAGGCTGCTGCCCTCCTCAACAACCTGAAACACGACTCTTTTGGCATGCTAAGGTTCTTCTCTGACGAAAAGAACTTTGACGTGGACCAAAAGGTAAATCCCAGGAATGATCACTGGATCTGTAAAGACCCCTCAGAGATACCTGTCGTGATGCACACGAAATTTCCTGCCTCCGTAATGGTCCTTGGCGTTATCAGCAGGGAATGTGATGTCATGCCTCCCCATTTCTTTGAGAAGGGCCTTAGGATGAACGCTGACACCTACATCAATGTTCTGGAGACCGTTGTGAAACCTTGGATGGACATGGTGGCCGCAGGAAGGAAGTATGTCTTCCAACAGGACTCAGCTCCAGCCCATAAGGCAAAAAAGACACAATCGTGGCTGACACTTAACGTCCCTAGTCACTGGGGTCCTGATATTTGGCCCCCTAATTCTCCAGATTGCAACCCCCTCGACTACTATGTATGGGGCGTTGTTGAGAGAGATGTCAACAAAGCTCCTCATACCACCATCCAGTCTGTCAAGAAAGCAGTTCACACGGTGATGACCCAAATGGACAAGGTCATCGTCGCCAAGGCCTGTGCTTCATTCCGCACTCGCCTCGAGACTGTTGTAGCTAATAATGGAAACTACATTGAATAAATAAAAACTATATCCTTTTATCTACTACTGTGTCAAATTTCATTCGGATATTTTAATTTTTACTTGCAAAAAATTTCAGTTAAAATACCATTGTTGAAATTCCCAATTTACCTGGTACACCCTGTATATTCATCCAGGAGCTAGTATGCAGGATATTGGAATGTTACTATGGCAAGGACTCGGTCCGTACATTCACAACAGCCATTACGTGCCACCGTTCGTGCAAGTTGATTCTAGTATACCGATTCTTCTGTGTGGTGATTTTAACAAAAACGTAAAGCCTGACAACTCGTTTCTTAATTTCATGAAAAATACGTATAATCTTGATTGCGTATCAAACGTTTCTAAGTCAACTACGTTAAAAGGAACAACTATCGACTTGACTTTCGCAAGACACATTACAGCAGAAACACTTCCTTTCATTTCATATTTCTCCTATCATCGTCCTATCCTCAACAAAATCACTCAAATAGGAATTAGTTAAGTTTAAGTTTACATGTACAATGTTTTAGTAAACAAAATATATTTCTATAGTTAAAATTTGTGCAATTCTTATTTTCATTCAATTCCTTGTTCCTATTGTGCAATTTAATTATATTCATATCAATAAATATTCTACCGTTGTCACGTAAAATCTTCGCCCGTAAAACCGACTTTACAGACAACCATTGTTTTTTTTTTCACACTTATAATATTATAAAATGAACAATTATTTCAAGTGTAACACAAATGCTTGCAGCAATTAAAATTCTGAATTATTTGTTATAAATTGGTAAATTTTCATCTATTCGAATACATCTTATATAGGGAGGAAGTTTAAAATGCTATTAGTTTTTTCTTGGTTCACATGCAGATTTAATCCTCTCGATAGACCCCTCAATCTTGAAATCCTTTAGGAAATATCGGCGGAGCAATTTTCCAAACAAGAAAATGTCAATTTATTGAATATCTTTTACACTTTTGCCATAAAATCTCACTTTCCCGACATTCAAATGTTTTCGGACTTGCAAACGCTAATCTTGAATAACATACCTGTTGATATTTCAAGTATGATTAAAAAACAACCAATATCGAACCATGAATCGAATAGATTTTTCGATCAATTAATAATTTATGATCCAAGAACGAAGTTGCTGGGATTCCTGGTTTATAAACTCGGTATCCTCAAAATTTTCATTAGTTCATTTAGTGTGGGAAAGAGATAGTTTTATATTTCAACCTTCAATTATTTAAAATACAAATATATATATATATATATATATATATATATATATATTTTACTTCTCAAGCAATAAAATGATTATCAACTTTAAATATTATCTTTTTTTTTTGTATTTCGGCTTAAAATTCAATTAATCTATAATATAATTTCAAAATTTTGATTCTGAATAGAAGTATATCCTATATACTCATATAAAAAGGTTTTTTGGTGAATTGTATTTGCGCGATCAGGTAAATTTAGATCAGGTTGAGGTAGGTTTTATATCCCCTGTTTATAGACATAACCTATACATCACCCGCCATCCCAATCTAAATGTAAATAAATATAGCTATAGATATAATTTTGTGGGAATTTCTAATTAGAAAAAGAAAAAGTTAATTAATTAGGGTATCCAATCACCAAATTGCTAGTCCCAGCATGCGTGTTGAGATAGTGTTGTTGCCATGGTAACGTGACAACACCCCACATACCGCTACAGCTGCCCCTCCCTCTGTCGTTGTTTAACTGTCACACAATCCTGTGTGCTGTTTTCACTCACTCCATTGTAAAACTGATTCTGATGTTTTCAAATAAGGTATTTTGAAGTCTATTCGAGGTTTCCAATCATCTCGTCAACCCATAGTCTCACATTCAGGACGTTGGGAAATTCGAATGAAATGATTCTTCTATCTGTGTCTGGATTGTGTTATCTGGTCTACAGTTCCTTGATTTGTACAACATTCTTAGATATGTGAATGATTAAAATTTCAACTTCAATATGCAAAGCAGGTAGAAGAAACGACACCTAGAGTCTAAGAAAGCGCAGTGAATAAGCAGTTTTTACTTATTGAAATCGTATTTTATTTTGCTTTTTGTTAGAAGATCATAATATTCTTCGTAGAAAAGTTGGAACCCATACCGATAAATATTTGTCTTCCGTGACTGCGATTTATCTGTGAAAATTCAGCTCGGGTTGGTCGAGATCCTATTACCGTCAAAAGAATTGGAATCGATGGATCTGGAGACAGAACGTCATAAAGTATCTTATCGAGAAATACCACCCAAGAAAACAGACGCTTTATTCGCGCGGCACTGTAAGATCGTACATCCACATCACGTATTATTAATTTATAACTTAGGTCTAGGGTCGGCAAACCTTTGAGTCGGAAGAGCCAAATATTACAATTTACAAGCAGTTTTTAAGTTTACAAAGTTTTTAAAGAGGCACAATTTTTTTCTTGCCAACAATAAATAGTACTCGCATAAATAATATTTGTGTATGGAACTATACAAAGAGCCGCAGCTTAACATCCAAAGAGCCGCATGTATCTCGCGAGCCGCAGATTGCCTACCCCTGACTTAAGTTGTTTTCACGACGAGAATTTCCTCAAGGACGGTGCAACGACGCCTTCATTGGGCTATCACCCGCGTCTAATGCCAAGACTTCCCCAGGTAATGTAGCAGATACAGAATATCTTACAATGGTGCATTGAACGTCGAATATGAGTACAGGAGTGGCGTCACGTCGTCTTTTCTGGCGAATCTTGGTTCTATATCCAGTACCATTGTGGCGATATCCTTGTGTAGATACACCGAGAGAAGTGACCAATGCCCTCTTGCATTCATTATCCATTGTAGGCATATCACCTGAGGTATTGGTATGAAGCGTCATTGTTTACACATCACGCTTAGTTCGAATAACTTGTAAATATATTTTTGATTTTTCTGCCCGTGGCTTAAATCTATCTTCGAAGCTTTCTTCACACTACCTTTTAACATGAGAATGCAGGAATGTATCTCATGCGCTGACGTTCCTCGATACAGAGGGTCTGCTGCCTTGGCCATCACATTCTCCAGATCTCTCTTTTTTGAAAGCGTCTGTTTCATTGTTGATATTCCTTCTTCGGCCATTTCAATTGGTGATGTTTTTCGTGAAGCTGCATGGACTTCTGTATTTGCAACTGTGGTTATTGGAGCCAGAGGTATACTGGTGTATGCTATTCTAATATTCAAAATTACTTGCAAACCATACTTCTCACATTATGTTCATTATATTTGATTATTCTATTTGTATTTATATCTTGTTGCTCAGATTTTATGAGCAGCAGTGTATTTATTTATTCGTTTATTCGTTCGTAGGTCCCTTTAGTCCGTTCGTCATTCATCCAATCATTTGTTATTATCAATTGAAAAAAGCCCTGTACGATTTATAAGTAAATAAAACAAAGCATCATGGGCTGCGTTTCTTTATTAAAACAAATATATACGAGCTTTCGGGCACATACGCCCTTCTACAGGAATTAATAAAACAGTAATCCAACTAGTTTGAAATAAGATTTGTTTATAAATTTAACGTGCATATCCACGATACACGTGCATTTCAACTTGCAAGGTATCCCATCAGACATGTTATATCTTATACTGTGATTGAATTATTTTTATCTTATTTTATTTAAGTCAATTGAATTATAAGCTTCTGGTAAATCAATTCGGCGATTTATACTGTTATATTGTTTGGACACTATTGCTTCAATTATTAATCTTTGAAATTTATTATTAATATTGTTATAATGTACTTTAGGTTCATTTAAGTTAAATGTGTGTCCTGTTGAATTGGAGTGTTGTACTATTAATGATAATGGGTCATTTCTGTTTATGTTTCTTCTGTGTTCAATGATTCTATTATGCAATTTTCTTCCCGTTTCTCCTACATATTTGGCATTACAATTATTACATTCTATAGAATAAATTACCTCTTTTCTGTTTGATATATATTCGGTTTGCCTGTTTTTTGTAATCGGGTTTCTTAATATATCTGATAAGTTGGGAGAGTTGCTATAAATGGTTTTTATTCCATATTTATCTAGTGTTCTAGAAATGTGGATGGATTTCGGGGAATATGGGATGTAGCAATTCTGCCTGTATATTTTAGTTTTTTGTGCTGACATGTTAGATGTGACCTGTGCCTGATAGAAATGTTTTAAAATAAATGTTTTGGGATAACCAACTGATGTCAAATTATTGATAACAGTTTGCGTTTCTTGCGTTTTGTATTGATTTAAAGAACAATGAGCATAAATTCTTTTAGTTAATGTTTTCACTGTGTTAATTTTATGACTAATGGGGCAGAATGAATAAAATTTTATATAATTGGGGGCGAATGAAGGTTTGTAGTAAACTGTTGTTTGCAATCTATTATCTATTTTAATTATTTTAATATCTAAAAATGGCAATGTGCAATTATCTTCTTTTTCTATTGTGAAACGTAAACTATTGTTATAACAATAGTTTACGTTTCACAATAGAAAAAGAAGATAATTGCACATTGCCATTTTTAGATATTAAAATAATTAAAATAGATAATAGATTGCAAACAACAGTTTACTACAAACCTTCATTCGCCCCCAATTATATAAAATTTTATTCATTCTGCCCCATTAGTCATAAAATTAACACAGTGAAAACATTAACTAAAAGAATTTATACTCATTGTTCTTTAAATCAATACAAAACGCAAGAAACGCAAACTGTTATCAATAATTTGACATCAGTTGGTTATCCCAAAACATTTATTTTAAAACATTTCTATCAGGCACAGGTCACATCTAACATGTCAGCACAAAAAACTAAAATATACAGGCAGAATTGCTACATCCCATATTCCCCGAAATCCATCCACATTTCTAGAACACTAGATAAATATGGAATAAAAACCATTTATAGCAACTCTCCCAACTTATCAGATATATTAAGAAACCCGATTACAAAAAACAGGCAAACCGAATATATATCAAACAGAAAAGAGGTAATTTATTCTATAGAATGTAATAATTGTAATGCCAAATATGTAGGAGAAACGGGAAGAAAATTGCATAATAGAATCATTGAACACAGAAGAAACATAAACAGAAATGACCCATTATCATTAATAGTACAACACTCCAATTCAACAGGACACACATTTAACTTAAATGAACCTAAAGTACATTATAACAATATTAATAATAAATTTCAAAGATTAATAATTGAAGCAATAGTGTCCAAACAATATAACAGTATAAATCGCCGAATTGATTTACCAGAAGCTTATAATTCAATTGACTTAAATAAAATAAGATAAAAATAATTCAATCACAGTATAAGATATAACATGTCTGATGGGATACCTTGCAAGTTGAAATGCACGTGTATCGTGGATATGCACGTTAAATTTATAAACAAATCTTATTTCAAACTAGTTGGATTACTGTTTTATTAATTCCTGTAGAAGGGCGTATGTGCCCGAAAGCTCGTATATATTTGTTTTAATAAAGAAACGCAGCCCATGATGCTTTGTTTTATTTACTTATATTTGTTATTATGAAAATTGGTTTAACACGTATAGAATTCAAGTAAGTATAAGAATTTAAGACATGCGCGAGGATGTGTTTCTTAAAGGTTTTAATATAGGCGAGCTTTCGGGTTATTAACCCTTCTACAGGACAACATATCTGAGTAAAACTGCATCTTATATACATATCCATATTGAGAAAAATTAGCATATATACAAGTAAACTATAAACATATTAACAAAATTGGTGAAAAAAATAATAAAAATAAGAAATATCTGCGTGTTCTGAGTATGCTAAGAAGTGAAATCAAAATAGCTTTACAAAAAGGATACGATTCAATTTAAGGCTGCAATAAATAGATTAAGAAAAAGGCATCTCCTTATCGTGCAACTGAAAGTTTCTGATGGCTTGCGCCATCTTTCGGAATTAATATCAACTATTCTCGTTGATTTTTAATTATTCCAGAATTGGCCAAATACCCATTCTTGATTAATCAAGAAAAGCTAACCACGGACGCGTTTCGGGCTGTTGGCCCTCATCAGCGTGGGGCAAGCTGTGCCTTACCGACCAAATAATCGGTCATTCAGGCATTGTGAAAAATCATTAAACGGGTAGTTAAGGCCAGAATTGCGTGAGAACGTGAACCAATGTAGAAAAATAGTACAATGTCAATGGAAGATAATAGCAATAAATCATTTGATATGTATACAGATATATATATCCGTATAAGATGCAGTTTTACTCAGATATGTTGTCCTGTAGAAGGGTTAATAACCCGAAAGCTCGCCTATATTAAAACCTTTAAGAAACACATCCTCGCATGTCTTAAATTCTTATACTTATATTCTTCAGAGGATTTTAACTCTCTTTACGTATAGAATTCATTTGTTCGTTCTGGAATTTAATTCGACATTCAGTCATTCTTTCCTTCATTCGTCTATTATGATATTAGGCTAAAATTCATTCGCTTTTTCCTTAGTCGTCAGTTATAATATTCGATTGGGAGACTTAGAGAGATTTTGTCAACTCCAAAACATCATATTTGACTCAATCGTGTTATTTGATTATATCACACACTCTGGACAATTAGATTCGGCGTTTAGGATTTTGCCAACTCTCTTTTGTTTTGTTCTGATTCAACAAGCATTCTATCCCTTCATTTGTCATTCTGGTATTATATTAAATTTTTTTTTCGTTCCTAGTCGTTGGCTGAGTATGCATTCATTCATTTTTTTCTTTAGTTCCGATAATCGGATGAACAATCATCCGACTGTTGGATTCGATTTGTGATTTATTTATTACTTCTTCGGTTAAATTTTTAGCTCAAAGGCGATATTCATTCATTCATTTATTCGTCAGTTCTGATTTTTGGTTTCAAATGTACTCATGAAAAACGTATGTTGGTTTCAATATTTGAAGCAACATCTACCTAATTCATTATTTAATTTGTTCATTCTTCGGGGTATTCATTCCAACATTTAATCGTCGAAAAATTATTTGAATTAACAATTCATTTTTTTATTAATATCTGCTCAGATTCAAGTTCAACATACATTTATAAGAAAAATAGTACAAAAGTGAAATTGTAGTGGGAACAGGAGGATAAATTAAGAAAAGTTGGTTTACAGATCAGGAGATGCCTTTTTCTTAATACATTTTTATATTTAATCATTCCTAAATTCAAATACCAGATTATTTATTTTATTATAAGTTCGTATTGTTGGTTCAAAACCAATAATTCATTTGTCAATCAATATATTTGGTTTAGCATTAATCCATAAAATGGTCCCGATTTTCTGTCTAATGTTAATCTATTCGTTGGTTTCTCAAAATTTGGTTTAACTTATAGTCTTTTGTCAGCTTCGATATTGGCCTCAACATACATATGCGCTTCTTTTTATATTGGTTCAATGGTTCATAATTTCCGTGGCTTCAGGTTGTCAGCTATCCATTTGGTATTTATTATACAGAGGGTTATCTATTTATCAGATACTTCCAATATTTGGTTTAACATTCAATCATACCGCCACTTAGCACTTCCGATATTTGTTCAAGTGTTAATTCGTTGACTCTATTATCTTCCATTGACATTGTACTATTTTTCAACATTGGTTCACGTTCTCACGCAATTCTGGCCTTAACTACCCGTTTCATGATTTTTCAGGATGCCTGAATGACCGATTATTTGGTCGGTAAGGCACAGCTTGCACCACGCTGATGAGGGCCAACAGCCCGAAACGCGTCCGTGGTTAGCTTTTCTTGATTAATCAAGAATAGGTATTTGGCCAATTCTGGAATAATTAAAAATCAACGAGAATAGTTGATATTAATTCCGAAAGATGGCGCAAGCCATCAGAAACTTTCAGTTGCACGATAAGGAGATGCCTTTTTTCTTAATCTATTATCTTCATTTGATTTTACATTCAACCATTCCAGAATTCTGAGATTTGATTCAACTCTCCTTAATTCGCCAGCTTCGCTCGCTATTTATTTAATATTCATTGCTCAATTCATTACTTACCTTTAGTTTTGATATTCGCTCTATTTCTTGATTTATTCGTCAGTTCTGGTATTTCTTCCAAAATTCGTATTCGTTCATTAATTCAGAATTCACATTTCAGATTACTTTTACTCTTTTTATAATATTTATTTTAGCAATAATTCATTCGTTTTCCCCTTGATATTAATCAACTCCATTCATTCACATTTATTGATTCGTTGGTTCTGGTAATATGTTCAACACCCTTTCATTTATCCATCTCTCGGATACAACATTTGGGCCAATATTAATTAATTGGTTAGTTAAACATGTATTCATTTATCGGTTCCAATATACATTTTAAAACTTAGATTATTATTTACTATTTCCAATATTTGATTTTAAATAAATTCTATTTTTGATTCTGATATTCAGGTCCATATCCATTCTTTCATTCGTTGGTTCATCTGCTCGTCATTTCCTATATTGATTTCAAAATACCTTTATTTATTCGAATTTCGCCAGTTTCTATATTCTCAGTTGAACATTCATTCACTAGTTTAACTCTTTATTCATTCTTTCTTTAGACATTCCTTCGAATCATCATGCATTCCTTAGTTCATTCTTTCGTTCCAATATTTATTTGACTTAGCATTAATATATTCATTCAAATTTCTTCCTTCCATCAGTTTCAATATCTAGTTCAACATTATTTTTTCCACAATTCTCATATTCCGTTGAACACATTCATCTCAATATTCGGATATTTGAGAAACATTCATTACTTCTTTGATTCCAATATACAAGTTCAATTTTCATTCGTTTGCTAGTCCATCCATTAATCAATCATCCATTATTTGTTTGCTCTGATTTTCGCTTCATCATTGATTCAACACCCAATAAATCCTACTTGAGTTATGCTATTCATAATTCATAAATATAAAAAACACTTCAGCCAGAAAAGAATTTGATTTTCTCGACGTTCCGACAAATTTATTTTGCCCTCATTAGGAAAAAATAAAAATTAAAGAATTTAGCAAAGCATTATGAATGCATCTGAGTTTGCAAGGGCATTCATCAGATGCATTTATAACGCCTTGCCAAAAGCTTTAATTTTTATTTTTTCCTGACGATGATGAAAGATTTTTGTCGAAAATTCGAGAAAATAAAATTTTTTTTTTTTTCGGGCCGAAATGCCTCGTATATTTATGAATTTGAATGCCGGCCAGAGGCAACCTCTATCTTCAAGATCAAGCTATCCAGTTTTTAATTCAATTATTTATTCGCCTTTTCAATTATCGTTTCAGTGATTTGTTTCACCCATAAATCATCAGTTTTGAATTTTATTGGGTTCAATATTCTGCTTATCAGTCATTTGTTCAGAGGTTGTTTCAACAGGCATTCATATACTTGTATTAATTTGATGGTTTATATATTTGTTTCATCATTTAATCATTTTAGCGCTAAAAATCTGGTTTATTATTCGAATAAATAATCAATGCTTTATTTTTAACGGGTTGCTATATATTTGTTCAATCTTTCTCATTATTTTATTCATTTATTATTTCATTGATTGAAAAATTCAATTCACTCATTATCATTGAATCTTTAGTTTCGTTATTTGGTTCATCATCAATCATTGTCTCTAATGTTCGATTTTTTATTGAAATTTGAATTGTTTATTTGACTGAATTTTGAATCAATGCGGTAAACGAAATTCAGTTCATAAATAAATCATTCGAAAACATCCCAGATATTCATCTCATCAATAAACCAAACAACATTCAAATTTCCAAACAATATTTTGGCCTTCGATATAAATTTGTTCAAAATATTATTTGGTAACTCAAATATTTGGTTCATCAATGAATCATATCTTCTTTAGCTCTTTGATATTCGGTGTTCACCAATAAATCATTCAATCATTATCAATGATATTTTGTTCATAAAATTATTAATCATTCATTGTGTCTGATGTTTGGTTCATCAAATTATCAACCAATTATTAGCTCTTGATACTCGATTAATAAATTTATTGAAGTCATTTGTTGATATATATTTACACACAGTTTTAATGAATAATATCCCATCATTAGGGTCTTATACTTGGTTAATAAATAATCAGTTGTTCATTAATAAATAATTCAAGCACCTATTCCGATATCCAGTTCACCGTTCAACCGTCGTTATATCCTATAGTAATCTTTGAATCATTCACTTTTTGGCTCCGATATTCATTTTAAAATTCAATTATTCATTCTGGGTAGCTTCATTTTCTTCCTCCTTTGTTCTGATACATGGTTTATCATTCATATATTTCTGGTATTCGATTGGCGATTAAGTAATCATTCACATTGTCGTTCATTCAATCTTCATTAGTGTTAGATCATTGCTTCGATATCTGTTTCGATATTTTTCTTTCATAGATTTGACTATTTGTTTCATAAAGTTTGCTGTCTTTACTTCTTTCATTAACGCAGCAAGAGAGAGAGAGAGAGAGAGAGCGAGTACTGTTGGTCCAATTCCAACATTGTGAAGGCAACCAACAAAATACAATCCTTAATTATTGTTGATGTCTGGCAACTTCTATAAAGCTTATTAATAATTCTAAATTATTTTTTAATATGAAAATAAAAGTGATAAAAATTATTCAAACAGATTTAATTCATATATTTTTGTCCCAAAATCACTTTATTAGGTACCGCTCAAAAAGAGCAACCTAGTTTATGATATTTGCAACAATGAATAATATGTTAAGGTTATTCACATATTAAAACAAAATGTTAACGCGGGATTCAATCCCGGTTCATGGCTGTCGGAAATCGAGGGTGTTACCCACTTGTCCACCAATTAATTCATATATTTTTGTTCGAATCCTTTATCAAATTTATTATAAAAAAAATACAAAAATTGTTATTTTCAATATTTAAAATATTTTTGTATATACTTTTGTGAATTCTACTCAATATTTGATAAGATATTTTATATCTTAGACTTTTAAACTCTGTATCAAAAATTTCATGTGATAAATAGCTTCAAGAAATCCATTCGTGCAAGAATTATTAAATGGAACAATCTTAGACGATTGAGAATTGTGCAAACAACTTTCAAATTTTGATGTCTTTTTGAAACTTCCTCATGCACCTAAGTTGCAAATTTTTATACCATCATTTTGTGCAATCCCTTCTTACAACAAGGCATCGAAAGTTGATCTCACAGCCTATAACTTAATATATTTTTCAACGTCTCGAGTGTTGTCATTATTAAGTCAAAAATAAACATATTAAGTTGTTCTCTCAAGTGTTAAGCTTAACTCGTAATTGCGCATATGCAAAGCTGATTTACCTAGAATATAAATTTGTTATTCTCTATGTCTCTATGAGAAATTAAACTTATGGATATGATTGGCTTTGTGATATGATACCTTAAACCTGAGGCCTTTCTGTTAAACGTTTTGCTATATTTAATATGTTTATTATTTTATCCCTCTCAGCCCCTAAAATATATCTTTTCTTTTGAATTTTTTATTCTTAAAACGGTCCGAAATAAAGTGCTAAATCATCATCGATTGAATTATAGTAGGTGTTGTATAATGTTCGTTAGAATTAGTATAATACACTGTACTAAGCGTAAGTAACTTAAATGGATCCGAATTCTTGCAAAAGCCCGATCCTACAAGTGAGTGAAAATTAAAAAAAACGAGGCAATGGCACCTTGTAAGACAAAATCTGTCTTCTTTTATACGCTCTACATTGCAGTACATGTAAACATAGATGAAATTCTATTCATGATAAAATTGTGAAAAAAGTTTTAAAATTACAAATATTTTCTCACAATGAGTATCTTTTTATTAAAAAACGCTAGCTTTCAAGCGTTAATTGCTCTTCAACGGGCTTAATAAAATATCGACTTTATTTCACCAGAAATTGGTTTTTGTAAATATTTCTGTTGGGATAAAGTCGATATTTTAGTAAGCCCTTTGAAGAGCGATTAACGCTTGAAAGCTAGCGTTTTTCAATAAAAAGATACTCATTGTGAGAAAATATTTGTAATAAAAAAAATAGATGAAATTACTAATTGCTTTTTTCAACACCATAAATATACGATGGCTTGTAGGGTTCACTTTGAATAAAAGATGCACGAGGAAGATAATAAATTAATAACAAATATAAAGAACCATGACTTCTCAATTGTCATATAATATTACTTCGAAGTTAAGAGCAATACTGAAATTGTTAGGGTTGTGGTAAGTTAACGAAATTTTCAATCGATGGGGAAATGCCTAATTTTGTGACTGGTAATAAAAATATTGTGAAAAAATAGTACAATTTATATTTTAATAGGGTTTGTGTGTGTGAACCTCTATGAGGTACCGGCTGAGAAAAACATATCAACTTCATCTCTTCGAGTATTTAACTTTCTTAAAATGCTGTGTTAAATAAGGTCGAGGCATTTTCGTTTTACAGGAGTGATCCCTTAAGAAACTATTCGGTCGCCAGATTTGCCGCTCATTTATACTGATGCGCTTTACACTTAGGTATGTTCCTTCATAGGAAGAACAACTTTTAATGAATGATTCTCCCATAGAAACGCTTGAAGTCGAAGCTAAGTTGAAGGAATGATGTCCCAGATAACTTGGGAAGGCCCCGCCAGCTGCTTGTTCCCAGAGGCCTGGACCTCTCACGGCCCAAGAGGCCCCGCACCACCTTCTCCGACCTCCAGCTGCGGCAGCTAGAGCGGCTCTTCAGCCTCAGCCCCTACCTGGCGGGGGAGGAGCGGGCACGAGAAGCAGCCCGGCTCGGCTTGTCAGAGACCCAGGTATGTACATTCTCAACAATTCGATATGTTTGAAACTGATCTATCAACATTTATTATTGATATCTTCAAAGAGACAGATGGCCCTTCCTGAGGCGACCACACAGTATTGATCAATTTAAGCTTTTATCAATTTCCGAACCTCCTTAAAGCGGCTATTTTGCCTGGAAATATAGGGTGGAGTAGTATTTAGAAACTTAATTGTATTTTTCAAAGGATTAAATACAAGCATAATATGTATTTTTTAATATATATAAAAATTGGCCTGATATTAAGGGAGAGGAGCTGTTTTCGAAAATGAATATCATCCTTTTTTAAAATTAAGATATGTATAAAAGGAAGTGTTTCCTCTCTCTCTCCGTCAAACATATTCAAAACCTCTACGGCATCAATATCCTCCAATGGCAGCACTTCTTCCAAATGCAATAATTCCTTACTCTCTAAATATTTTTTTCCGCGAATCGAGCAGACCGAGATGGGTGAATATTCCACAACACCGGCGTTGTAAATTCAGACTTAGAGCTAACCTATATGCCATGGTTCTGAGCTATAGCCCTCATCAGTACAGGGGCGACTTTGAATATCATGCGAGAGGAGGTATGAAATCGGTGTAATTTACTAAACAGAATTTCAAACTGGAGAATTGGTAGGGCCGATTTTCAGGTCAGAACACGATACAAACTTTTGGAAGGATGGAATTCGTGAAATAATGTCTTTGCAATATTGCACTAATTTTGTATTAGTCTATTTGTGTGTGTTTAGAACAATTCTGAGTTTCATCCAAATAAAAAATACTCGAATTGTTTCTGTTTTGAGGTTTAATCTCTTTCCTATCATTCTAAGTGGCGCATTTTGAATTTTAGTAAAACTAAGAATTGTGCTAAACACACACATGTAGACTAATGCAAAATTAGCGCAATATTGCAGAGACATTATTTGACGAATTCCATCCTCCCAAAGGTTTGTGTTGTATTCTGACCTAAAAATCGACTCTGACAATTCACCAGTTTGAAATCCTGTTTAACAAATTATTATGAATCCTTCCCTCCTTTCGCATGATGTTCTGAAATGCGATTTCACACACTTCTCAATATTTCTGGTGTCTTTGATGAGCTCAATTTTTCCGTGTATACTAATTATATTCTAGAGTATATCTTCTCTCAAAAGCATGTGTCATTTTTAGAAAATATTTCTTAATCTTAATTGAAATATTTGCACTTATTACAGAGGAAACGAACAAAAACAACAAACAAATTATAATTTAGAATCAATTTTTCACAAATTCACAAGTATTAATCGACAGAGTTTATAATATTTATATAGACAAAGTGGCTGATTTAAGAGAGAGTGTCAAAAGGAAGTTTGTCATCTACTTAGACAAAAATTATCGTAAACTTGTTTTATCGACCGAAAAGTTTCCGATGCACCTTTAACCAGTTTTGCGTAATTTATAACTCTACTTCTCTTTGTAAACAATACAATATCAACATGAAAGCTTATCTATGAAAGTTTTTTTTTCCTGAAATTAGTTAAGCTATATGTTAGACATTTTCATAAAAGCTTAGCCAAGGTTCAAAATTAGATAATGGAAAAATGGAATTAGATAGGGTGTGATTACATAATTGGCGCAACTCTAGGCTGAAATATAGAGCTAGTCTTAAACCTAACTGGGTTTACTGAAAAACGATTTATTTTATTTAAAAATGAGAGTTTAAATGTTTTAGAAAATCTACGTTTAATATTATTTATAAATAATATCGTGTTAGAAAGAATTATCGAACTCTAAATCTTATTAATTTCAAATAGAAATAAAAGCATTGCAGAATATTATGGCTTTTTTATTGGAATGAACAACTTAATGAGAATCATTCTAGAAACTCGGTTCAGTAGCCTTATCTATGTTCAGATAAATTGATCACCTCTGTCAAGTGACTTAATTTCAAACACCCACTTGAAGTGTTCGCGCATACGGTTACTTAAGAAAGAATCTCTGGGCCATGTCACCTTTGCAGTTCGCGTTATGGCTTTATGAGTTAAAATATCGTTTTCAAAACCTGGCTTCGGGTTTGAACCCCCATTTTGAAAGCAGTTTATTAAGTTGCTTCAATAACTCCCTGATTAATATTCAGGGCCGACCACCACTGTAAGAGCTAGTCAAATTGTTTCTACGTACTATACTAGTGGTGTATGTACCATAGAAGCAGTCACCTATATTTGGCATCGGGAATTAAGAGAACCGCTATGAATATTCCATATTCTCTTGTTTGATTTACAGCGGTAAAGTGACATCTTGCTCCAGGACCTGCTTTTAGGAGAACACTTCACGTGTACATTAGGTGAAATTATTTGGATTTAGAAAAAACATTCTTAAGTACACATTACACAGGTTGCGATAATCATGGAGGGGGGGGGGGGGGGGTGGGGGGGGTTGAATGCTATTCCTCTAAGTGCAATAAAGGTCTACACACGTAAAGATAACAGTTAGACCTTTGCACTTACAAGGTACCTGATAGTCGATTGATAATTTCCACTTACTGATGGGGTTTGGATTTGATACTTTTTGTTTTAGGAAATTACTCTATACCTAAATTCGATTCGGTTCACGCTTTCCGAAAATGTTTTATATACCTTTAAGATCTCAAACTTTTTGAAATTCATTGACACGGGAATCGTGCATTAAATTTTAAGTTTTTATGCACATTAACCTATTAAATTGAGCAATTAAATTTTCATTTATAGGCTACAACCCATCGTAAGAGTAATGTATATGCATTTAACGTTGTTAAATACTGGAATCCTAATATTGGTACAGGTTCATATAATATTGCCTGCTTGTGTGTTCTATAAAGAGGACAATCGCTGAAGTTTTATTTGTGATCCAAAGACTTGCTATTCTTGTTTATTTTAGATGTTGGAATAATTGTGAAATTTATTTATGAGAGAACAAATACAATACCTTGTCGTACAACATATCATTCAAATATTTTCGTAGGTGCACTCCCCGAGTTCATACTTAACATTGAGTTGAAAATATATTTGAAATAGTTTAATTTAGATATTTTATTTACATAGAAACGCCAAAAATCAATGCATTTTTTTATTCTCGTATTTATTTTAGTAATTTATGAACAAAAATAAAAAACGCATAGTATATTATTATGATGTGTTGGACATCTTGGTGCACATAGTATCCGCCTTACATTCTCGGTACCCTCTAGTTCCCTGACATAAGATATTTTGTGAAAGTTAGAACCCAGTAAATTTATATACATTTCTGAAAACAATCTCTGGATCTCTAGGTGGTGGAATAAAGATTTTTCTAGGGTTTTCTGTTAGTCTATCTTACATAGTTGATTAAGCGATACATTCGCATCTGCATAATCAGAAGCTTATATAACTAGTGCGACTATAAAGCTCAGGAATGCTTAATTCTGAAACCGTTTTTGATTGATTGTGTTTAAATTTATGCTAGATATGAGATAATTACTTACCGGAGAAGCCAGCAGAGATAACTCATTGCTTTTTTTTCAAAACCTTTGTGCTTCGATTCTCCATCAGCAATCTGCGCATATGAGGCCCTTCTAGATTAGCAATCGTTGCGAATCTCATTTCTGATCATAAATGTTGATTATATGTAAAGTCAATTGAAAATTCATTCTTTCTTGTTTCAGCATAATATAGAAATATAACAATTTATTTCTATAGTGAAATCTTCATGATTTTGTTGATATTTATTTTTTAAATATGCAAAAATATTATAAATTTATTAATTTTCTTCGAATATTTAGTCTTTTTATAATTTATATAATTGATTATTATTACAATATTGTCACTAGAAAATGTTTGAATTACTTCAAACAAAATTACAAACTATAAGAAAGATGAAATACGTTCAGACACCATCTATTGGTGTTGTCCAACTTGTAATAATTGTAATCAATATTGTAAAAGTCGGATCTAGTGTAAAATTTAGATTTATATACATACTAGCCGAATGACACGGGCAACGCCCGGGTTTTGCCCGATTAAATGCTTTTATTCAAATACTATTCGTTACAATTATAAATTGGCGCCGTGAATGTCATTCTTGTATAATATATAAATGAGTTTTAAAAATTGTAAGAAAAAATAAAAAGAATGCATCGGCCGGGAATCGAACCCGGGGCCGCCCGCGTGGCAGGCGAGCATTCTACCACTGAACCACCGATGGTTATGAGAAATGGCCATATTTGGGTATTTATTCCATTCACCAAGCAAACGGTGAAAGAATTGATTAAGAATTGTTGCTTGATTATGACGCTGATAACTGTATATATTAATATATATATAGATGGAAAATTTTCCGGGAGGAAATTTATCCATAGAAGCATAGGGCACCTCTCCCGTCAAAATAAACGTCAAAAAAACTGAAGCCATCTATTGACCATCGCCGCAAACTAGCGGCCTCAGGTCGGTGACAAAGCCACAACACCAGCTTTGGCAAACTGAGAAGCGTCCACCTAGACCATGGTTTCGGGCTAATGGCCCCTCGTCAGTCAGTTACTTTGTCACCGACTCGAGGCCGCTAGTTGCGGCGACGGTCAATAGATGGCGTCAGTTTTTGATGTTTATTTTGACGGGAGAGGCGCCCTATGCTTCTATGGATAAATTTCCTCCCGGAAAATTTTCCATCTATATTCTAGCAAAAGATTTGGCCCAGCCACCTTGCCAGCAAAACACCTCTTTGGCGGATTGTGAAGATTCCATTAGATCCCGTGTGGATCTCATGGAATAAAGTCTGCCCTAGACTGACGAGGGCCATTAGCCGAAACCATGGTCTCTAGGTGGACGCTTCTCAGTTTGCCAAAGCTGGTGTTGTGGCTTTGTCACCGACCCGAGACCGCTAGTTGTGGCGATGGTCAATAGATGGCGTCAGGTTTTGACGTTTATTTTGACGGGAGAGGCGCCTTATGCTTCTATACATATATGGCCAAATATCAGGGAACAGGCTAAATCAACGTTTTGTTGATTTCTATATGGCACTCTGCCATCTAAAAAACTTATGTTCTCGAGGTCAGGATATGCCTTTTTTGATTTTAATATATTTATATATATGAAAAAATGATAGAGAAAAAAATAAAAATAAAAAGGTCAGGAGTTGATATTAAAAATAAAAAAGGTATATCCTGACCAGGAGCACATGTGCTTTTCAGAAGGCAGAGCGCCATCTTTAGTTCATTTCTGTTCCACCAGATGGCGCTCTGCCTTCTGAAAAGCACATGTGCTCCTGGTCAGGATATGCCTTTTTTATTTTAAATATATATGTTGTAATATATTCCAATATATACCTATAACCCCCATTTGTTGTATAGTTATAATGTAATTGCCAAGGTAAAAATAAAATTTCGAGTGAGAGATAGCCGGAACCTGTAGGAGGAAAAAGGGTCCGAAAAACAATTCGGGTCCCCAGGTGTGCCCCTTTCTTACTCAAACAGATTAGTCCGCTTGGAGACACAATGAATGACAGACCCCTCTAGACAGTTCTCCCCTGACCGGTGTCGGCCTCACTTACTCTCTCGCCATCTCTGTGGTGACATCCAACATGCCTCGTCCTTTTGTGTAATCCCAATCACGTCTGAACCCACTCTAAACATTGTGGCCACCACGACTGCAACCAACATGCCACACTGCATTCATGCAACAGATACAACAACTACATTACAACATATATATATATATTGATGCTATTTATATATTATATTATAGAATATTAGATAATAAAAAGGCATATATTGGATTTAATAAAATATTTATTTGCCAATATTATAGAATATCTACAACTGATGGCGACAAAACAAAGGTAGATGCTTCCGGATAATTAAATTACTTCAAAAGTTGTTGAAACTTCTGACACTTTTCAAAGAGTTTTTAGTGAGCCTCATATTTATTGTTGGAGTATATAATAACTCGCAACCTTCAAACAGGCTCATCTATGCATCACCCCATACCCTTTATCTGGCTAATAGAATAAAACTTCATGTTTGAAGATTATCTATCTCTATTGATTTACTTTTCTGAATCAGAACTTATTAAAATTGTTTAACATATTATAATTCTAGTGAGGGAAGACATAGACATTTTTCAACGAAGGAATTTAAGCTTGCTATCAGGTATACTTAGATTGTTTGAATCTGACTAAAATTATACCAAAGGTAGTTGAGATAAACAAAAAGTGATAAACAACTGTTTAGCAACTGCCTAGCAACTTTCAGTTTCCCGATAAGGAGATGCCCTTTTTTTCTTTTTAACTGCTTACGTAATGTATGATTATTAGCATTTTCATAGGTATATCTTATTAAAAGATGTTTATTAGAAGGTTTCAATAAGATTACTTTCTCATAAATACGATGTGTTTTGAAGAAATTTCAGTCATAGAGATAGTTTATCTTAGATGTTTTAATATCATATGAATATGTAGATAGGGATACTCTCTTCATCTCTGTAAAATATGAGGACATTTTAAAGGTCTCTCTGGAGGTTTTTATTACTTCTTGTAAACAAAAGGTAATAAGACCAAATCCAAATAAATAAATAGTGTGTGACGTTTCGGTAACAGCGTTGTTACTATCTTCAGACAAAAGTACTGAATGAATACTAAAAAACTCCTCATTCAGTACTTTTGTCTGAAGATGGTAACAACGCTGTTACCGAAACGTCACGCACTATTTATTTATTTGGATTTGGTCCTTTTACCTTGTGTTTATAATCTATAATCCAAATTGTGCCTTCTTGTAAAATAAATAGGGGAATGATTGAACAAATCATTTTCAACATGGCATGGCATTAACTAACTGTAAGTGCTTGTGTTTCCAGGTGAAAGTATGGTTCCAGAATCGAAGGACCAAACAGAAGCGAGCTAAAGAGAACACTGAGATATGTGCATCTGCTGGAACATTCTCCTATGGCCTTCTGGAGCTGAAATCTTCGCCGCCTCAGCCTGCGCCATTCAGTGTGGATTTCCTTCTGAGGCCACGTGGCCTATGCTAGCAGGACACAGTCAATAGTTTTATCCTATGTGTGTAGGTTTGATCTATCAATAAAGATTATTATTGTTATGTATAATATATTTCAAATAATGGTTCTTTCCTACTTTTATATTTTAACTAAATCAATAAGGAATCTAAGGCTCGGTTTCTATTCGTATAATTCTTTTATTTCTCGATCTTTTTACGGGCTAACATGCCTTTAAACACGGAGACAACAGAAGTACCACTGGTATCTCCATATTGAAGGACATGTTAGCCCAAAAGTTCGAGAAATAAAAGAATTACGAAAAAAACTGAGCCCTAGATTCCTTATTGATTTAGTTAAATTAATATATATTTTATCATTTTTGATATGCTATTACCTGAGTAAAAAGTCTCATTTGGCAAATATTTTGATTACAAAGTTGAATAATTGGTAGTGATGGCTTGTCCAAACTGTGGATTCCAGCACGTCGGATCCCTCGGACGCTGTAGCATGGACTGGCGATTCTTTGTGGGTTGTTCCATGGAATTAGGAGTTGCCATTGTCCCGTTAGTCAGTGGTGAACCCTCCCAGTGGTTTCGCCAATTTAATCTACCAGACCGCTTCTTTAGAGCTCTAATACTGTATTAGATCATTCTACTTTTATGTGTTACACAATCTTAGAAATGGTATTTAAGCAATCTATGGACATAAGCTTTTAGAACAGTGGAATTACATTTAATATATATATAATTTTTTTATCAATATTTTTCATCGCAGTAAGGACAGTAGAAATTTGATTCATTTGTGAAAAGAAACATTCGCGTTTTGGTGTTTCCATTTGTATTATATAGATGGCGCGTTATTGCTTTGAATTAAATATATATTTATTGGTTTATTCACATCTGTGTTCCCTTAATAAATTCAACATTCATTTAGGCATGAGTCCTTTTTTGGTTCAAATATTCTTTCTCGCTTTTTCAGATTTTACAATCACTCTTGTTGCTATGAATTCTGTTTGTTTATTCATTGTATCCGTTTTTTTCGATTAATGAGGCACTCATTTGTTTCATTTTTCATATAACATATTCGCTTTGAGTGTATTTTTTTATTGGTTCTTCTGTTCATAATTTCGGATATTCGTGTAAACATGTCTTCTTTCATCAATTAGTTTGTTTGTTCGTCAGTACTGAATATCCGATCAATATTCTTTCATTTGAAAGTAATGAAATAGTGCTCCATCTGTGTATGAAAATTGAAACTATTTTAACGCTGTTATTTATTTTTTTAAATAGAACAACTTTCTGATATCCTATATTATTTTCATAGAAAAATAATTAGAAAGTTGTTTTATTTGTAAAAAAAAAAACTCGCGCTAAAAATATAGTTTTAAAATTATTTCGTTAAAGTATATTTCTCGTTCCTTTCTCGGGTCTGATTATCGGTTCACTATTCATCCATTATTTCGTTCTCTATTTGATCAGTTTGAAAATTTGTTTGAATATTTATTAATTCGTCGAATATTGCTTAGCGATCGCTATTCGTTTTAACACTTATATTTTATATTTTTCTGTAGTGACAGGCGTTTGGTGGTGAGCCAGTTTCTCGGCAATTATCGGCCAGACGTTTTCTATTGGTGACAGATCAGGAGAACGTACTGCCAGGGCAGCAGCCGATTTTTTTTTTTATATAGGAAGGTCCGTACAATACCAACAACATACGGTTGTGCATTATCCTGAAAAAACGTAGGAGTTTCCCAGGTCTCGTAAAAAGGGTACTGCCACAGGCCTTAAACAAATCAGAAATATAATGGTGACTGTTCAAAGTACCAGGAATGCGAAAATATAGTTGACCGAGATGTGAATCCATGGACCCCATACCATCATAGCAGGTGTAGTGCCAGTATGACATTGTTGAATACATGCTGGCAATGTTCCTTCTCCACGATGGCACTGAACACGGATGCGTTCATCATGGAGCTGCAAACAGAACCTGGATTCGTCTAAGAACACGAGACTTCACGCCATTCCTGCATCCAGGTTCGTCGTTTACCACATCATTGAAGGCCTTCCTGTTTGTAATGCAGCGTGAAGGATAGCCGAAGTCATAATCGCCGAGTTGACAGTCCATGCTGCTGAAAGCGTCATAGATCTGTTCGTGCAGACACTTTTGATTTGCTAACTACCTCATTTCCTAACTCAAGGCTCTTGGCGTAGTTATACGATCTATTAAGGCCATTCAGGTAACATGTCGGTCTTCTCAGCTGTCGTCATTCTGTATGACCGTCCTTAACCCATCGATTCTATATTCTGGTAACAGTCCTGCGATCTCAACCGACGCGAGCAGCAATGCTGCGGTAAACTCCATCCAAGTAGGCTACAATTCTTCCTCTATCAAACTCAGAGACATGTTGGTAAGTATTTCTCTTTCTTACACGAGGCATTTTGGCACTTTTCACAAAAAACGTTTCAAATGAAATTTCAAAATGAGAATCCTGAGCTGGACAATATCTTCTTTTCAACACATTGGAGTCGCTACCGTCGCCTCTTTTGCATGAATGCGTTAAAAATATAATCGTTTGCATGTCACAGCATCTTCCTATCGTGCAAATTTCGTATCTGTAACGTGTGGACTTCTTGATGTAGCAATTTTAATGGCCAGTACTGTATTTCTTGGTTAAGCTTTTTTTTTTTTGTTCTTTCATCTGCTTCTATTTCTGTTCAACATTCATTCTATATTTCTTTCATTTGTCCTTATATTCGGTTAAACATCAATTCATTTGTTCAATATTTTCTTTCTCGATATTTTATTCAATCTTCATTTTTATTATCGAAATATATTTCAATAATTGACTCCGAATTTCTTCTTAGCCTTCATCTATTTTATTGTTCTAATAATCATATCAATACACATATTCAAACTTAATTAATTGTTTCAGATATTTAGTTGATTATTCGTACATTCATTAATTTGTTGGTTTCGTTATTTATTTTGTCAATATTTAATGATTCTGTAAAATTAAGTTGATTTTTTAATCATTAACTCAGATATTTGATATATGATCAAAATAGCCTATCATTCACTCAATTCTAATACATTCCTATATTAGATTCAACATTTATTCAATCAATTATTCAAATATTCAATAGTTTTAATATTTCAATATTTGTTTCACGATTAAGTAATTATCGAGAGATAGAATAGGAACGAATTACCACATTTAGTGAACCGAAAATAAAAATATCTGAAAACCTGGCTCATCAGTGGTAAACCTGCACAGTTTGTTCCGGAATTTAAACTATCAGATTGCTATAACTATTGGATCGTTAATTCTTCTTATTATACTCTACAATCGAGGTTTTATTCTTAGTGATAGATAGACCTTCAAATTAAATAAAAATACTCCTTCAAATGTAAGCAATGTGAAATCAATATAATAGTTATTTCGATTATGTAGATTGGAGAAATCGCTAGAAAGGATAATCATTGATAAGCCAAAACTTCCTAAATTTTCCCCTTTTTATACTAACTGTGGAAATTCGTCCAATTTTGTCGAAAAAAATAGTATTGAATTATTTCATCCTCAACAATATACTGAAGAAGCTATGCGTTCCGTTCACTTATTCTTTCTCCTGGCAAAATTTCCATTTATATTTTGGCCATAGATTTGGTCTAGTCCCTCTACCAGGTATCCAATACTCTATATTCATCATAACAATCATTCAATCCTTGGAACTCATATTTATCATTAGATTACTCATACGCTGATATTCAGTTTACCATTGATTCATTAGTTTTCATATTTGATTCATCAAAATAACTTAATCATTGGCTGTGATATATGGATCACCAATAAATTATTTTCTGCAATATTCGGTACATCAATGAATCATTCTGTCGTTGGATTCGATATTCTGTTAATCAAAAACATCTTTTCTTTGTTCGTTTCGATATTCTGTTCAGGAAATACATCTTTTCTTTGTTTGCTTCGATATTCTGTTCATCAAATACATCTTTGTTTGCTTCGATATTATGTTTATCAAATACATCTTTGTTTGCTTCGATATTATGTTCATCAAATACATCTTTTCTTTGTTCGCTTCGATATTCTGTTCATAAAATACATCTTTTCTTTGTTTGCTTCGATATTATGTTTATCAAATACATCTTTGTTTGTTCGCTTCGATATTATGTTCATCAAATACATCTTTTCTTTGTTAGCTTCGATATTATGTTTTATCAAATACATCTTTTCTTTGTTCGCTTCGATATTATGTTCATCAAATACATCTTTTCTTTGTTCGCTTCGATATTTGGTTTTCAATAAAATCGATCAACAATCGGGGAATTACAATATTTGGTTCATCAATGAATTATCAAATCAATAGTTCTAATAATCAGTTCATAATACGTTTGGTTGTTTACTCCGATATTCTGCCTGTTAAAAATAATTCTCGAACTTGGTTCATCATAAAATCATTTATTCATTTGTTTATAAATATGTTTATTATTACTTTCGATCATAGTTTCATAATCGTTTCATTAATTATTATCTGATGCTGTTCTATCAAGAATTATATGGTTATTCAAATCATCATTCGTTAAAAACAATTTATTTTTTCCACGTGAAACATTCGTTCATCATCATTCAATATATATTCCTTTCATGGTTTTTCCGACTAGTTTTATAATTTATTCATTTTCTCTTATTTTGAATTCTTCAATTAATTATTCACATATTATGTGAGAAATAGTTACCCAGGAAATATTTGAAAAGGGAAAATAGAATTCAGGGTAAAAGTTTCTTTTATTTCAGGATTTTGCAAGCTTTAGAGGAGAATTTTGCTCTTCAACGGGCAAATACCTTTTTGAAGAGCAGAAATCCCTTCGAAATCTTTCAAAAGTCTAAAATAAAGGAAACTTTTCACCCGAATTCTATTCACATATTGATTCGGATATTTATTTCATCAACAAAGGATTCATTAATTGGTTCCTGATTTTGCTTCATATTCGAATCATTCTTTGTTCGCTTTTGTCTCATGGATTTTCATTCGCTCGTTGATATTTGGTTTAACAATTAATCCTTTGCTTCTACATCAGTTCATTATTTATTCAAACTTCTTCATTCATTAATTTTAAAAATCATCATTATTTAAATTGAGAATTTCGATATTCCTTTCAGATAGTTTCAATTTTTCTTATTCTTTTACTTTGTGCGATAAAAAAAGGAAGAAATGCAGTGATCTTACTCCGAAACATCTTTTTATCCAATAAAGTAGATCCTTTGTTGTAAAAGACTCCTGGCAACACTTTGAGATGGCTAATTATAATTATTTATAATAAAATATTTCAAAAACTTAATGTATAAAAATATCCGTTGATTAATCTTCAAAAATTATATAATTAAAATATTATATTATGAATGTATACTTTTAGATATGAAACTTTGAAAACTCGGCTCTTTTTTCTTCTTTTCTTTCCATAATTGGAGGAATAATCACTATAAATATCATTTGAAATTGACTAATTAATTAATTTTAGAATAACACTTTATAAAATCTCTCTAGAGTTAAAAACGAAAAGCTCTAAGAGAGTCTTTATGGGAAGATTCATATATGGAACTTTAATAGCGAATTCTAAGATGTTAACAATTTTCCCTTTCAAATTTCTTTTTGATATTGTAATTTTTTGGTGCCGAAAATTTAGGTCAACTCTTTGTGTTGGTTCCTTACTCATATATCAATACAAGTTGATCTCATACTTAAAAAGTCTATCGTGGCCTAAACGTGGGCTGGTGGCACAACGGTAGAGCGTCTGAATCCAGATCAGAAGGTTGCGTGTTCGAATAATATCCGGCTCAAAATGCCTATCTATGTATTGGTAAATGATTGCTTTATTATTTAGAGCATAAATTGAAGATGGTCGATTTAAGATGACATCCGGTTCAACTCAAATCTCTATTTAATTAAAAAGGCATATATTGGATCATTTTAAAGTGTGTCACATGTTATAACACCTTGATAAAGGTTGGCGTTCAGCCGACTGAAATATTGGTAAAATAAATGATAATTTGATCCAATATATGCCTTTTTAATTAAAGATTTATCTATGGATTGCTCTATTTTCAAAATCAAATCTCTACATTTAGCAAAATTTGAAGAAAGGTTGAAGGAGAAATGTTTCTTCAATTATAACGATACAACACAAGATTTCAAACCTTCTATAGGTGCAATTCCGATGGAGGTTAAGAGAAAGACAATTTTATATAGGAGAATGGCGCAAGCCATCAGCAAATTTTAGTTGCACAATCAGGAGATGTCTTTTTCCTAATTCAGCCACCTGATCCCAGTACAAATTCAATTTTGTAATGTTTTACATAGGATAAATATATCATTTACATAATATCTAAATAAAAAAGATAAAATTTTTATACTTAAAGTTTAATCAAAAATAGGCTAGTTACAAATTAGTTTAAAATAGTGTACTGATGTGAAAAAATGATAAGATGAAAAAATATTTTTAAAACGATTTTTCTATGCAAACGGAAGACAACTATGGTTTGAGACATGTTTTTGTACTCTGATCAGGTAGATCTAATTTTCAATTCATACTATGAAGTTTTTTTTTTTTTTGTGATAAAGGCTTCTGAGATTAAACCTTGGTACTAATTTTAAATATTGCCGTTGGAGAGGCTAGATTAACCAAATCTAGCTAAGCTCCCCTGGCGGCGCCACCGCCGGTGAGAAGTGATGCGCCTACGTAGTTGATGACGAAGAATCAGAGGTGGTGCGCATGCGCGGCGGAAAAAAGAAGCAGAAGAACTTTTATCAAGAAGAAAAGCGACGCCATTTAAACGCGCGTCCAACATTTTCATATTTAATCCTTATGTTTTAATTAAAGTACCTAAATATAATCCAATGTCAATCTTAAATTATCCAAGTTAAGTACACTATTTCAAACATATTTAAGCAAGTTTTTCTACCAAAGTGTTTATAAATAGTGTTCTTATTTATACCGATAAGTTTTATTACATCTAAGTTTTTTTATCTAAAAATTTGAATACCAACAAGTTTTTTTTATTTATAAGTTTGATTACCGACAAGGTTTTTTTATCTATAAGTTGTATTATCACTAAGTTTATTATCTTAAAGATTATTTATCAAAATAAAGATTTTCTACCTATTAATTAAGCACAAGTCAAAGTTAATTTTATCAATTATCTACAACAGCCGTAATAGGGGGGGGGGCTATTGCTTGATTCAATATATAGAAGTGACCGGTTATATGTTAGAATATCAGAGAAGGGGTATTTTGGTTTCTACCACATCGGTGATGTTCAGTCGTACCTATCAAACTCCCCAACGTAGGTTGCACTGCATTCTAAGCAAAATACTGAGAAGATGGCATTGGACTCGTTCAAAGCGGTCTGAGATTGAAACTGATTTATTAATCGTTCATATAAGATTATATAAGGTTATAAGAGAGAGGTAGTTATTAATTATTGTCTCATTTTCGGTTCATCAATTGTCATTTGTTCTGTGCTAATTATCTTTGCTCTTATTTTTATCCGTTGAGCGTTATAATTCATATCCACGGTATGGATCTAACTTGATATCCCTTATAGTGAAGTTTAAATATCTCAAGAAAACACAAATTCAAAGCATCTAACGGTTTGTTCTTAGTAATAGGTAGTCTACGTTTGTTATATAGATCTTTTTTTCTGCTTATCCCTAGTACACGTGGTACAGGCCATGATAATCATGGTGGGTAGTTAGCGACTGCTTTTTACTGTAAGCGCACCACATGTCTACACATGTGAAAGCAGTTCGACTTTGCACTTACAAATGTGCCAGATCCCCGTTTGGTTAATTGCACTCGCTGGTGGGGTTGGACTTTTGCAAGAATCGGGGGGGCCATTGGAGCATTTTTTTTTTTTTTAAAGAAAAAAGTGTCCAATACAGGAATCGAACCCGGGTCGTAGTGGTCGAAAACCAAACGGTTTAACCAGCCTTCCACCGACCCCCCATTTATATAGGTCTGAGGGATACTAATATATATATATCAATGACAAATATGTATTTGCGCGGAAAATTCCAATTATATGAATCATATTTGATGATAATAAAGTCGCAGTAGTTTCATCTCGCATTGAAAACCTTTGAACCTAGCGTTATCATAATAAACAGAGTGCATGTAGCCCAATTCAAAAACTTTAGTTTGGCATCGATTGTGATCTTCTGAAATGAAATTCTAAAATCAAATAAAAAATCATAAGTAATTAATTTGAGTTATTAAACCTATTTATTTGTATTTATTCATTTGCCATTTTGTGTTTGAAAAGTTTATTGTATGACCATAATTGTATATGTATGTAGTGTAGGTATCATTTATTCGCGATCGAACGTTAAGGCCCACTGTATGTATTACATCCCAAACATGATGCGACGCCAACCATCTCTGTCTTGAGCTCGATGTACAATCTCGGCGACCGTTAAACCAGTGAGTTCCTTTAATTGGTCTACGAGCGTGTTGGCAGGCGTTCAGATATGTGTCGCCCAGACGTCTTTCCGATCAGTATTGTTTACTCCATTCCTCTGCGTCGCGCGATGTAGTCTTGAAAGAAAATACACACAAATACGTATAAAAATAGTTTATTCACACTCAAGTGAAACATAAAATATGTTTTAAAATCCAACGAATCACATATAGATATATATACTTTATAAAATATATATTTATCGTTAAATTGATGTATACATATTTGTTAATACTTATACTCTTTTTCAATATTCTAAATTTAAAGGAGAAAGAGGCAAATATATAAAAATAAATAGATTTGTAAACAATTATATATACATTTTTATGATTGGCAGTATATTGTTCATTCTTATTTGGCTTCTAGGGGTATAATAACTGTTGGGTTTTATTGTATTAATTGGGATTTAGAGAGAAAAATATAGAAATAGCGAATAACCCCATTTACCATTTCCCTTTTAATCCCTTAAATTGAATGACAATAGGTACTGTACAATAAAATAAATACATCATAATATGAAAATAAATGAATTTATGGTAACTTTACAATGCACTACTCTAATGTATTTTAACTGCATTTAAAAAAATCATTTGTGTTTTTCGAATATAATAATAATAAATATCAATTTTTATAAATAGAGAGGTTTTTGATTTTTTTAAAATATCTTGGGGATTGTGGAGGGTAGCGATTTTTTAGAATCCCAGAAGGTGAGTTAGAAGGGTGAGTAGAAGGATTTTCATGGATGTTGGGATATTTGGGCTGGTAGAGCCGTTGGTGGTGACTGGTTCTGCCGATCTGACGTTCCTGGGATGAGGAAATCCACCCATCTCTGGAGGAGGGATGTTCTTGTTGATGAAGTACATCACATGGTCAAGGATCGAATAGTTTGTGCTGTTGGTTTGTGCTGTGATATTGGCGCTCAAGAATGGATTCTTCTTTGGGTCAGATGAATAATCGGTGTGTCTTGCTTCTCTCATAAGGTCTATGGTTATCGGTTGAGCTAGGCTCATAATCTTGAGCGATAGAATAGGCTACATCTGTAGATAACGAGGTACTAATGGCAGTTGGTAGATTTAGATGTTCCTTGTTAGTGTAGTAGTTGTATTTCTGTGTGCTGGTTGGAGGCTCTGTTGTTTGGATTGTTGAGGATGTCTGGATGGATTTGGTTGTGGATTCTACTTTCTCTGTTGTACGAGGTGTTGTTGACCGGGTAGAAGGATTGGTATTTTTGACTGTGTACAGCACGGTTGAAATTACTGGGACCTTGGTGAAAATCTTTGGTCTCATCGAAGTAGTTGATTGCATTTCGCCTATTTCGTTCGTTGTGCCGTTTAACCTTTGTCCGAATTCGCTTGGACTTTGGTTTTCAGTTGTTGGATGAATGATTGGAGCACGGTGGTGGGGTTTGGACGCTTGGGGTTTGGGCTTGTTGTTTTGGGTAGCGACGAAAACTCTCTGGGAGGATTGAGCATCGTTTTCTTGTGGGGTCCGTGGTGGCATCGGTCTACGCCGTGTCTGGAGCTGAATAGAGAGAGCATTGTGATCAGCAAGGTTGGTATTAGAACTGTGTGGGCGAAGTTTCAAATTTTTGCACAGGTGGTCTGCGGACCTTTGGATGTATTCTGAACGGGTATCTTACTGCTTGTGGACCAGATGGTAGGACTGGCTTTTGGTTGACTGTCTTAATGACGCCAAAGCTTGACATATTAAAACCGCTGAAATCTGGATCGCCAGGTTTGAATGAACCGTGGAAAGGAATTGAGGCATTGTCTTTGAAAGGAAGTGGAGGCATTGGGACTGATGGTATGATAGGCTCTGGCATTCTTGGGTTTGTGTCATTCAGCTTGGCGACGACAGGCATGAAACCACTCTCGTAGGCTACACCGCTTGCAAACGATGGGTGGGGGAAGGGGATTGGCTGTTCACTCAGTATGCTAGATTGGGGTCGGACAGCTTGAGGTGCCACGATAGGAGGAGATTGTGTTGGCTTCTTGAAGAAGTTTCCAAGAGGATTCCTTAGGAAGGAGGTAAAAGGGGTTCGTTGTGGGATTCCTCCGTGTTCTTCAGGCATAGGCAACATAGGCGGCCCAGGATAGGTCTGAACTGGTATTTTAATAACAGGTAGCCTGTGAGCTTCCATCTGGTTTGGAACTTGAGGAATTTTAGGAGCTCCATTTATAAATGGGTGGCGATTTGCTTTCCTTATGTTGGAATTGGTGATGTCCGGTTTTTTAGAGGTTGGTTGTCGTTTTTGAATTACTGGACCTGGAGGTGGCATGGCTGGTTCTTCATGATATACAACTTTAGGCCGAGGCCCCTTGGAAGCCTCTGAGGCTTTCTGTCTCTTCTCATCTATAGGAACGTTTGAGATGAAACTGGGGGGAG
>CP092867.1:113619121-113644707 GCA_030710605.1 Cordylochernes scorpioides
GGTTGAAATTACTGGGACCTTGGTGAAAATCTTTGGTCTCATGGAAGTAGTTGATTGCATTTCGCCCATTTCGTTCGTTGTGCCGTTTAACCTTTGTCCGAATTCGCTTGGACTTTGGTTTTCAGTTGTTGGATGAATGATTGGAGCACGGTGGTGGGGTTTGGACGCTTGGGGTTTGGGCTTGTTGTTTTGGGTAGCGACGAAAACTCTCTGGGAGGATTGAGCATCGTTTTCTTGTGGGGTCCGTGGTGGCATTGGTCTACGCCGCGTCTGGAGCTGAATAGAGAGAGCATTGTGATCAGCAAGGTTGGTATTAGAACTGTGTGGACGAAGTTTCAAATTTTGCACCGGTGGTCTGCGGACCTTTGGATGTATTCTGAACGGGTATCTTACTGCTTGTGGACCAGATGGTAGGACTGGCTTTTGGTTGACTGTCTTAATGACGCCAAAGCTTGACATATTAAAACCGCTGAAATCTGGATCGCCAGGTTTGAATGAACCGTGGAAAGGAATTGAGGCATTGTCTTTGAAAGGAAGTGGAGGCATTGGGACTGATGGTATGATAGGCTCTGGCATTCTTGGGTTTGTGTCATTCAGCTTGGCGACGACAGGCATGAAGCCACTCTCGTAGGCTACACCGCTTGCAAACGATGGGTGGGGGAAGGGGATTGGCTGTTCACTCAGTATGCTAGATTGGGGTCGGACAGCTTGAGGTGCCACGATAGAAGGAGATTGTGTTGGCTTCTTGAAGAAGTTTCCAAGAGGATTCCTTAAGAAGGAGGTAAAAGGGGTTCGTTGTGGGATTCCTCCGTGTTCTTCAGGCATAGGCAACATAGGCGGCCCAGGATAGGTCTGAACTGGTATTTTAATAACAGGTAGCCTGTGAGCTTCCATCTGGTTTGGAACTTGAGGAATTTTAGGAGCTCCATTTATAAATGGGTGGCGATTTGCTTTCCTTATGTTGGAATTGGTGATGTCCGGTTTTTTAGAGGTTGGTTGTCGTTTTTGAATTACTGGACCTGGAGGTGGCATGGCTGGTTCTTCATGATATACAACTTTAGGCCGAGGCCCCTTGGAACCCTCCGAGACTTTCTGTCTTTTCTCATCTATAGGAACGTTTGAGATAAAACTGGGGGGAGCCTTTTCTTTGAAAGCTCGGTTGATGGAACTTGCTTCTGGTTTGGAGTTCATCGTTAAGGGAATTTCTTCACAGGCATCAACAATATTAATCTTCCAACCCATATGTCGGTTTGTGATGCTCTGCACACACAATCATGTTAGAGCAATTTTTATCACGCAAATAAACAGAGATCTTACCTGGTAATAGATGGTGTTGGGTGTTTTCTCATCTGGTGTCCATCTGATAACTCCTGGGTCGCCAGGCTCGCAGCGAAGTTGGAGAATCTTCTGGAATTCCATGAAGGATTCGAAGTCGTCTGGACTTCTTTCGTGTCCCTTGGGTACAAACCACTCGCAAAGACGTCCTCCTGATAACACGATGTCTTGTATCTACTTCATACTGAACTAAAGTTTGTTACTTACCTGCGGTCGGCATTAGGTGACCTCGGGAGTTGTAGGCAACGCCGGCAAGGACTCTCTCGTTCTGAAACAATACTTCCTCTTAACATATATTTTACTACGGTTAAATTTGTATCTAATAGATCTCTCTCTCTCTCTCTCCAGGGTCGGCAATGTGACAATGATTCCTTCCAGATCTAACTGTACTTTGTAGCAAAGTTTCATCTGGATAGGTCAAATATAAATATTTTATTATCATTTTCTGACCATTAATTTTTGGTAATATAGTTTATTATCGATCTATTTAATTTAAAATATTCAATAGTCAATTCATTATTCCATACTATTTACATGGCTATGCAAAATTTGAGCAAATTGGTTGAGCCTATGAAAGGCAAGCCCGGGTCATACATGTACATATCCAAGTATTCATTACTCAAGTATATTTTAATATTTAATTAAAAAAGAGGGATTTAATTTTTGCGTCATAAATTTAACCATTATATGAATATTCTCATTCTGAGATTATAGATTCAAAAATTATTTTAAGCATAAATATTATAATATTTATCAAAATAATTAATTATCTGAAATTGAAACTACTTTCAATTTCGCGATAATGCATCATAAGGTAATTATCTATCATAAAAAAAGGTTGACCTAAAGAATTGATAAAAACATTTTAAAGGCTTTGATAAATTTCCTAGAAGAAATTTGGGAAGGGGGTTAAAATTTATATTAAGCAAAGTTAAGGTAAAAAAGAATTTGACTGTATTACACTGTTGCATATTCAGGTAGCTCATAACTTTTGCCATTCTGAAAGGTCACTTGAAGATAATTGTTTGAGAACTATAGCTCTTATCACCATATGATGGCTTCAATTTTAAGCCATAAATCGTCTCTTTAGTCGAAATAGTACATGAACCTTCTTTTTAGACCATAAATCTGTGTTTTTAGTATAAGTTGAATAAGTCTCGACAAAGGTATTCTAGGAGATAGGCACCTTGCGGAGTTGTGCGGGTCGGTGCAACATGCCACCGTCAGGGTCCGTGGTGAGGTAGAGAGGGTTGTTGTGGGCCCCTGGCTTAGGACCCCAGCCCCCCTCGCTTAGCAGCACGTATGGACGGCCCCTCTGTAGGGTGATCTCAGGTACCAGCATACCGTTGACGTACCACGCTAGTCCCCAGCCTGGTTTCCCTACAACATACGTACCGCTGTTTCTTTATCTTCTTATCTCATATTTACCTTCATCTATGGTGAATGGGGGGTTGATGTTGGGAAGATATTCTTGAACAAGTCTAATTCCAACAGTGAGTGCACTTAATAAATGTAAAGTGAAACTGATTCTAGATCTGAAGTAAGCCACATTTAATGGCGCATACTTTATTGACAGGCCTCTACTTACAATGATCATTGTGGCCTATGTAATCTGTACATGAGAACGCAAGAAAGCTTTCATAATTATATATATATAGGACTTGAGAGTACGATATAAAAGTTTAGAAACTTTATTCAGTTATATATAGTTTAATTTATCATATTCTTAGTCAAGGCTCTACTCTCTATTAAAGTCAAATATTATATTTCATTTATAAGAATACATTAAAAGTCGAAAATAATTTAAACAATTATATTGATGTGACAAAAAGAAAAGCGGTGGAGACGTTCAGCATATAGAGTAAGAGAGTGAATTTGTAATATGCATTATGAACGCCCCACAGTTTTCATTTTTCATATAAATATAATTATTTTATAGTGGAGCTGAGAGAAAGGTTATTTTCACCATTCTCGAAAAATGTTTTTAATATAGAAGCGTTTTGAACTTTTTTTTTATAAATTTTCATATTTATATATTTCTTTTTTTTACTTGCTTACTAAATCATGGTAATCCATTATTTGACAGGTAAGCAAGGTATTTACAGGTAGCAAATGATTTTTAAGGAGAAAAAGTACGTCCTCCATTTACAACAAAATATGAAAGAAATTCCCAGAACAATGGAAAGGTTTCTGCCTCACCTGTGATTGCATGGAATCCTTTCCGTCCTGCGCTAGGGCCGATCTGGAACCGCAGTACTTCAGAGGGGCATTGGATCTTGGGAGGGGCCCAGGCTAGAATCTGTTGGGATTCCCCGGTAGCTTGGTCTTCTATATCTTCCGAAGCCTCGGCTTGGGAGTCCTGAGTTGTGGGCTCCGTTGTTCCTGCTGATGTTGCCCTGCTCGGGGAAGTTCTGGGAGCTTCAGTTCTGGTCGAGGTTGTCCTGGGGGACTCTGTCCTGGCAGTTGTTCTGGATATTTCTGCTCTTGAAGAAGTTGTTCTTGAGGATTCTGTCCTGGAAGGAGTTGTTCTTGAGGCTTCTGTTCTGGAAGGAGTTGTTCTTGAACTTTCTGTTCTAGAAGGATTTGTTCTTGAAGATTCTGTTCTTGAAGGAGTTGTTCTGGGAGGGGGTGTTCTTGGGGATTCTATTCTGGATGGAGTTGTTCTTGAGGTTTCAGTTCTTGAAGAGGTTGACTTAGGAGGCTCAGTTCGGGTGGTGGTCTTAGGAGCCTCAGTCGTTGTGGAGTCAGGATCGGCTGGTGGAGGGCAATTCCAAGCTGGCACTCGAGTGAAGTCCACTTTCTTGGTACCTGCCGTTCACCAATACATCGCGTTACTTCATCATTTTGTTTAATATTTTTAATAGTATTTTTACTTTATTCAGACCTTTATAAATTAGAAAATATTTCTACGAAAATAACATAATTCATAACAAATTATTTCTGAGATTGAAGCATTATTCGGATTTTAAATGGTTTTATAGACAAATATTATGGCTAAACTCTGACGCCACTGTTGTAGCCTTAGGAAAAATCGATAAAAAAGATTGGATGTCATCTTGACGAAATATTCAGGTTGATTACACGCATTTATTTTTTAAATTCAAGATATGACTTAAGTTTAGAGAGAGAATGAATGCGTTTTAGATATTATAAGATTCAATAAAAAACATATCTTGTGCTGTTAATATAATAATAATTGGTGTTTTAAAATGATTTTAATTTTTGTAAAGATATTCTTAAAAGAGAACATCTGAGAGATCATTATTATTATTATTATTTTTTGAAAATAAATCGACGTTCTAATACTATTTACCCTGATAGATGGCACTGTAACGTCCAATTTTATTGGTCCATAGATAACTCCATAGTTTCTATAAATGCCCCTCTGATATGTTGTCCATTGATATTACAGACTTTAGAAGAAATATAACAAAAGGGCATCTCCTGATTGTGCAACTAAAAGTTGTTGATGGCTTGCGCTATCTCTGTCGGAATAAATATCAACTATTCGTTGATTTTAATTATTCCAGAATTGGCCAAATACCCTTTCTTGATTAATCAAGAAAAGCTAACCACATACGTGGGGGGCTGTTGGCCCTCATCAGCGTGGTGCAAGCTGTACCTCAACGACCAAAAACTGGTAATTCAGGCATCCTGAAAAATCATGAAACGATAGTTAAGGCCAGAAGTACGTGCCATTGTTTCACACATATATAAGAAATATTATCCAATGTGATAGTAGACCGGTCCACCACTGAGAAGATTCACTACAGACGAGCTATGCCCTCTCTACTCTCATATTTTCTGCCATCCTCTGCAGAGGTAGTTTGGAATATTTTTGTAATTAGAAAGATAGGTGACAAAATGGCTGGAAAACAATAAATGTACGAAAGCTATATCACATGTGTATAAGAAATCCCTCAATAAATATTAAGTAGTGAAACCTCTCTCTTATGAGCGACCCATCTAATGTGAGAAATGATCTTTGTAAAATTAAACATGAATGAAAATAACGAAACCTTCTATGAAAGACCACCTCTAGAAGAAACCAGTGGACTGTTTCAGGTGGTCTTTATGTTAAAGAATTAATTATACAAGATAGAGAGTGTATGTCAATTGGGAAACTTGGGTTATTAGGGTTGTCAACAACAAAAAGCTTTATTAAGACCTTTTAGTCTTATACAGATTCTCAAAGCAGAAATGTAGGATACATGCAGGAAAAAAGTAATAGTATGTATTTATTGGTAATGTGATATTTATATACATGAAATTTTATATAAATACAATCAAGCTAATAGATTTGTCTGGGTAAATTGGAGGAAAAGAAATTTATTATAAAGAGATTTACCTCGGATTCACCGCAAATAAGGGTAAAAAAGCACAAGCTAATCACAATCAATATTGAGATAATGAAATTTCATTAGGGTTGTCTTAAAGGTTGAAATATATTCCGATTCAAATATAAAAATGTACATAAATAAACATTTTTTTTATAATAAAGAATAGGTGATGTATCTACATCAAATTCACCAGATTTGTTATAAATAGTTCACATAGCTAGTTTCACTGAGCGTGGAATAGCTGCTGCCATCTATCGGGAGAAATAGCAACTAATTGAATCAATATGCCCATTGACACAACTGAACTTAAGTAATTGGTGATTCTAAGAACTCAATAGTAATAGTTATGATTATTATAATTAGTAATTATAATATTTACAATAAATAATAGTGATCTTTATGATTATGATCATAGAATGCAACAATAGAATCCATTGTCTCTGATTGTTGTAATTAAATTGTAGCGAAATTTCTATATTTTATGAAAAGATTATTCATTTTGTTATTCATATCTTTCTATTCTGTATACTTCCCTTTTTGCGTGTCTTGTATTTTACAAATTATAGTTGATCTGCGCTCCAGGAACCTGGGTTATAAATATCTCTCTAAATTATAGTTCGAGCTTGTGCCTTATTTAAATTTCTGTGTCATCCTGAAGTTTGTCTTCCCTAATTTTCTTCGTGACAATATTATTGGTTAGGTTTAACTTTGTGTGAATTTTAAAGAAATTAACCACATTTTTAATAAATCATGTATATTATTCTTATGGCTGAAACATATGTATATATTAATTATTTTTATTTAATATACTACTTATTGCTAAAAAACACTTGTGCAAATATGGTGATAAGAGAATCCACTAAATACCCTCTCCAAAGAAGATATTTGAATGCTTAGCTAAGAAATCTATCACAACATTATTATTTCCAACATCGAAATTAGCTATGATATATGTATTGGAACATTTGTGATGTGTATGCACATCTATTTACACTCGTGGACCAAACTTAAGAACATTAGTGGAAAGTCTTTGATATCGCTATTATTCAGTTTTTTTTTTTCTAAGGAAACAGAGGCAATTTTGTCCGCACTTGGTTATCTCGTCTTCAATAATGATCACTGTGTTTCAAATATCTTTCAGAGTTGTTATTTGAATCCAGATATAGATGCTTAAAAGTACATCTTTCTTAAGTTTTGTCCATGAATGTATAAGTCAGACAAACTATCTATATACAATAAATAAAACGTTTCAGCACGAATTTTCTTTTACAAATAAGATTTGTAGCACAAATTACACTTATTTATATTGTATATAGTAGAATAGTGGTAACTAAAATATGCTCCTCTCTTTTTTTTTATTCATTGAAAAAGTTGACTACTTACCTTTAGTGCGCACAAGATGGTAACGAGGTTCTTGATTCTTGTTCATCGGCCCGACCGCCCAGACTATGGCCTGGGGTCCATCTGAGTAGATGTTCTGATCGTAGATTTCGTCGTCTATACAGAGAGAGACAGTGAGGTGAAATGTACTGTAGATACACACACACTGTACTTACCTGATTGCTGGGGTCGCTTGAAGCTAATCATGGTGTATCCGTTGACGACTGCCCCATTGATCAAAGTGACAGAGTTCTTGGCCCCAGTGCCCAGCTTGGTGTCCGGACATACGCTCCTGTTGGGGGCGAAACTCGAGCACTGCAACACACACAGTCAATCATTCTCCTTATTCAACATCTCAAGCAGTGTTACATTGTATCATTTGATATTTCTTGGATTATTCTGTTTAAAATTCTCGATTTTAGTAATTTAAAAAAAGACATAATTTTATATTATTTTTAAAGAAAGAGACGCATCTTCAGTAAAAATAAACGCTTTAGCATTCCTTATATAGAGATTTATCTTTACGCCATATCTCGACCGTCTCTGAACTCTTGCAGTCAGTGACAAAACGACAGAATGCTAACTTGGACATATTCAGAACGTTCATCTGGAGATCGTTAATCCGAACTAGGGTACTCGCTATTCCACAAAGCGGCTTTCATGTCATATGATCCACAAAGTGCTTTAACTCCTCCGAATTTATCAAAGAGGCGCATAGTTAGCAAAGTGGCTGGGCTGATCCTATCTTATGAATATAGATGGAAAGTTTACCGAAAGTAAATTGTTCTTAAAGAAAACCATTATAGCTGAAATATAAATTCTATATCTATTCTGACATGCGAGTCTCTTTCTTTCAATTTGATAATAATTTTTATCTGGTGATGTTCGTAAAACAAACATATATGAATGAACGATCACCTGTAAATAACTGAACTTTTCTGGTGGTTATCACCAGGGTGAATCCTGTGTAGGGCATAGGTCTTTAATAAAAGGCTTGTTGTTGTTGAGAAGCGGAAAGCTAAAGTGGAAAATTTCATCCAGTGTAGGAAAGCAGGTTAAGGAAAAAGAATACAAATGAATTATATATTATGTTTTAAAATATATCAGAAATTTAAACTATTTTCGATCCGTATTATTATCTTCAAAATGAAACAATTTGATACTCCTCCTAGTAAAACAATTATTTTATTAAAAAAAGGAAAAGAATCATACGCGTGGAAAATAGTTTGGATTTCTGATAACAGATGGCGCGACAATGCATCATATTAAAATATATACCTGCCATTTAAAAAATTAACATCAATTTTAAGTAGAAAAAAAAAATCGAAATTGTTAAAGATTTTATTTTACAGTTGAAAAGAAGTTATCATAGTAAATGATAAACTTAAAGGCACAGTGGAAAAAAATGATGGTGTTTTCAATAGAATTCAAAATATTAATAGAATTTAATTTATAAAATAAAATTTTCTTTCTATGAATCGTTCTCTATTAACCCCAATAAACTATATAAAATCTTCATTTATTATTTAGAATTGATATCCACCACTTTCTTTATTAATAACAACGTATTTATAGAGACAATGTAAGGCCTCACACATGACCTCAAACCGAAGTAACTAGGTTCGCCCCATGGCATATTTAATAGAACAATAACCGAAAGAAGCAATTATAACAAGTGTTTGACGCATTGAATCTATTCTGGGGGCGATATGATCACGTACCATGGAGGCTCGTAAACACAGTCTGCCGGAGTGCATTCTAAGTATCAACAATCCATTTCATCTAATGAAAATCTTCAGCCATTTTAAAAACATACAGTCACACACACAAAAGCCTTTATTAGGGACTTGCCCCATACAGATTCTCCCAATTGGGTATGGCAATAATCATCTTGTGTTATTTACATAGAAATTGAACTGGCTTTACTCTTCGTTTCAAAGTAATTCACTTGTTGACTGGTACTTACATAATGATGATCAAAAATATTTCATAGTAAGCTATTGCCATAGATTTGTTTGCTGATATTTTTGAAAGCAATACGTAGGGTGAAGTGTTGGTACATTTAATTTGTTGAAATAGGTCCTTCCCCTCTCTGCATCAACGGCTGTACAATTAATCAGGTAATGGGGGAGTTTTTCAGTAATTTCCTTGTCACACAGTACATATTAGATTTTTGGCCTCAAACGTTAGAACGTGTTTTTTTTTTATGACTGTAAATACGAAGGCCATCCAATAAATAAGTTTCCCTATTTTTTTCTGCGAACGAAACGTAAAAATTAGTTAGTAGTGTAAGAAATGGTCACTAGGATGCGTTGGAAGCGCGTGACCTTCAAAATCACGCTACTCGTACGCGCAACAACTGATCTCTGAATCTCGATCCCTTGATCTTGATCACTGAAATGATCCCTTAAAATTTTTTGAAGCCTGCGGCGCTTTAGTTGTGCTTGGTGCTGCCTTGGTTCCCTCATAAACGGCGCGCACTCGCCCTCTTCTCCCCCGGGGTGCCCACGGCCCTGCCGGCGCCTCTCCAGCCCTCTCCTTGGCCCTCCATTGCGGCGGGCGCTTGGTGACTCTCAAAGATGTTGTGCCTTAAAATGCTTACCCGAAAGCATGTAGAAGGCGGATTAATCGATAAAACTCGTACGCGCAAGTCCGTAGCGCATCAGTTTCACTGGAGCTACCACTGGTGAACGTGTCCACTTGCGAACTCCGTTCTGTAATTCGTTTTTTTCACGGCGAAAAATGAAACTCTGGTCAATATTCATCGCAATTTAGTGTCAGTGTATGGTGAAGGATGTATGAGCATCCAAATGGTTCGCCGATGGCGTTCATGGTTCTTGAAAGGACGGCAAAACGTGCATGATGACGAGCGAAGCGGCAGGCCCGTTACTGCTACGGACAATGCAGCCGTTGCTGCTGTTCGTAATGTGGTGGAAGCAGATCGCCGCGTCCCCATTGACGAAATGATGATTCGACTGCCTCCTGGAATCGAAATTGGACGCTTTTCGATTGGAACAATCATGTCAGATGTTTTGAATTTTCGCAAAGTCTGCGCAAGATGGGTCCCGCGTTTGCTCTCGGAAAATCACAAGCAACAACGGATGGAGGCAGCCCGAGCTTTCCTGGAAATGCATCGAAGAGGTTGAGATCAACTGTTTTCCCGTATTGTCACTGGAGGTGAAAGCTGGGTGCATCATTCAACTCCATAAACAAAACGACAAAGCCTGGTGTGGAAGAAGCCTGAGAAAAGTGCACCAAAAAAGGCGAAGGTCACAATCTCTGCAAACAAAGTTATGGCTATCGTCTTTTGGGACTGTAAGGATGTTTTATTGGTTGACTACCTGCCCCCAAACACTACGGTTAACGCTGCGAGGTACTGCGAAGTCCTCACTAAACTCAGAGCAGTAATAAAACGGAAACGTCCTGGACTTTTGTCTCGGAAAGTGTTACTCGTCCATGACAATGCTCGCCCTCACGCAGCTCAAACGACCCAAACGTTGCTGGAAAACTTCAAATGGGTAATTTTCACACATCCACCTCATTCTCCGGATCTTGCCCCAAGAGACTTTCATCTTTTTCCAGCACTCAAGTTGCCCCTTGGAGGCAAGAACTTTGCGAATGATGACGAAGTGCAGGCGGAGGCGAACCACTGGCTACGAAGACAGGACACGGCTTGGTAAAACAGTGGTATCAAAAAATTGCTACAACGGTACCAAAAATGTTTGGACAGAAATGGTGATTATGTAGATGAGTAGTCTATGTGAGTTATATAATGAAAATAAAATAACTGCATAATTGTAAATAATGTTGTTTATTTGTTAAAAAATAGGGAAACTTATTTATTGGATAGCCCTCGTAGTATTCTCGATTGAGCTATACATCGTTTGACTGGTAAATGGAAATCATCGGTTAGGTAGCATTCTGTTTCTATTGACGTATGGAAATTTTTATAATGTGGATAAAGTTTTGAATTTCTTATTCTTGATTGGTCTTCTTAAAAAGATACAGTCGACTCTCGATATTTTGAAACTCAGAGAAAAAGATATATAGTCAAACCTGACTCCCTGATTATCAGGTTTAATAAGGAACCGTTTCTTTCCCATCGCATCTCTATTCTAGAAATGTCATAATATCATGAAATTCAAATGTATTTATTGGCATTTATTTGGGAAAATGGGAACGTTCAAGTTAGGTTTGATTTATCAAGAGTTCAAAATAACAGGAGTTTAAACAACCAAAAGGAAGGGAGGGAAAAAAATCAAGTAAACAAGATTTTGATGTTTTGATATTTTCAGGATATACATACTACACACACAAAATGTAGGTTAATACAAGATATATTAAAATAAGTGACTTACAATAAGTGTGTGTTTTTAAAGTAATATATTCGAGTCTTGCCCTTTCTCAAACAAGAGTTTGATCAAAATTCATGATTTTTTATTTTAAACATTTATACAGCTATTCAAAAATGTTTATTTGTGGCAAGATACTATTCCTTAAACTTCAAATTACCGAGGGAAGCAATTAATATTGATTTTATTCAACTTATCAAGTATTTTTAAAGGGGCTGGGAAAAAATTCTAATTATCGAGAGATTCAAATTAACGAGTTTCAAATTATCGAGAGAGTTGACTGTACACTAATTTTTATATATAAATCACTGTCAAACCTAACTTGAACGTTCCCAGTTATCCAAGTAAATTTCATTTCCAAGACAGATTCATTTGATTTATTATCATTTCCTGGTATTTTAAAAGTAGAGATTCGATGAAAAGATTTGAAAGAAACGGTTCCTTATTAAAACTGATAAACTGGGGATCAGGTTTGACTGTATATGTTCTTCGTTGGTGTGTTCTGCTGAAATCATATCCTGTGGGGATAGTGGCATACAATGGTAGTTTCCTGCTGTTCTCCAGGCCATTAACGGCTACTGTAAGTTCGTCATATATGGGTAGACATCAAAATTCGAAATTATTCTAAAGGCGTAAGATTCTTTTTGAGAATAAACAATTTCTACTTCCCTTACTGCAATGGAATAATTAATGGGAGGGCCTTAATTGCAATAAGGGCAGTAGAAATTGTTCATTTTCAAAAATAATCTTACGCCTTTAAAATAATTTCGAATTTTGATAACAGATGGCGCGCTAGTGCATCATATGGGTAGACATGTATAAATATACTCTATAAGGCGATAACGTACCATCTATGCATAAGAAATGGAAGCATTATAAAGCACAAATGTTTCTTTTCAAACACAAAACAAACTCTTCTACTGTCCTTACTGCTAAACCGCTGGGAGGGTTCACCATTGATGAGCCAAGCCCTCCCAATATATTTTTTCATTGCAGTAAGGACAGTAGAAGAATTTGTTTTGTGTTTTAAAAAAGTAACATTCGTGATTTATAATACTTCCATTTCTTAAATATACTCTATATAAGCTTAGTAACAACTCACGAGAGTAAAAACAAAAAGCTTTTAGGATGTTGGAATCTTGATTTGTATAAAAACGATAATACTTGGTTATTCAACAAACAACAAATAATATTAAGTTATATCTTACGGAGATTAAGCAAGACAAGCTGGATAATTTCCATCTCTTTAAAAATTATAAATTTTAAAATCTTCTTTAGGTTAAATATGAAATATAAAATTTTGATGAAATAAAAATAAACATATAGAATTATCTTTTTTAGACCTATATGTAAAACTATACACAATACTTTGCCATTGTAAATTCCCTTACAAGTAAACCACATTACATCAATATTGAAGAGAAATGCAACTCTCTCTATTTTCTAACACACTGGTTGTATATTAACACTTTCTAAATCAGATCAAGAAGGATTCATCTTTTTTTATACAAGTGGTATCGGAAAATTGAAGACATGGGTTGAATAAAGGATTTCAATTGAATAAACACAGACTATATATTGCTAAATCTATACACATGGAGAATTAAATGTATTGACAGTAAGGATGTTAAGAGAGAAGATATTCAACAAAACATTTATGTGAAATGTTTTCAGCATCTTAGTACATCGACTACTAAGAGAGTAACAAACAATGTGCATGTGAAGATGTGGTGGTGGTGGTGTCTTGTCCATGGAGCAGATCAGATCGGTCCGTGTAACCCGATCACAATACCGGCCAACAAAGGTGCCTTGTTCGTATGGATGTACTTTTCTGGATTGATATGTGAAGATGTAAAAAATAACATAGCGCCTGGAGTTTCTCACCGGTTCCTTGCCGCCAAGATAGTAGTCCACGGCATGAGCGGATCCCTCAGGGTCCATCCAAGTCACCACGGCATCGCTGCCCACCATCCTGGTCCTACTGTCGTCTTTGCTCCATCCAATAGCCATGTACTGGCCCTCCGCTGTGATACACACCATTCAGCACTTATGTTAGCAACCAAAAAATCGTATAGAACACATTGTTCAAAATAGGCGAGAAGGTTACATTCATACATACATTGAAATAATTATATTATTTTTATTTGATAAATCAAAGAACAAAGCATTTTCAGTTTCAATTCTGAACAGAATGCGAATATTCAAATCAATCAAATGCCACGAAACCATCCTTTGTAGGTTCCTATAAAGAGATAACTTGTATAACACTATTTCCTCCATTGACTATGATTAATACAAGGACGACTCTTTCTTATAACGTCCTAAGGAAATAGGAATTTTTTCTAGATACTATTCCTCACTTTGTTTGCGTAATGTGTGTAGGCGCATCTTAAATAGTAATTTAAGCTAATGAAGATTATGCAACTTTTCCTAGGACAGTATTATTATATAGCAAGGTATTTATTTTTTTATTAACAGAGTATTATTTTAGATTTTTATATTTTACTACCCTGTAAACTTCCCTCATTGCTTATCTTTTTTTATCATTCATAATTTGTATTTCCCCTTAAATAAATTGCTGTGTCATCCTGAAGTTTGTCTTTCCTATTTCCCCGTAGCAATTATATATGGATTCAGGGTGTGTTTCTATACTAAGGAGGCAGGTAAGAATTCTTCAAGGACCTCACCAATCTTGCCGACCAGCTGCATGATGATGTCCTGGTTCTGGAACAGCCAACGGACCTCGAAGCCGACTGAAGGTTCGAGAAGCTCACAGTTCAAATGGGCCTGTAGCACACACCATGTCAGAATCCTCACACATGAATCTCATTCACTTGTGATCTATATAAAGATACTTTAGAATACCTTTTGTAGACTCCAAATCCAAACCAGTCATTCAATGTCAACGTATATGTTTCTATTAAAAACAAGTTTAGATTGTAGAAAGAGCTAATTGAGAGAGAGATTGAGATTGAAACTTCTTTATTACATATTTCATGTTATATAAGGTTAAATATAAAATTGAATAATTAGATTAAGAGAGAGAGATTGAAATTGAAACTAATTTTATTATATCGTTCATATAAGGTTAAGAAAAGAGAGAATTATTTGACAACAAATGAATTTCAAATTTCGAAAAGTGTTCAGAAACCGAACTCATCAACGAAGAAGTCGAAGTTCACATATATAAAATTATATTTAAAATTTATATAAGTAAAAGAATATAAAAGTTTATATTTCAATATATACCCTATTTTTTCTAACATATTATAAATCATAAAGATAGAGTTTGCCTGTCCGGCATTTATAGTTCTCAGAATTAAAGATACTTCGGCCAGTATAAATATTTTTATCTATTTATACTGGCCAAAGTATCTTTAATTTTAAGAAATACTATAAATCCTTGGAACAATTTTTGAAAAGTTTGAAAACCACTATAGTTACTAAATTAGAAAATACAATATGAAGTTATCTATTAAGGATTTATTCTTCTATAATTTGTTTCCATGACATCTCGGCGACTCGTTTCGTCCTCCTCGGGACATCAAACATAGCTCTGGGTCCCTGAAACGTTAGGAAACAAAATAAAGAAGGAACTACGGTTAAACCTGTCTATAGCGCCCCCTCTAAATAGCGCCTCCCTCTCTATAGAACCCGATTTTAAACATTAAAATGTAAACATTTTACATTAAAAGTGACTTGTCTATACTTCCTCTCTCTATAGCACCCTATCTTGGTGAGTTCCAAGAGGGGGCGCTATAGAGAGGCTTAGCTGTATTTTCCTACAATAAACATGATTTTCTCGATAAGTTATAGAGTGGACCTTGGAAAATTCGAAGCCCAAGGGACCAAAAAAAAATCGAATTATCCAAAAATTCGAATTAAAAACGGAAATTCTATTTATAGGAAATTCTAGGGACCAAGATAAATATTTGAATTAAAGACATTAGAATTATCCAAGTTGTACTGTACAAGTTATTGCTGTAGTGGGTTAGATTAGGGAAGTGTGCTTCCACCACCCACCCGCTTCCGCAGCCCCAGTCGCCGGGCCGAGGGAGGCACGCGGGGCCCTGACGGCAACTTGACTCGAGCCACAGGCTGGCTGCTCACGGCGTCCCACATGCCGAACCACCGCAGGCTGGCCACGGTCATGTTGGCGGGGAGACTGAGGACGACGGTTTTGTTGACGTACTGTCCCAGCGGGGAGTCGCTGCGTACCACACCGTCTGTCAGCCCTTGTCCTTAGCACTCTCTCTCCTGGTGTTGTTTGACCTGTCCCACTTGTACCGTATTACTTGTACTGTTCTATTGGTGCTGCTCTTGTAGGCTTTGACTTTTCTAAATGTTTTTACACAATCAATAAGGAATCAAGTGTTTGGTTTCCTTTATTTCTCGATTATATATATATGTAGTAATGTATAGTTGTTGTATCTGTTGGATGAATGTAGTGTGGCATGTTGGTTTGCAGTCGTGGTGGCCACAATGATTAGAGTGGTTTCAGGCGTGATTGGAATTACACAAAAGGACGAGGCATGTTGGATGGCACCATAGAGATGGCGAAAGAGTGAGTGTAGCCGGCGCCGGTAGGGGAGAGATCTGTCTAGAGGGGTCTGTCCATCATTGTGTCTCAAAGCCGACTAATCTGTTTGAGTAAGAAAGGGCACACCTAGGAACCCGACTTGTTTTTCGGACCTCTTTCCTCCTTTCTGGCATCGACTGTCACTCACTCGAAATTTTATTTGTCATTTTGGCAATTACATTATACATTTATACAATACATGGAGACATAGATATATTGGAATATATTACAACATATATATATGAATATTTTGTCGGGAGGATATTGATATAAAGAGACAAAGGTCGCCTCTCCCGTCAAAATAGACGTCAAAACTAGACGCCATCTATTGACCGTCACCGCACACTAGCGGCCTCGGGTCGGTGACAAAGCCACAACACCAGCTTTGGCAAACTGATGTGGTTTTGTTACCGACCCGAGGCCGCTAGTTTGCGGCGACGGTCAATAGATGGCGTCTAGTTTGACATCTATTTTGACGGGAGAGGCGACCTTTGTCTCTTTATATATATATAAAGTATATAAATTCAGCGTGTTATAATTGGCTAGAAGTAGAACTTCAGGATCTCCGTGTTGAAGGACATGTTAGCCAGAAAGCTCGAGAAATCAATGAATTGTATAAAGAAACCAAACCCTTGATTCCTTATGGATTTTGTCAAGGTGTAAAAGCAGAAAAGAATCTTTATCACATTATCTAAATGTGCAAGTGTCTCGATACTACCTGTACTATTCTATGTGTACTCTCTCCATACCGCCACTTCTATTGTACTTCAATGTCTGTTTTAGTCCTGCAAGTTATTATATTAATATTCTTATTCACATACAACAGGTTAAGACTACACATTACAAAAATATTATCTAAAATAAGGCTGTGCATTACAATGCATTGTAAATCATTATAAATGTTGGGACAAACTTGAGAACAATATGTAGAGAGCGGGTACAAGGTACCGGTCTAGTACTTGCCCTCAAACGCTTGTGAAGACGCTCGTAGCTAACTGTAGAAATCCTTAGAGTAAATATTCCTGTATATAGGCTTTATTTTTTAATTAAAATATATATTTTAGAAAAATTATAAAAATAAATAAAAAAGGTCAGGTGTTTGTATTAAAATCAAAAAAGGCATATCCTGGTCATGAGCACATGAGCTTTATTAGATGGCAGAGCGCCATCTAGTGGAACTTAAATCAACTAAACGTTGATTTAGCCTGTTCCCTGATATTTTCCCAACCCTTTTTCTTGATAAATCAAGAAAAGCCAACCACTAACGCGTTTCGGGCTGTTATATATATAAATATATTATCTATAATACTCATGGAACATACCATACTAAGCATAGTAGATAGCTACTGTATTTACTGTAAGGGCACCACATATCTAGACATGTAGAAATCAGTTTGACTTTTGCACCTACAAGTGCGCCAGATATCTGTTTGGTTACTTTGCGCCCACTGGTAGAGTTGGAATTTTGAAAGAATTGGGGGCCATTGAAGCTTTTTTTCTCCTCAGAAAAAGTGTTTAACGTGGGATTCGATCCCAGGTCGTGTCATTAAACATAATTAACACCAGGTTTATATTTTTATGTGCGCACAATTCGATATTTGAACATTTTCAAAATAACTGCTTATCATATTTTACAATTAATACAAAGCAATAACGCCCCATCTATATATAACAAATTAAAACATTAAAGACGTGAGTGTTTCATTTCACAAATATATCAAACATCTACCGTCTCAATATTTTTTCATCTCAGTAAGGACAGTAGAAGTTTGATTTATTTGTGAAATAAACACTCACGTCTTAAAGTCTTTATTTGTTATATTTTCCAATGCTGATTCAGATTACCGTATCTCTACGTGAATTTTACTCTAGGTAGGATGTCTAGGAGCCTGGCAGGGCTGATTTAATCAGACTCGGCCGAGTAATGCCTATAAAAGGGTGGAAGCTGATTCGAGCGATCCGATGTTGGAGCTCTACAGTGGATTTGTGGAGATTGTAAAGTTTAGATTGAACTGCTTGTGGATAGACGGTGTCCACCAGGTTGACTCACCCGCCGTTCTCATCCTTCAGCCGCAGTCCAGAGGTCGGGGACTCTCCAGTCGACACCCACCAGTACACCTCTGTCACCACAACACAGATTCAATAATAGAACAATAATTTTGTCCAATAGTTTACATATCAAACTCCCCAACATTGAGTTTACAAAGTTACCGTAAATGTTATAAGAACATATGACGATCTTTTTAACAAAATCAACAAGCAGTCCAGGGCCAGGTCTATTTTAACTATTTTTTTAATTTCTCAAACTTTCAAAACAAAATTCCCTTCAACAGGAGATTTAGAAGTACCACTTCATACAATTATATACTCACACACGAGATGTATATAATTGGCTGGGAGTGGTACTTCTAGGTCTCCGGTTGAAGGGCATATTGGCCTTAAGGCTTGAGAAATAAAAGATAGTTGAAAGAGTTCTGGCTCTGGATTGCTTGTTGATGTTGTTAAATTGTAAAAGAAGGGATGAATATGTATGATATGGCGTTCTACAATAACAACACAGGACTTGACTGTCAGACTAGATTTGTGGCTCCAGCTGAGGTCAGCAATAAGTACATACAGCGCGAGAGTTCAACTCACCTTTCCCCTGTCCACGGTAGCTGACGTCCTGAACCATGATGGTCTGTGTGTCCATGATTTTGACAGATCCCGTGTGTACTTCAGGACTATTAGACCTCGTAGAGGATACGGAACGTCCAGTGAGGCCCCCCGTCTGTGTCCGGGGCCCCCCACCCGACAGCCGTCCAACTGTCAGGGGCCGAGGGATCTCCACGTGGTTGGGGAAAATCACATTGCCGAAGTTTGCCTGTACCCAACACACAGGTCTTACTTAAAACAAACGTTATGTACATTATGAAATTTAAATATAAGTACTTAAATAAAACGTATCTCGAACAAAAACACTTTCTCCTATATTTTAATACAATTTATAAAGGTGTAATACGAAAACCTACAGCGAACAATTCTAATATGTACATACTTGTACTTATATACTTGTACGTATATAAACTCTACAACTAAAATGCTGAATTTTAGTACGCCATTAAAAAAATCGCATCTTAGAGTTCAAGCGTATTTTTATATTGGTGTTGAATATATTTCTATTCTGATTAGAAACGAAAGAAAACCCTTTCTTTTAACCCATTCTTATAGAACATTAAAGATAATATATGCAGAATATCCATTTTTAGGAAGGGCGAAAAATCTTCAATTTTCTAACATAGGTATCAGCATTTTCACTAACGACAAATTTCAAATTGAACCTGTTAGGGTACACATAGATACGATGATGCTTTAGAGTTAAATTCGTACTAGGTTTTAATATTGGAAATATTGGAATGAATGCACATTTCTCCAGCATTATGTGTTTTATTTGACTCTTTTCTGGCTACAATTCTGATATTGACAACCTTTTTGAGGAACTCTTACCCTTGGAAACGTTTTTCTTACATTGTAGGAATGTCAGGGTAAGGTATGTTGCCCTTGGAATAGATAGGAATATCAGGGTAGTGGATAAAGGAGAGGAAAAGTGTGAACTTACCCTGAACTTACGGCACCACACAGCGATCCATTTAATGTCTCGGATTTTCTTGCCTTCGGGCAATCTCAGAACCACATTCTTGTTGTTGTAGGCTTTCAGAGGTTCCCTCCTGCAAACGGATCATGTAAGTTACAGTACTGGAAGTTCTGACATTTCCACACTTACTTTCCATTCTCATCAGGAATAATGAATCCAGATGACGATGGCCTCGCTGTGTTCCCGCCCCAGAAAAAGGAATCTGCAGAAGTTAATTTTATTAACGAACGCATTCAACTTAGAGAACCAGAGTCTGTAGATATATTTTTAAAAATATATATTACAAGGTGAAAAAAATAGTACAAATGTGATATTGTACTGGGATAAGGTGCATAAATTATGAAAAAGGCATCTCCTTATCGTGCAACTGAAAGTTGCTGATGGCTTGCGGCATCTATCGGAATAAATATAAACTATTCTCGTAGATTTTTTAATTATTCCAGATTTGGCCAAATACTCATTCTTGATTAATAAAGAAAAGCTAACCACAGACGCGTTTCGGGCTGTTGGCCCTCATCAGCGTGGTGCAAGCTGTACCTCAACGACCAATTCTGGAATAATTAAAAATCAAAGAGAATAGTTGATATTTATTCCGATGGCGCAAGCCATCAGCAACTTTTAGTTGTACGATAAGGTGATGCCTTTTTCCTAATATATTACAAGGTTATCCCAAAAGTTCGTAAACACTTGAAAAAAAAAATTGAAATACCAATATTATTCGCCATAATATTATTCGCTGTTATGTATAATGTCTTTGTTCGCCGTAATAATATTATTCGCCAAGTAATAAGAAAAAACAAAGTTTAAAGAAAAACACGAACTTTTGGGACAACCTTATAAAACATTTTTGCACCATTATTTATTCTTAATTTCTTCATTTTCATCAGTAACGGTTTATAGATAACCTACATATTATCTTTCACACGATGTTGTATGTTTATGCAAACATAGATGATTCCATTGCTCAGAACTACGGCGTTTGAAAGTTGAATACTGAAAATATATAGTATATATGTGTAATATACCTTATAATAATATTATAATATACTCTGTTTAATTATAAAACGACATTGGAAAATATCCTGCATGAGTTTCTTCTAAATGAAAAATCGAAATTTATTTTTAAGGAGAAATAACGACTATTTCTAAACCTTAGATATGAGGTATGAAAGGATGAATTGTGAAGGGTAATGATAAACGGAAAAATAAAAGTGTCCAGGGAGCGGATGTTCCGCTTACTAGCCATATGCCATCTGTTTAATTTATTTATTTTTGAATGTTTGGATTTGGCAGCACTATAATTGTTGTTATGAATATATTCAAAAGTATATATATAACATCAGAAAGATATATAATTAAAATTTGTTTCTAAATTTGGTAAAGCATATTTATTTATTTAATCGAAGAGAGAGAGAGAGAGGAACATCACAATATGTAAAATAAAAAAAATCATATCATGACTACCGTTTTATTATTTTTTACAGTATATATAGTAATATTTTTTTACAATGCAAATAATTAAAAATGATTTCAAATTCTATAATTGACAAGAAATGGTTAAAAGAACAAACTAAGATAGCGCAGGCAGTTTACGATGTTGAAAATATATATTGTTGGAATTTTAAATCTTTGTTCAGAATGTTACCATTCAAATAATTAAAAATGATTTCAAATTCTATAATTGGCAAGAAATCAGTATAGAAACAAACTAATATAGCGCAGGCAGTTTACGATGTTGAAAATATAAATTGTTGGAATTTTCAGTCTTTGTTCAGAATGTTACCATTCAAATAATATTATAAATGATTTAAAATTCTATAATTGGCAAGAAATCAGTATAGAAACAAACTAAGATAGTGCAGGCAGTTTATGATGTTGAAAATATAAATTGTTGGAATTTTCAGTCTTTGTTCAGAATGTTACCATTCAAATAATTAAAAATGATTTAAAATTCTATAATTGGCAAGAAATCAGTATAGAAACAAACTAATATAGCAGGCAGTTTACAATGATGAAAATATAAATTGTTGGAATTTTCAGCCTTTGTTCAGAATGTTACCATTCAAATAATTAAAATGGTTTTAAAATTCTATAATTGGCAAGAAATCAGTATAGAAACAAACTAAGATAGCTCAGGCAGTTTACGATGTTGAAAATATAAAATTTTGGAACTTTCAGTCTTTGTTCAGAATCTTACCAGGTCCACCGCCGTCGTAGTTGAAGTTCTTAATGAAGATGGTCTCCTCGTCCACGACATAGACGTCCCCTCGGACCTTGTGGTAGTGGGTGGTGAGGGGCCCGAGCTTGGTGCCGAGGTATTCCTCCTCCTGTTGGCCCCTGACGGCTCCTGGACAGCGTACATGGTCAGTGTCTACCATAGTATCCCTTGGAATTTCTACATGTACACCACATCGATATTTCCCAGTGCAATCATTGAGAGAATCTAGACTATGTATAACTCTTCAATCATCAGAAACTAAAAGATGAATATCTCCATCAAAGCTTGTGTGTAAACTCACCAAAACAACCATATTTTAAAAAATATTATATATATACATTAGAGATATTAATGAAATTCATTTTATGATGATTATATTTAAAAATACAAAAATATTTTCTCACAATGAGTTTCTTTTTATATTCAAACGCTAGCTTTCAAGCGATAATCGCTCTTGAACGGGCTTAATAAAACAATATCGACTATATCTTACAAGAAATATTTACAAATACATACGCGCGCAGCATGATTATTTACAACTGAAGGTTTGAGAGGACTTAGTTATGAGTGAAATAATAAACCTTTCTAGCTGTTTCGCTAATTTATCAGTTTGCTACAGTGCCTCTATAGCCTGCATTTGAAAGCCTATTTATGGTGATGGAATATAATGTAAAAGAAGGCCTTTCTCATGTAAAGAAAACGTTGACAAATTTTTGCTTCAAACATCACTTCTCTTAGACATTGAAGGATGACAGCATTCTTTCCGAATCATTTTATCTATTTTTCGAGAGTTCTAAATATTGTTTTATTGCTTATTTAATGATTATCATTTAAATTTTATTAGAGTTGTAAAAAATATTGTAATGAGTTTGTCAAATCCCGTCACTATATTATCGGATTATAGTTATCAAAGTGATATAATAAAAAAGAAGCAGTGGAAAGATTCCATATAAAAAACCATGTGCAGTTTTTATGGGATACCGTTTAACGACAATAAAAAATAATCTCTTTACTCTGAATGCGGAAGTTATTTTTTGTGATCTCCTCGACTCTTAGCAGTTTTATTCATATTCAGAACGTATTTTATATCTGAATTATAAATTGGAACGTTTTATAGTCATGTCAAGTACATATTGTACAGAACAAAATAATTATTTAGAATAAATAAGCGATTTCATTTTCCTTTAATCCAGATGGTACAAGAACCTACAGGACATGCAACAATTGTCCTGGTGTGGAACTAACTCTAACCACATATTCTCATGTCCAGCAATGGCTGCAGCCTTGCAGAAAATTGACATGGACCCAGAGCAGCAGCTTTACACACCCAAGATAGTGGACATTGCGATTGCTGTGATAGAGATACATGTCATGACATGTAAAAAAGTAATTAAATTTTCTATTTGAAAAATTCAATAATTCCTTTTGATAAATGCATTACCTGGGCATGGTAGGTTGTTTATATGTGCCAGAATTGAAAGATATTGGGGCAACTAGGAGGAGCTCGATTTGAGTCTATCTTGATGGTTAAAATCTACGGGCCACCAACTCTCTGATATAAAAATGTAGGAAAGGTGTCTTTTTTGGTGCATGACCACCGTTACCCCACAACTTTTATGTTGTATTTTGACCTGGGGCCTGCTTTTTCACCAGCTTAAATATCCTTTTGATAAATTCGACCGTTTTTATAACTCTTCTAGTAGGATTTTATGAAATTGAAGCCGCCCCTATACTGAGGATGACCAAAGTCTGAAACCATGGTATGCAGGTTGGTTTTACGTAAGATTTGTGATTAAGCACTATTTGGATATTCTAGATTATAGATACAAGAAAATAAGACGTTTTCCAAATAAATTAATAGTGTGTGACGTTTCGGCCCGCTGTTGCTTATCTTTAAGTTCGGGGGAGAATCCTAAAAGTACTGGTATATGGCCCTAATAGTATGCTTTGGGTGGGTGTATGTATATTGAGGTGGATATAAGAAACGTGGTTGTTGTCGTGTCCAATGAAGAACCTCAGATGTCTCCATACATCTCTATCACAGCAGTTGCAATGTTCTCTTCTCGTATCTTGGGTGTGTAACGCTGCTGTTCTGGGTCCATGTTCATTTTATGTTGTTGTCGTGTCCAATGAAGAACCTCAGATGTCTCCATACATCTCTATCACAGCAGTTGCAATTTTCTCTTCTCGTATCTTGGGTGTGAAAGCTGCTGTTCTGGATCCATGTTCATTTTATGTTGTTGTCGTGTCCAATGAAGAGCCTCAGATGTCTCCATGAATCTCTATCACAGCAGTCGCAATGTCCTCTATCTTAGGTGTGTAAAGCTGCTGCTCTGGGTCCATGTCAATTTTCTGCAAGGCTGCGGCCATTGCTGGGCATTAGAATATGTGGTGGTATTCCATACCAGGATAATCGTTGCATATCCTGTAGGTTCTTGTGTCATCTGGATAAATGTTGGAAAATGGGTGCCGTTGCCACGTTAGTCACCTTGGACCAGAATTTGGTCGAATATTCCAAGGATCCAGGAGGGACCGCAGAGAAGTGTAGTATGAATATAATATAACACTGGGGTGAGAACTATTGTGTGAATATTACAATTCCAAAGTGAGTAGAGTAAAAGAATGGAGACCAAGAAGCGGCCGGGCAGAAGAAAGTCGGGGAGGTATGCTCCAGTTGGGGAGAAAGGCCTGCAGGCCTGAGCGGCCATCAGGGGCGGTGGGTCACAACGTTGGGTCACGGGCAGCGGTGGCGGCAGGCCGAGCTTCCGACTGCCAGCCCGAAATAATTCTCCCATTATTCCCCCCGCTGGCCTGCATACCACCTCTCTACGTCCGTCTCTCGGGGTTGGCGGAGGGAAAATCCTGGTTTAACATCTTCCCAGGAAGAATTGTCGATGTTCTGACAAATCAATATTAAAATGATGAAAATACTGCGCCTTATCATGCAACTGAATGTCGATAAAAATAGTAATCTATCAGAATAAATACATTCACGGAGACAAAACCTAAGGAAGTGGAAAGTCTTTGATGTCTCCTGTTGTTTATTTTTTTGAAGGAGACAGAGGCAATTTTGTTCATACACTTTGGTTATCTCGTGTGTCTTCAATAAAAGTCACTGTGTATCAAATATAGTTCAGAATTATTGTCTGAATCCCGATATACATGCTAAAATCTACAATTCTTCAAGTTTTGTCCATGAGTGTGTATTATGACAATATATTTATTGTCTTATTCGTAAATTATTAGTTTTACAAATCTGTTATTCAGCACCTTTCTCTTGTTGACTCTGATCTTACCCTCCAAAATCATGAGTTAACCAAATAAACAATATTACTTGTCTCTTCAAATAAGCCATTGTTGCTATCTTTTTAAAAATTTCTTTATCATTCTGATGACAGTGTGTCCTCTATTGTTCTTGAAGGCCACTTTCATTTCTTTTATAGGTAACTCCTTTTAACAGGACTCTCTATCAACACAAACTATATATACTGTTTCACAAATGAAAATCTTCAATTAAAAAAGTATATATTGGATCAAAATATCATTATTATATATAATTATAAGCAATAATAGTTTTAAAACTTAATTCTGTTGACGTTATGTGGCGCCGAGTTTGTTGTTGCACGCATTAATATGTTATAATACCTTGATAAAGGTTGACGTTCAGCCAACTGAAATATTGGTAAAATAAATGAATTTTGATCCAATATATACCTTTTTAATTAAAGATTTATTTATGGATTGCTCT
>CP092867.1:113644807-113760467 GCA_030710605.1 Cordylochernes scorpioides
ATGTTAATAAAATAAAGCTTTTTAAATGTCGTTTTATTTGCTATAAAGACTTTGAAGATAAAATATTATGTTGAAAGAGTCTTTTATATTCACGAATTATATATATTTTTTTTATGTACCAATTTCAACCTAGGTAGAAGGTGCCAAATATTAAGGTTAAAAATGACTTAATAAATAAGGATAAAAAAATTAAATAAATATATATTAAAAATAAAGAAAGCATATCCTGACCAAAAGCACATGTGATTTTTAGAAAGCAGAGCGCCATCTAGTGGAACAGAAATCAACTATTCATTGATTTAAGCTGTTTCCTGATATTTGGCCAACCCAATTTCTTGATAAATCAAGAAAAGCCATCCACGAACGTGTTTCGTGCTGTTGGTGCTCGTCAGCGTGGAGTAGGATGTACCATTGCGACGAAAAATAATTTTGGTTCCAGAGGCTTCTTGAGAAAAAAAAACCAAGAAATGGGTATTTAAGGCCAAACTTGCGTAAATACGCTGAACACATGAAAAAACAATATATGTAAATAATATTGAATATTTATATATTCTCGTTGTCTAAACCTAAAGCTCTGCCTGTGGAAGGATCTCTATTTTCTATAGAAGAAGAAAAATACAAGTCGAGGAGATGAGCTTCTTTTATACGAGGATTTATACGATCGTACAAGCAAGACGCCCTTCTACGAGTAACAGTAAAACCTTTATGGGTTAATACTTCATTTGGCCATTGTTTCGCAAATACATACACACTATATAGAATAGAATGAACATAATAACTCTCTGGATTCTTCAAAGAGCCGTTTTTTTAATGTTTCACAAATCTACTGTAAAAAAGTTCTTACTGTTAATAAAAGAAAAGCTTTATAAACCTCGTTTTATTTGTTATAAGGATTTTGAAGAGAAAATATTATAATGAATGAGTATTTTATTATGATGCATTAGCGCGCCATCTGTAATCAAAATTCGAAACTATTATAGACGCGTATGATTCTTTTTAAAAATAAATAATTTCTACTGTCCTGGGAGGGTTTACCACTGATTAGCCAGGCCCTCCCATTTATTTTTTCATTGTAGTAAGTACAGTAGAAATTGTATATTTTTTAAAAGAATCATACGTGTTTATATTAGTTTAGAGTCTTTCATATTTACGAATTCATTTACCTATTTTAGCCTGAGTAGAAGGTGACAAATATTAAGGTTAAAAATAACTTTATGGATATCATTTAGAAGCTAACTTTCCAGAATCACCACGAGGCTCTCAACAAAATATATTAAATTATAGAAAGGTCAATTAAGAGGCGCGCACACAAACATAAAAATGGAAAGTTTTCCCATAAAGGAAGGCGGGTGGTATTTGTGCCAAGTCCTCCACACGACAGGGCATGTTTTGCCAAACGAGCTGGGTTCTGGTTGCCGCCGAAATTATGGAATCGCGTGTATGCTCGCGTGCGTTTCAAGTTGAAAAGGTCAAATTATAATAAATTGTAACGACGGGCACACCCACGTCTCCTTGGAATGTATAAATACGTCGTATTTTATCCTAGTTGGTATTCTTTTAGTCGTTTTTATTAATTAACATATTACATAATTAAGAATTTATTTTGAGAAAAATTAAACTGTTTATAAAGAAGAGAGTGGTGGTGGTGCTTATCTCCATGGTTAAACCAATTCCTGAAGTCCACTCCTCTCCAATTTTCAGAGAGAGGAGTATAATTCATTGGAGTATTCAGATGCTTGTTGTTGGGACATCTGATGTAGGTAGGGATGTTAGCTGGACATAGTGGGATTCATGTCTTGGGTACCAGGAGTTCAGAACTCCAGACATACTGTCCCGTCCAGGGTCACCCCCCGCCACTTTGAGGCAAAAGAAGAGAATAAAAATGATGAATAGAACACAAGGGAGAAGTTTTACCGGATCATTGAGGTAAAATTACCATTAAAGATTTATCCTTCTGGTGCAAACTGAACCTTTGTTAGAGCTTAAACCTTCAATCACAACTGATATCAACCAAGCCTTGATTTATTTCTAACATATAATGTTTCTTTTTTAAAAAAAGAAGCATTATAGCCGCGTTATATTGTATTTTAAATGTTACTTTAAATATAAGTTATGAACGGAAAAATACGTCCAGGGTAGCCGAGTGGACAAGGCACCTGCCCGGTAAGCAGAAGGGTGTGGGTTCGATTCCCGCCCCTGGACACTTTTTATTTTTCCGTTCTCCATTACTCTTCATGTTTCACCTTTCCATACCTCATCCTCAAAGTTAGAAATGTCGCTATTTCTCTTTGAAAATAAATTTCGATTTTTAAAAAAGAAACATTCGCGGTATAATTTTTATTTTCGTTTTACAATCATCAGCCGCGTTATATTGTATTTTAAATGTTACTTTAAATATAATGTTTGTTAAAACACATATTCTGATAAATATATATCGTGTACGCGCTTCCAGGGCTGTTGTACTTTGTCAGCGTGGAGCAGGTTGTACCTCAACGATAAAACGATTAAGTCAGATATAAATCAAGCAAAAGGAAAATGATCCCTAAAGTACGAAAATATATACGTCTAATTCACACTTAATACAAAACTATATCAACTAAAGGTGTATTGGCCATATTGGCAAATGAATTAATTAGTAAATAGAGCGCCGAACAAAATGGAATAAATTGAAAATTATAAAAAATTGTGAATAATTATTTATAAAATAGATAAAACTGTGAAATGGTCTTAATTATTGAAATAACAAGAACGCTTTCAAATATTTTACCTTTTTCTGTCCAAAGTTATACGAGTGTTAATCAAGAAAAGATGAGAAGGATTTACCATTTGTGGCTTGTAGTTGACCTGCAATACAATTTTAAGAGAAACAACGTTTCCCTGAGAGATCGCCTTTATAAAATAGAAACAGAACAATTTAATCATCTCGTTGCTATTATTTATTATGTATACATTTATAACACTACTGGAGAACTATACAACACTTGTGTTATCCTTGTTGTGGAATTTAGGTGAGGTTTTCTAGGTTAATTCTCTCTCGATTCGAAATTTAATTGTCTGTAACACGTGTGAGTTAGGTAGTGGTGGTGGTGTCTTGTCCATGGTGCATCGGTCCATGCATCCTGATCACAATACCGGCCAACTGAGGTGACTTGTCCGTATGGATGAGCTAGGTAATGACAATGAATATAATTTCTCAACTTTTCACGACTAAACTACATGTCATGAACTTCTGAAAAGTCTGTCAAATTATATTGACAAACATTTTCTGTTTTTATTATCTAAGTTTTTAGTGGGAAGTATGTTGTTTTTGTTCGTTAAGTAAACCGATCTCTCACGCATTCTAATTGGACGAATACTGCCATGTTTGTGTATAAGATGGGGCTAAGGAAATACGGGAGAGCAGTGGGGTGGAATATCGTGTAGAGATGCTTAAAGTGTTCGCTGCGTGCTTTATCCGTGTCTGGTAATCTCCTCGCAAACCTGTGCAATCCCTACCAACGCCACAATAAAAGAAAAGTACTGTTTTGTTTTTATATAGCAAATCGTGAGTTTTTATTTAACTACCTTTTATTGATGTTGTTGTACTCTTAAGTGTAAGCTTTTCTGTGTGTTAATTTACTAATACTTTAGGAACTAGTAATATCACATTTCTTGTTATCCCGTAATAGGAACATTTTTCATGTCTAACTTTGGTTTGAAAATCTTTAGGCAATTTATAAAGCTCTATCTTTATCTGAAGAATTGATTTTTATAGCCCATATTTTATAACTTTCTTACAAAGGTTTTTATCGAAAGCACTTTTATAATTAATGTGGTTTTGCAATAGCAGCTTATCGATAAGAAAACTTGTTGGTAGAGTTACTTTCGACTCTTTTTGATCATTACACGTTTACGTAGGTTTTGTAGTTCATTGATCATCTTTGTAGCTGCGAGAATAAACTTCATTTACAACAATTCTAAGCAATTATCTCAAAATACCAACGGATTTTCCTCTGCGTTTTTAATTTATTATTATTATTATTTTTGCTTCTCGATCGAATCCAATGGTAAACTTTTTCAACTTAAATTCGAATTTTAATTTTCTTTTCAGAAGATTAGAAATAATTTCGAAGTTACTTTTTCTGTAAACATATAATAAAATCTATATTGCTAATGAAAAAAAAAAAAAAAGAAAAAGAAAGGGCATTCTACAGTCCTAAAAGCACTGTACTGTATTTCAACAACACACGCTGGTTCTCAGAGCTACATATTCTAAAATTGGAATGATTTTTTACAACAAATGTAGTAAATATAAGAAATTCAGTCTAATACAATAGTAGTGCGGTTTAGAATTTAAGCTAGCGAAACCGCTGGGAGAGTTCACCACTGATGAATATATATATATATATATATATATGTCCTCCTTCTTTCAATTTTTATTCTTTGGAGAATAATATTTTAAAATAGAGCAATTCATAGATAGATCTTTAATTAAAAAGCATTTATTGGGTTAAAAAATAATTATCAATATTTCAGTTGGCTGAACGCCAACCTTTTTTAAGGTATTATAACATATTTATGTCAACAACAAACTCAGAGCCACATAACGTCAATAAAATTAAGTTGAAAAATATATTTATGCCTATATTCAATGGGAAGGGAAAAAGTTTGAGAAAAATATATATATTCTATAAAAAATTATTTAATTTCAAATTGTAGCTCAAACTACCACGTTAAAGGTGACCGCCAGAAGTCTCGGCTTACACTATATAAATCCATTGTTGTTGTTTCCCGTTGGCCGGCTCAAATCTTTCTGTAGATATGTAAATATGTATTTTTTTATTTTCTTTATTCCACGCCTCAAGTCAAACATTTCATCCTTAATTATTTTATTAGATTAATTAAAGAAAATTGAATTTAAACTGTTTTTATTATTTTTACCACTACTGCAATATCATAAAATACTCATATACTGCATACCATTACCATAAAAACTCATATATTTCGAAACATGAAAAAATAATATTATATTTATAAGCAAATTAATCTCCCATCACAAAAAATAACAATATAACAGAAGCCGAAACATTTATTATAACCTATATATTAGTAAATTAAATTTAATTGCCATCTATCGTTAAAATTTTACACAAATAAATTTACTGGCAATGCGCTTCTTTTAAATATCATCAAATATTATCTCTAAATATTTGATGATATTTAAAAGAAGTGCATTGCCAGTAAATTTATTCGTGTAAAATATTATAACCTATATGTTGTAATATAAGGGTGTGAATATTTTATATATTGGCAATAACGCCTATTATATGTTTACAATTATTTTGTATTATGTGTGTAAAGAAATTTTAAGGATAAAATAAAAATTACAATAAATTAAATTAAAAAAAAAAGTTTTTTTCAAACATTTTTCCCTTCCCATTAAGTATAGGCAGAATTATTTTCTTTAAACTGTTTTTTTTTTTTGTAACAAATAAATTTACTAGAAATATTAGACGAAAAACATGGTGAAGGAAGACGAGTTTCTTTTATTGATGCATAGGTGCAAGCTTTCGGGTAAAAAACCCTTCAACAGGCGAACAATGAAGCGTTGAAGGGTTTTTTACCCGAAAGCTTGCACCTATGCATCAATAAAAGAAACTCGTCTTCCTTCACCATGTTTTTCGTCTAATTTCAAATCAGGAAGAATTCTCTATCTATATTTACTAGAAATATGTTTATTTTTAAAATAGCTTCAAATATCATCTATACAGGCTTTATTGTAATGATAAAAGTTATTAATCGAGAGAACTTGGCTCATCAGTGGTGAACCCTCTTAGCGGTTTCGCCAAATTAATCTCCAGACCGCTCTACTATTGTATTGGATTGGTTTTCTTATATACCCTGTATTTTCTATGGAAGGCAGCTTAGGGGTGTTCAACCACAACAACAACAACAAAAGCCTTTATTTAGGGCATTCCGCCCCATATAGGATTCGCCGTATTTACACTTCACAAGAGGAGAGGAAGAGGAAACATTTACAACAAAATAAAGCTTGTGTCTCATTCAGTTACCTATTTACAGAGTCCAGTATCCTTTGTCCTGCATTCTTTCTCATGCGCCCAGCTTCTGTGCAGAACTTAAAGTATCTAACAATCAGTAATTCATCATCCAGAGCTGAAGAGAGAAGTTGACATATGTGTTGGTATCTAAATTGACCAAAGTTAGGGCTTGGGAAAATTGCAGTACGTTTTTCTGTTAAGAGAGGGCATTGGAGGAAATAGTGAACAAAATTATCATCCATGAGATCTTTACAAAGTAAACAGTTCCGGCCATTTTCTTTCCAGAAGTCTTTTCTTTCTTCCCTGAAGAATTGCCATAAACCTCTATGTTGTGCAACTACTCTTTTGTTGGGAAGCGGGATATTTAGTCGTAGGTACGCCTCTGTCATGAATGATTTACTCAAAAAATTGCTTAGGGGAGTTTAGGGAATCTATGGAACTTATTAGTGAACTAATAGGTCTGTAGAGGTACATATACAATAGTGGAGCGGTCTGAAGATTAACTTGGCGAAACCGTTTGAGGGTTCACCGCTGATGAGCCAAGCCCTCTCATTCAATAACTTTTATCATTGCAGTGATGTCTGTAGAGATAATATTTGATGTTATTTAAAAAATACTCATTGACAGTAACTTTATTTGTTACAAATTTTATCGATAGAGGCAATTAATTTATAAAATCCATTTAATTGACGTTGTGTGGTGCTGAGTTTGTTGTTGACATAAGCACATTGATGTAACTTGAAAAAGGTTGGCGTTCAGCTAACTGAAATATTGGTATATAAATTATATTTTGATCCAATATATGTCTTTTAATTAAAGTATAAGAGGTTTGTTAGAAAAAGTTTTAATTTTATATATTTTATAGATAAAATAATAGCCTCAAATATATTTCTTATTTTCAAACTGGCTATATATTTGTTATAATTGTTATAATTAAAAAATTGTGTTTGTATCTTTTTAATAATTTTATCGACCCAGGTTCTGGAGGGTACAACTGTTGCTAACGAGACCTGCTTGTCTTCTAGACTTACCTTCGAGGTTTTATTTAAAAGGTCAATGGAAGTCGTCAAACTTATAGAGATGATGCCAATCATAATTATTTCTTTGAACATTTCCCAGAATGTTTGGTTCTTAATGATGATTGCTGAGAGAGGAACCATCTGGTATTGGAAGGCTGAGTAATCAAAAAGGAGATGGTCCACGCTTCTTCTTCTGTTGTATGAACTCAACACATTGCCATGCGAGGCCAGGTTTCAAAATAACATTAGAATTTAGCGATGAGAGAAAATAAATCAAATTTAAAGGTAAGGTTAAATATGAAAAGCACTTAATTACAACACAAAGTCCCTTTTATTAACTCTATAAAAAGCGTAGGACGTGTCAATAGAAAGGAAAGGAGAATTGAATTACATTCAGGTACAAAATAATGTGTGGCTCACTTGAAATTACACCATTATTGCTTCAATAAAGCGTCAGTTCAGAAGCATTTGACAAGGGACAAATCACATTTAACCTCTACACAAGGCTTAGCAATTATGATAATCGTTGAGGAAGTGGTTTCAAAGAGCTTATGCAATTCCCCTCTTCTTTTCACCCTCCTTTAACAGGGCTTTGTGCGAGTTGTCCAATGGCAGGCTGGAGAAGGGGCAGGACCATGCTGGGGGTGGGCCTGAACTCTCGCTGTCAGAGTACTGCCTGAGATCATGACCTCCGAACCGGACTCCTCCGCTGGGGAGGATGAAAGTTATGCAAATCATCGAACTTCGGATATTCCTGAATATTGCCAGGCTATCAACTTTGTAGGTAGGTTACTCATCACCTTTAACTTTTTGCTTGCAAATTATTTTCTCTCCTATTGAAATCTCAGCACTCCATAGTTATTTTTCTATAAATGATACACTGACACTTTAGCTAAGTCATCTATTTATAAGCGGTTCTTATAATGTTTTAAGCGAAATGAGGCACATTGAGTCATCTCTTAATAGAATAAAAGATTCCTGAAGAAGGAAGAGTTTAACGAGATCAATTCAAAGCAGTAGTCGAAAGAGTATTAATTCATTTTTTTTTCTATATCAACACTTATTTTTTTTTATTTACTTGACCATTGAACATTTTCATCTTGTTTTGGTATTTGCTATTTTATATTTGATTAAAACTTTTATATTTTACGCGAAACATGCAATTCTCTCTCTTTTTCTCAAAATTACTTTTAACTTTTTGGACCACTACAATATTCCTTATCCCAAATATATATTGGTTAGATATCATGGTGGTTAGAGGTTCACGACCGTTTATACCGTAAATGCACCATCCATAAGGCTAAACAAATGTATAGAGCGGTTCAACTTTACCATTATAGGATTACCAGATTCCTATTAAGTTACTTGTATTCACCATTAAGATTGGAGTTGTTCAAATAAGATAACTTTGATGCAAATTTTTAATCATTGTTATTATGAATAACTCTCTTTTTAATGAAGGATTCGGTTCAAATACTGGCTCCATAAAAATTGAAAATTTTACCATATTCTACCATGATCTAGCATATAATCAGTACTGTGAGAAATGGATTAGCTTTTATTGAACTACAAGTTGTATATGTTTTTTTTCTATGAAAAATAGACACTTCGGCCAGTTAGAGTTTTTTTTAATTTTTCTCAACGTTTCGACAAAAATCTTTTGTCTTCGTCAGGAGAAGTAAATAAAAATAAAGCATTTGGCAAGGCGTTAAAACGCCTTTTTTTAACGCCTTGCCAAATGCTTTATTTTTATTTACTTCTCCTAACGAAGACAAAAGATTTTTGTCGAAAAGTTGAGAAAAAAAAAACTTCAAATTGGCCGAAGTGTCTATTTTTTACAGAAATGTGAATGCCGGCCAGACAACCTCTAACTTCAGGATAAGTTGTATATGAACGAAAGGAATGTTAAATATCTTCAATAGAAGTTCAAAATGATTCTGTTGGATTTACAAAATATTATCTCGAAATTGTAATAATTTCTTTCTCTTTATCAACTATGTACATTTTCAAGCTACATCTTAATATCTGATTTTGATAAATTAGGTTTGGATGTTTCTTACAACTCGCTCACTGTTTCTTTTCAAATACACATCATGACATCGCTCTTTCATCATGTTTTAAGCTATATATAAATATATTTGCATAAAATACTTATCTATAGTTCTTTTCTTTATTCTCTACATGACTTCGGCTTGTCTAAAACAAAAAAAAAAAGAAAGAAATTTATGATTATACTATAATCTTTCTTATTCCTATTTCCAACATTTCGGCGACCTGCTTTCAAAAAAGAAAACTTAATATTCCTTGCCTATATATGAAGTTAGGTAGTGAATATTTGATCTTATGAATCCAATCTGCATTATGTTTTTTTCTATGAAAGGCAATAAAGTTCATCACTAACAATATTAAAATCAAAAAAGGAATATCCTGACCACGAGCACATGAGCTCTTTAGATGGAACAACCATCTAATTAAAACAACTAGTGGCGTCAGCCATCTAAAAAGCTTATGTCCTCGTGGTCAGGGTATTCCTTTTTGATTTTAATACCAACACCTGACCTTTTTTATTATTATTTTTCACACTTACAATATTATAGAATGAACAATTATTTCAAGTGTAACACAGATGTTTGTATTATTTAAAATTTCGAATTAGTTTTTATAAATGGTGAATTTTTAATCTACTCAAACACATCAGAAGGATTTTTAGAATGCTATAAGTTTTTTCTTGGTTCACATGCAGATTTAATCCTCTCGATAGACCCCTCAATCTTGAAATCCTTTAGGAAATATCGGTGGAGCAATTTTCCGAACAAGAAAAGGACAATTTATCGAATATCTTGTACATTTTTGCCATCAAATCTCAATTTCCCGACATTCAAATGTTTTCTGACTTACAAACATTCATCTTGAATAACACACTTGTTGATATTTCAAGTATGATTTAAAAACAACCAATATCACTAGAATGAATCGAAATGAGTTTTCGGCCTATTCATGATTTAAGGTCCAAGCCCTACTGAGGTACTGAGATTCCCGGTTTATAAAACTCGATATCCTCAAAATTTTCATTATTTCATTTTCTGAAAGAGATAGTTTTCTATTTCAACTTTGAATTATTTCAATATACAAATATGAAAATAAACTTTACTTCTAAAAGCAATAAAACAATTATCAACTTCAAATATTATATATATTTTTTGTATTTTGGCTTAAAATTCAATCAATCTATAATATAATTTCAAATATTTTGGTGTTGAATACAATTATATCGTAAATATGACAAAGTTTGTAGGAGAATTGTATTGGCGATCAGGTAATTTTAGATCAGGTTGAAGTTGGTCTTATATCTCCTGTTTATATACATAACCTATACATCACTCGCCATCCCAATCTAAATGTAAATAAATATAGCCATAGATATAATTTTGTGGGAATTTCTAATTAGAAAAAGAAAAAGTTAATTAATTAGGGTATCCAATCACCAAATTGCTAGTCCCAGCATGCGTGTTGAGATAGTGTTGTTACCATGGTAACGTGACAACACCCCACATACCGCTACAGCTGCCCCTCCCTCTGTCGTTGTTTAACTGTCACACAATCCTGTGTGCTGTTTTCACTCACTCCATTGTAAAACTGATTCTGATGTTTTCAAATAAGGTATTTTGAAGTCTATTCGAGGTTTCCAATCATCTCGTCAACCTATAGTCTCACATTCAGGACGTTGGGAAATTCGAATGAAATGATTCTTCTATCTGTGTCTGGATTGATGTTGTCTGGCCTACAGTTCCTTGATTTGTACAACATTCTTAGATATGTGAATGATTGAAATTTCAACTTCAATATGCAAAGCAGGTAGAAGAAACGACACCTAGAGTCTAAAAAGGCGTAGTGAATAAGCAGTTTTTACTTATTGAAATCGTATTTCATTTTGGTTTTTGTTAGAAGATCATAATATTCTTCGTAGAAAAGTTGGAACCCATACCAGTACGTATCGAATTTAGATATTCGATAAATATTTGTCTTCCGTGACTGCGATTTATCTGTGATATTGCAGCTTGGGTTGGTCGAGATCCTATTACCATCGCAAAAATTGGAATCAATGGGTCTTGGAGACAGAACTTCATAAAGTATCTCAACGGTCACTTCCACCCAAGAAAACAGACGCTTTGTTCGCGCGGCACTGTAAGATCGTACATCCACATCACGTATTATCTATATATATAAAAATGAATGTCTGTCTGTCTGTGTGTGTGTGTGTCCTCTATGGATTCAAAAACCATACATCCAATCGCCGTGAAATTTTGGGATATTATGAGGTGTATCCCCGGAAAGGTTTACGAAAAAAAATTTCTTGAATATCTTGAATATCCTTAGAGTTATTTGCAGATTTGTATATTTAACTCGCAAGCAGCGCTACCATTGAGACGGAGATAGGCTTAGTTTGCTGCTCCTGATGACCTTGGGTCATCGTGTGAGTCACAGCATGATGCTACAAAAACACTCTCTCTGGGGATTTTACAGCGTCGACAACCTGTAAGATTGCCTCTCTCATATATCATACTTTAAACATCTTCTTAATTAAAGCATTTTTCATTTGAAAGAGACTGCTCTCTTAACCCCCTTTAGACAACATTAAATGATATCCCGTGTCGATGATTTTGTAATGTATAGAATTAGGAAAGACAAAATTCAGGATGACACGGCTCACAGGGAACGGTAAAAAATGTTCAATTTATCGAGGAAATACAAAATTCGGGATGACACGGCACACAGGGACCGGGAAAAAATGATCACCTTATCGAGAGATTCACGACCATGATTTTATTCAACTTATCGAGTATTATTCAAGGGACCGGGAAAATATGTTCACTAGATAAAACGATTATTTTGTAATATAGAAAATTAGGAAATACAAAATTCAGGATGACACGGCACAAGGGACCGGGAAAAATTGATCACTTTATCGAGAGATTCAAATTTACGAGTTTCAAAACATCAAAATATATCTTTCTTTTTTTATATGTTTATAGAGAATTGTTTTAACAAATGTTTGTTATACAAACCTTTACTCGGGTAAAACCCGGGCGAAGCCGGGCACATCCGCTAGTTAATTTATAACTTAGGTCTAGGGTCGGCAAACCTTTGAGTCGGAAGAGCCAAAAATTACAATTTACAAGCAGTTTTTAAGTTTACAAAGTTTTTAAAGAGGCACAATATTTTTCTTGCCAACAATAAATAGTACTCGCATAAATAATATTTGCGTATGGAATTATATAAAGAGCCGCATGTATCTCACGAGCCGTAGTTTGCCTACCCCTGACTTTGGTTGGTTTCACGACGAGAATTTCCTCAAGGACGGTGCAACGACGCCTTCATTGGGCTGTCAACACGGCGAATAATGCCAAGACTTTCCCCGGTATTGTAGCAGATACAGAATCTCTTACAATGGTGCATTGAACGTCGAATATGAGCACAGTAGTGGCGTCACGTCGTATTCTCTGACAATTCTTATTTCCAGTACCATAGTGGCGTTTATCCTAGTATAGATACACCGAGAGAAGAGACCAATGCCTTCTTGCATTAATTATCTCCTTTTAGGCATATCACCTGAGGAATTGGTATGAAGAGTCATTGTTTACACATCACGCTTAGTTCGAATAGCTTGTAGTTACATTTATAAGTTTTACGGCCCATGGCCTAAATCTATCTTCTAAGCTCTCTTCACACCACCTTTGAACATAAGAATGCAGGAATGTATCCCATGCGTGGTTCTGACGTTCCTCGATACAGAGGGTCTGCTGCCATCACGTTCTCCAGTTCTCTCTTTTTTTAAAAGCGTCTGTTTCATTGTTGATAGTCGTTCTCCGGCCATTTCAATTGGTGATGTTTTTCGTGAAGCTGCATAGACTTCTGTATTTGCAACTGTGGTTATTGCAGCCAGAGGTATACTGGTTTATGCTATTCTGATATTAAAAATTACTTGCAAACAATACTTCTCACATTATGTTCATTATATTTGATTATTCTATTTGTATTTATATCTTGTTGCTCAGATTTTATGAGCAGCAGTGTATTTATTTATTCGTTTATTCGTTCGTAGGTCCCTTTAGTCCGTTCGTCATTCATCCAATCATTTGTTATTATGAAAATTGGTTTAACACGTATAGAATTCAAGTAAGTATAAGAATTTAAGACATGCGAGGATGTGTTTCTTAAAGGTTTTAATATAGGCGAGCTTTCGGGTTATTAACCCTTCTACAGGACAACATATCTGAGTAAAACTGCATCTTATATACATATCCATATTGAGAAAAATTAGCATATATACAAGTAAACTATAAACATATTAACAAAATTGGTGAAAAAATAATAAAAATAAGAAATATCTGCGTGTTCTGAGTATGCTAAGAAGTGAAATCAAAATAGCTTTACAAAAAGGATACGATTCAATTTAAGGCTGCAATAAATAGATTAAGAAAAAGGCATCTCCTTATCGTGCAACTGAAAGTTTCTGATGGCTTGCGCCATCTTTCGGAATTAATATCAACTATTCTCGTTGATTTTTAATCATTCCAGATTTGGCCAAATACCCATTCTTGATTAATCAAGAAAAGCTAACCACGGACGCGTTTCGGGCTGTTGGCCCTCATCAGCGTGGGGCAAGCTGTGCCTTACCGACCAAATAATCGGTCATTCAGGCATTGTGAAAAATCATTAAACGGGTAGTTAAGGCCAGAATTGCGTGAGAACGTGAACCAATGTAGAAAAATAGTACAATGTCAATGGAAGATAATAGCAATAAATCATTTGATATGTATATAAGATGCAGTTTTACTCAGATATGTTGTCCTGTAGAAGGGTTAATAACCCGAAAGCTCGCCTATATTAAAACCTTTAAGAAACACATCCTCGCATGTCTTAAATTCTTATACTTATATTCTTCAGAGGATTTTAACTCTCTTTACGTATAGAATTCATTTGTTCGTTCTGGAATTTAATTCGACATTCAGTCATTCTTTCCTTCATTCGTCTATTATGATATTAGGCTAAAATTCATTCGCTTTTTCCTTAGTCGTCAGTTATAATATTCGATTGGGAGACTTAGAGAGATTGTGTCAACTCCAAAACATCAGATTTGACTCAATCGTGCTATTTGATTATATCACACACTCTGGACAATTAGATTCGGCGTTTAGGATTTGGCCAGATCTTTTGTTTTGTTCTGATTCAACAAGCATTCTATCCCTTCATTTGTCATTCTGGTATTAGATTAAATTCTTTTTTCGTTCCTAGTCGTTGGCTGAGTATTCATTCATTCATTTTTTCTTTAGTTCCGATAATCGGATGAACAATCATCCGACTGTTAGATTGGATTTGTGATTTATTTATTACTTCTTCGGTTAAATTTTTAGCACAAAGGCGATATTCATTCATTCATTTATTCGTTAGTTCTGATTTTGGTTTCAAATGTACTCATGAAAAACGTATGTTGGTTTCAATATTTGAATAAACATCCACCTAATTCATTATTACATTTGTTCATTCTTCAGGGTATTCATTTTAACATTAAATCGTCGAAACATTATTTGAATTGACATTTAATATTTTATTAATATCTGCTCGAATTTAAGTTCAACATACATTTATAAGAAAAAATAGTGCAAAATTTTGAAATTGTATTGGCATCAGGTGAATAAATTAATAAAAAGTTAGTTAAACGATAAGAAGATGCCTTTTTCTTAATACATTTCTATATTTTATAATATAATGCGGCTTGTGATTGTAAAACGACATTTGAAAATATCCCGCATGTGTTTTTTTTTCAACGAAAAATCAAAATTTATTTTATATATCCTTACATACCTCATCCATAAGGTTAGAAATAATCGTTATTTCTCCTTAAAATAAATTTTGATTTTTCGTTGAAAAGAAACACATGCGGGATAATTTTCAAATGTGGTTTTACATTTCTATATTTAATCATTCCTAAATTCAAATACCAGATTATTTATTTTATTATAGGTTTGTATTGTTGGTTCAAAACCAATAATTCATTAGTCAATCAATATATTTGGTTTAGCATTAATCCATAAAATGGTCCCGATTTTCTGTCTATAGTTAATCTATTCGTTGGTTTCTCAAAATTTGGTTTAACTTATAGTCTTTTGTCATCTTCGATATTGGCCTCAACATACATATGCACTTCTTTTTATATTGTTTCAATGGTTCATAATTTCCGTGGCTTCAGGTTGTCAGCTATCAATTTAGGATTTATTATACAGAGGTTTATATATTTATCAGATACTTCCAATATTTGGTTTAACATTCAATCATACCGCCACTTAGCACTCCCGATATTTGATCAAGTGTTAATTCGTTGACTCTATTATCTTCCATTGACATTGTACTATTTTTCTACATTGGTTCACGTTCTCACGCAATTCTGGCCTTAACTACCCGTTTAATGATTTTTCACAATGCCTGAATGACCGATTATTTGGTCAGTAAGGCACAGCTTGCCCCACGCTGATGAGGGCCAACAGCCCGAAACGCGTCCGTGGTTAGCTTTTCTTGATTAATCAAGAATGGGTATTTGGCCAATTCTGGAATAATTAAAAATCAACGAGAATAGTTGATATTAATTCCGAAAGATGGCGCAAGCCATCAGAAACTTTCAGTTGCACAATAAGGAGATGCCTTTTTCTTAATCTATTATCTTCAGTTGATTTTACATTCAACCATTCCAGAATTCCGAGATTTGATTCAACTCTCCTTAATTCGCCAGCTTCGCTCGCTATTCATTTAATATTCATTGCTCAATTCATTACTTACCTTTAGTTTTGATATTCGCTCTATTTCTTGATTTATTCGTCAGTTCTGGTATTTCTTCCAAAATTCGTATTCGTTCATTAATTCAGAATTCACATTTCCGATTACTTTTACTCTTTTTACAATATTTATTTTAGCAATAATTCATTCGTTTTCCCCTTGATATTAATCAACTCCATTCATTCACATTTATTGATTCGTTGGTTCTGGTAATATGTTCAACACCCTTTCATTTATCCATCTCTCGGATACAACATTTGGGCCAATATTAATTAATTGGTTAGTTAAACATGTATTCATTTATCGGTTCCAATATACATTTTAAAACTTAGATTATTATTTACTATTTCCAATATTTGATTTTAAATAAATTCTATTTTTGATTCTGATATTCAGGTCCATATCCATTCTTTCATTCGTTGGTTCATCTGCTCGTCATTTCCTATATTGATTTCAAAATACCTTTATTTATTCGAATTTCGCCAGTTTCTATATTCTCAGTTGAACATTCATTCACTAGTTTAACTCTTTATTCATTCTTTCTTTAGACATTCCTTCGATTCATCATGCAATCCTTAGTTCGTTTTTTCGTTCCAATATGTATTTGACTTATCATCAATATATTCTTTCGAATTTCTTCCTTCCATCAGTTTCAATATCTAGTTCAACATTATTTTTTCCACAATTCTCATATTCCGTTGAACACATTCACCTCAATATTCGGATATTTGAGAAAAATTCATTACTTCTTTGATTCCAATGTACATTTCAATATTCATTCGTTTGCTAACCATCCATTAATCAATCATCCATTATTTGGTTTCTATTATTTTCGCTTCATTTTTGATTCAACACCCAACAAATCCTGCCTCAATCATACTATTCATAATTCATAAATATAAAAAAAAACACTTCAGCCAGAAAAGAATTTGATTTTCTCGACGTTTCGACAAATTTCTTTTGTCCTCATCAAGAAAAAATAAAAATTAAAGAATTTAGCAAAGCATTATGAATGCATCTGAGTTTGCAAGGGCATTCCTCAGATGCATTTATAACGCCTTGCCAAAAGCTTTAATTTTTATTTTTTCCTGACGATGATGAAATTTTTTTGTCGAAAAGTCGAGAAAATAAAATCTTTTTTTTTCCTAGCCGAAATGTCTCGTATATTTATGAATTTGAATGCCGGCCAGAGGCAACCTCTATCTTCAAGATCAAGCTATCCAGTTTTTAATTCAATTATTCATTCGCCTTTTCAATTATCGTTTCTTTGATTTGTTTCACTTTTCAATCATTAGTTCTTATTTTTATTGGGTTCAATATTCTGCTTATCATTCATTTGTTCAGAGGTTGCGAAATATGTTTCAACAGGCATTCATATACTTGTATTAATTTGATGGTTTATATATTTGTTTCATCATTTAATCATTTTAGCGCTAAAATATCGATTCTTTATTCGAATAAATAATCTATCATTTAATTATAATGTGTAGCTATATTTCGTTTATATTTCAATCATTATTTTATTCATTCATTATATTATTGATTGATGAATTCAACTCCGTGTGAGAAGGCCCTTTCAGCTTTAGAAAAAGCTTTACCGCTTTGCCAAATGTTTTAATTTCTGTTTGCTCCTGACGAGGTCAAAATATTTTTGTCGAAACGTCGAGATAATAAAAAGATTTACTGGTCGAAATATCTTTAATTTTGAGAATCAATTCAACTCGTTATCATTGATTCTTTAGTTTCGTTATTTGGCTCCTCATCATTGTCTCTAATGTTCGATTTTTTATTGAATTTTTGAAATTTTTATTTGACTGAATTTTGAATCAATGCGAGAAAACGAAATTCAGTTCATAAATAAATCATTCAAACATATCCCAGATATTCATCTCATCAATAAACCACACAACATTCAAATTTCCAAACAATATTTTGGCCTTCGATATCAATTTACTCAAAATATTATTTGGTAACTCAAATATTTGGTTCATCAATGAATCATATCTTTCTTATAGCTTTGATATTCGGTGTTCGGCAATAAATCATTCAATCAATATCAATGATATTTTGCTTATCAAACTCTTAATCATTCATTTTTGGTCCTATGTTTGGTTCATCAAATTATCATCCAATCATTGGATCTTGATACTCGGTTCATAAATTTATTGAAGTCATTGAAATATATTAACACAGTTCATGAATAATATCAGATCAATGGGTCCTATACTTGGTTAATAAATAAATTATTTAATCACTTGTTCATTAATAAATAATTCAAGCACATATTCCGATATACAGTTCACCGTTCATTCCGTCGTTATATCCTATAGTAATATTTGAAGCATTCACTTTTTGGCACCGATCTTCATTTTAAAATTCAATTATTCATTCTGGGTAGCTTCATATGCTTCATCATTTGTTCTGATACATGGTTTATCATTCATATATTTCTGATTATTCGGTTCGCGATTAAGTATTTATTAACCTTGTGGTTTATCCAATCTTCATTAGTGTTAAATCATTGCTTTGTTATTTATTTCGATATTTTTCATAGATTTGGCTATTCGTTTCATAAAGTTTTCTGTCTTTCGCTTCTTTCATTAACGCAGCAAAAGAGAGCGAGTACTGTTGGTCCAATTCCAACATTGTGAAGGCAACCAATAAAATACAATCCTTTATTGTTGTTGATGTCTGGCAACTTTGATAAGGCTTATTAATAATATTAAATTATTTTTAATATGAAAATAAAAGTGATAAAAATAATTAAAACAGATTTAATTCATATATTTTTGTCCCAAAATCACTTTATTAGGTACCGCTCAAAAAGAGTAACCTAGTTTATGATATTTGCAACAATGAATATTATGTGAAGTTTATTCACATATTAAACAAAATGTTAACGGGGGATTCAATCCCGGTTCATGGCTGTCGGAAATCGAGGGCGTTACCCACTCGTCAACCGATTAATTCATATATTTTGTTCGAATCCTTCATCAAATTTATTAGAAAAAAAATGCAAAATTTGTTATTTTCAATATTTTAAATATTTTTTGTATATACTTTTGTAAATTCTACTTAATGAATATTTGATAAGATATTTTATATCTTAGACTTTTAAACTCTGTGTCAAAAATTTTCTGGTGATAAATAGCTTCAAGAAATCCATTCGTGCAAGAATTATTATATGGAACAATCTTAGACGACCGAGAATTGTGCAAACAACTTTCAAATCTTGGTGTCATTTTGAAACTTTCTCATGCGCTTATGTTTCAAAATTTCATACCATCATTTTATGTAATCCCTTCTTAAGACAACGCATTGAAATTTGATCTCACAGCCTAGAATGTAATATATTTTTCAACATCGCGTTGTATCATTATTAAGTCAAAATGAAACATGAAGTTGATCTCTCAAGTGTAAATTTAGACTCGTATTTACGTATATGCAAAGCTGATTACTTAAAATATAATATTATTATTCTCTATGTCTAGGAGCAATTAAACTTATGGATATGATCGACAAAGGATAGGAATTTTATAAGAAACCAAAAAGCGAGTCCATATATACATGAAATCATTACAACTCGCCAACCACAAGTGTAATTCCTTAACAAGTCCCAGGCTCCTAAACTCCTGGAGCATTTAACGATGCCAACATTTCGGCCCATTTATCGTTCAGTCTTTACTTCGAAGGTAAGCTCAATACTGAAACTGTTAGGGCTGTAGAAAGCTAACGAAATCCTTAATTGATGATGAAATGCCTAATTTTGTGACTGGTAATAAAAATATTGTTTGGTAGGGTTAAATAACCCGAGGCACCGGCTGAAAAAAAAAAGAAAAAAGACCAACTGCATCTCTACAAGAATGGGTCTTTTTTGGGAAGCTGGGTTGAATGAGTTTGAGGCATTTCTATTTTACAGGAGTGATCGCTTAAGAGACTGTTCAGTCGGCAGATTGGCCTCTCATTTATACTGATGCTCTTTACACTTAGGTATGTTCCTTCGTAGGAATAACAACTTTTAATAATTTATTCTCCCCCTAGAGAGCTTGAAGTCGAAGCTAAGCTGAAGGAATGATGTCTCAGACAATTTAGGAAGGCCCCGTCAGCTGCTTGTCCCCAGAGGCCTGGACCTCTCACGGCCCAAGAGGCCCCGCACCACCTTCTCCGACCTCCAGCTGCGGCAGCTAGAGCGGCTCTTCAGCCTCAGCCCCTACCTGGCAGGAGAGGAACGGGCGCGGGAGGCAGCCCGGCTCGGCTTGTCAGAGACCCAGGTATGTACATTATCAGCAATTCAATATGTTTGAAATTGATCTATCAACATTTGATGCTGATATCTTCAAAGAGATACAGTTGGCTCTTCTTGAGGCGGCTACACAGTATCGATCATTTAAATTTTAAGCCTCTCACTTTAGGAACCTCCATAAAGGGGCTATTTTGCCTGGAAATATAGGGTGGAGTCGCATTTAGAAACCTAATTGTATTTTGAAAGGATTAAATACAAAGCCCAATATGTATTTTTAATATATTAAAAAATGGCCTATATATATATCTATCTAAAGGGGAAAAGAGCTGTTTTCGCAAATGAATATCATCCTTCATTAAAATTAAGATATGTATAAAAGGACGTGATTCGTCTCCCAGGAAACATTCAAAATCTCTACGCCATCAAGTGCAAAAAATAATAATAACTCCTCACTCTCAAAATATTTTTTGCGCAAATCGTGCAGACTCATATGGATGAATATTCCACAACACCGGTATTGTAAATTCAGAATTAGAACCAACCTGTATGCCATGGTTCGGAGCTATAGCCCTCATCAGTACAGGGGCGACTTTAAGAACATCATGCGAGTGAAGGTATGAAATCGGTGTAATTTACTAAACAGGATTTTAAACTGGTGAATTGGCAAGACCGATTTTCAGGTCAGAATACAACACAATCTTTAGGAGGATGAAATTCGTGAAATAATGTCTCTGCGATATTGCACTAATTTTGTATTAGTCTAATTGTGTGTGTTTAGAACAATTCTTAGTTTCATCCAAATAAAAAATACTCGAATTGTTTCTGTTTTGAGGTTTAATCTTTTTCCTATTATTCTAAGTGGCGCACAGCAATTGTCTGCCAGAATTCACACACTTCTCAATATTTCAGGTGTCTTTGATGAGCTCAATTTCCCCGTGTATACTAAATATCTTCTAGAGTATATCTTCTCTCAAAAACATTTGTGTCAATTTAAAAAATATATATTTATTAATCGCCCAGGCGCGATATTGAAATATTTGCGTCTATTACAGAGGAATCAAACAAAAAGAACAAACAAATTAAAATTTAGAATTAAATATTTACAAATTTGTATTAATCGACAGAGCTCATAATATTTATATAGACAAAGTGGCTGATTTAAGAGAGAGTGTCAATAGGAAGTTTGTCATCTACTTAGCCAACAATTATCGTAAACTTGTTTTATCGACCGAAAAGTTTCCAATGCACCTTTAACCAGTTTTGCGTAGTTTTTTTAACTCTACTTCTCTTTGTAAACAATAAAATATCAACATGAGAGCTTATCTATGAAAGTTTTTTTCACCCTGAAATTAGTTAAGCTAAATGTTAGACATTTTCAGAAAAGCTTAGCCAAGGGTCAAAATTAGGATTGGAATTAGATAGGGTGTGATTACATAATTTTGGCAACTCTAGGCTGAAATATAGAGCGATTATTAAACCTAACTGGGTTTACTGAAAAACGATTTATTTTATTTAAAAATGGAAGTTTAAATGTTTTAGAAAGTCTACGTTTAATATTATTTATAAATAATATCGTGTAAGAAAGAATTATCGAACTCTAAATCTTAATAATTTCAAATAGAAAGAAAAACATTGAAGAATAATATGGCTTTCTTTATACGAATGAATATCTTTAATGAGAATCATTTGAGAAACTCGGTGCAGTAGCCTTATCTATGTTCAGATAAATAGATCATCTCTGTCAAGTGCCTTGATTTCAAACATCCACTCGAAGTGTTCTCGCACAAGTTTACTTACGGAAGTATCTCTAGGCTAAGACCGTTTCACTTTCGCGTTATGGCTTTAGAGCTAAAATATCGCTTTCAAAACCTGGCTTTGGGTTTGAACCCCCATATTGAAAGCAGTTTATTAAGTTTCTTCAATAACTCGCTGATTTATATTCAGGTGTGACCGCACCTTTGAGAACAAATATCCAAATACTCTTACATCTCTGTAAGAGCCAAGTAAAATTGTTTCTACGTGTTATACATGTGGTAAAGGTCACCTATAATTATCATCGGGAATTAAGAGAACTGCTATGATATTCCATATTATTTTATTTGATTTACAGCGGTAAAATGGCACCTTGCACCAGGAACCTACCTTTAGAACACCACGTGTTATGTAAGAGTGAATTATTTAGATTTAGAAAAAACTTTCTTACATATTACACAGGTTGCGATAATCATTTAGGGTTGTACTGTTTTTACTTTAAGTACAATATAGGTCTGCACATAAATATATCAGTTAGACCTTTGCACTTACAAGGTACAAGATAGCTGATTGATAACTTCCACCCACTGGTGGGATTTGGATTTGTTACTTTTTGTCTTAGGAAATGTCTCAATGCAGAAATCGATCCAGGTTAAGCCTCTCCGAAAATTGTGCATACATTTAAGATCCCAAACTTTTTGCGATACATTGATATGGATATAATGTTATATATTTGAAGTTTTCCTATGCATATTTATCATATAAATTTATGAATTATATTTTTATTTAGGGGCTGCAAAACAGGACGATATCCATTTATATGAATTTAACGTTGCTAATGTCGAGAATCTTAATAGTGTAGCGTGGTTGATTTGTTTGCATAATTTTGTATTGATTTACATACGTTTTTAATTATGTCATATAGCTATATAAATGAACGTAGATTTTAAGGTAGACAGACAGAGAGAATAAAGTTCGGTTGGGTTTACCTCGCGTCTATTTTTTTCAACGCGACAATATTATATTGTCTGAGGATTATAAAGAGGAATATCGCTGAAGTTTTCTTTGTGATCCAAGACCTGCCTTTTTTGTATTTAGGTTATTAGAAGAAATATGAGAGAACAAATATATTGTTGTACATCACATCATAAAATCATTTTATGGGTGCACTTCCCGAATTTATCATTGGCGTTGATTTGAAACTATTTTAAAGCTGTTATTAGCATGGAATCACCCACAATATACGAATCTTTTGTTTCCGTATTTATATTTTAGTATTTGTTAACACAAAGGGAAACACATAGTATAATATTATGATGTGTTGGACATCTTGGTGTACATAGTATTCGCCTTATTATCTCTGTACCCTCCAGTTACAGATTCCTGACATAAGATATTTTATGAAAGTTAGTACCCCGTAAATTTATACACATTTCTGAAAACCATATCTGCGTCTCTAGGTGGTGGAATAAAGATTTTTCTAGGGTTTTCTGTTAGTCTATCTTACATAGTTGATTAAGCGATACATTCGCATCTACATAATCAGAAGCTTATATAACTAGTGCGACTATAAAGCTCAAGAATGCTTAATTCTGAAACCGTTTTTGATTGATTGTGTTTAATATCTGCTAGATATGAGATAATTACCGGAGAAGCCAGCAGAGATAACTCATTGCTTTTTTTCAAAACCTTTGTGCTTCGATTCTCCATCAGCAATCTGCGCATATGAGGCCCTTCTAGATTAGCAATCGTTGCGAATCTCATTTCTGATCATAAATGTTGATTATATGTAAATTCAATTGAAAATTCATTCTTTCTTGTTTCAGCATAATATAGAAATATAACAATTTATTTCTATAGTGAAAATTTCATGATTTTGTTGATTTAATGTTTAAAATATGCAAAATATTATAAATTTATTAATTTTCCTCGTATATTTCGTCTTTTTAATATATATATAATTGATTATTATTACAATATTGTCACTAGAAAATGTTTAAGTTACTTCAAACAAAATTACAAACTATAAGAAAGACGAGATGAAATACAATTTATACAATTGTACATTCAGACAGACATCTAGTGGTGTCTGTCCAACTTGTAATAAATATCATTATCCTAAGTCGGATAGTTTAAATTTTAGATTTATATACATATTTGAAAAAATAAAAAAAAATAAAAATGGGTTGGCCAAATATCAGAGAACAGGCTAAATCAACGTTTAGTTGATTTCTGTTCCACTAGATGGCGCTCTGCTATCTAAAAAAGCTCATGTGCTCGTGGTCAGGATATGCCTTTTTTGATTTTACTACATATATATATTGATGATGTTTATATAATATTATATAGAATATCTTTCACTGATGGTAACACCAATACACCACAGCTGGCGACGAGGATAAAAAGTGAGTTAAATTATGGCAAATATTGTTCACCTTTCCTGTTTTCCCGCCAGATCAAGAATTTGAAATTTTCGTGAAATGTTTGAATTTTGCTTTTGTTGCTAATGATACTTCGTTACCTAAACAAGTATCAGTTTTACTGGCGGTGATAGGCCCAAAATTATTTAAATTGGCCGAATATTTAGTAGCGCCTGAAAAAAAAAAAAAAAAAAAAACTAGAAACAAAATCATTTGATGAAATTGTCGCACTTCAAAATAGACATCTCGCACCTACACCTAGAGTCATACCAGCTAGATACAAATTTTTAAAGTCAAATCAAGAAGATGTAACTGTTGCCATTATGACTTATTAAATTATTAGTAGGTGAATAAATGAGTGATCTTTAATCTAAATACACCACAGAGATAGATTCTTACGGATAATTAACTACTTTAAAAGTTGTTGAAACTTCTGACACTTTTCAAAGAGTTTTTAGTGAGCCTCATATTGTTGATTCATATAATAACTTTCAACCTTTAAACAGGCTCATCTATGCACCACCCCATACCCTCTATCTGGCTGATAGAATAAAACTTCATGTTTGAAGATTATCTATCTCTATTGATTTTCTTTTCTGAATCAGAACTGATTAAAATTGTGTTTAACATATAATAATTCTAGTGAGGAGAGACATAGACATTTTTAGCGAAGGATTTCAAGCTTACTATCATGTATACTTATATTGTTTGAATCTGACTAAAATTATACCAAAGGTAGTTGAGATAAACAAAAAGTGATAAACAACTGTTTAGCAACTGCCTAGCAACTTTCAGTTTCCCGATAAGGAGAGGCCCTTTTGTCTTTTTAACTGCTTACGCAATGTATGATTATTAGCATTTTCATAGGTATATCTTATTAAAAAGATGTTTTTTAGAAGGTTTCAATAAGATTACTTTCTCATAAATACGATGTGTTTTGAAGAAATTTCAGTCATAGAGATAGTTTGTCTTAGATGTTTTAATATCATATGAATATGTAGATAGGGATACTCTCTTCATCTCTGTAAAATATGAGGACATTTTGAAGGTCTCTCTGGAGGTTTTTATTACTTCTTGTAAACAAAAGGTAATAAGACCAAATCCAAATAAATAAATAGTGTGTGACGTTTCGGTAACAGCGTTGTTACTATCTTCAGACAAAAGTACTGAATGAATACTAAAAAAACTCCTCATTCAGTACTTTTGTCTGAAGATGGTAACAACGCTGTTACCGAAACGTCACACACTATTTATTTATTAGGATTTGGTCCTTTTACCTTGTGTTTATAATCCATAATCCAAATTGTGCCTTATCTACTTCTTGTAAAATAAATAGGGGAATGATTGAACAAATCATTTTCAACATGGCATGGCATTAACTAACTGAAAGTGCTTGTGTTTCCAGGTGAAAGTGTGGTTCCAGAATCGAAGGACCAAACAGAAGCGAGCTAAAGAGAACAGTGAGATATGTGCATCTGCCGGAACATTCTCCTATGGCCTTCTGGAGCTGAAATCTTCACCGCCTCAGCCTGCGCCATTCAGTGTGGATTTCCTTCTGAGGCCACGTGGCCTCTGCTAGCAGGACACAGTCAATAGTTTTATCCTATGTGTGTAGGTTTGATCTATCAATAAAGATTATTATTGTTATGTATAATATATTTCAAATAATGATTCTTTCCTACTTTTATATTTTAACTAAATCAATAAGGAATCTAAGGCTCGGTTTCTATTCGTAATTCTTTTATTTCTCGATCTTTTTACGGGCTAACATGCCTTTAAACACGGAGACAACAGAAGTACTACTGGTGTTTCCATGTTTAAGGACATGTTAGCCCAAAAGTTCGAGAAATAAAAGAATTATGAAAAAACTGAGCCCTAGATTCCTTATTTATTTAGTTAAATTAATTTATATTTTTCCATTTTTTATATGATATTACTGAGTAAAGAGTTTCATTTAGCAAATATTTCGATTATAAATTTGAATAACTGGTAGTGATGGCTTGTCCAAACTGTGGACTCTAGCTCGTCGGCGCCCTCGGACGCTGTAGCATGGACTGGCGATTCTTTGTGGGTTGTTCCATGGAATTAGGAGTTGCCATTGTCCCGTTAGTCAGTGGTGAACCCTCATAGTGGTTTTGCCAATTTTTAATCTACCAGACCGCTTCTTTAGAGCTCTAATACTGTATTAGATCATTCTACTTTTATATGTTACACTGAAGGGCGGAATCTTAGAAATGGTATTTAAGCAAACTATGGACATAAGCTTTTAGGACAGTGGAATTACATTTAATATATATATATATTTTTATCAATATATTTTCATCGCAGTAAGGACAGTAGAAATTTGATTTATTTGTGAAAAGAAACATTCGCGTTTTGGTGTTTCCATTTGTATTATATAGATGGTGCGTTATTGCTATGTATTAAATATATATTTGTTGGTTTATTCACATCTGTGTTCCCTTAATCAATTCAACATTCATTTAGGCAAGCGTCCTTTTTTGGTTCTAATATTTTTTCTCGCTTTTTCAGATTTCACAATCACTCTTGTTGCTATGAATTCTGTTTGTTTATTCATTGTATCCGTTTTTTCGATTAATGAGGCACTCATTTGTTTCATTTTTCATATAACATATTCGCTTTGAGTGTATTTTTTTATTGGTTCTTCTGTTCATAATTTCGGATATTCGTGTAAACATGCCTTCTTTCATTAATTAGTTTGTTTGTTCGTCAGTACTGAATATCCGTTCAACATTCTTTCATTTAAATGTAATGAAATAGTGCTCCATCTGTGTATGAAAATTGAAACTATTTTAACGCGGTTATTTATTTTTAAAATAAAAAAAAAAACTTTCTGATATCCTATATTAATTGCATAGGAAAATAATTAGAAAGTTATTTTATTTTTAAATTAAAAACTCGAGTTAAAAAAATGGTTATCAAAATTATTTCGATCAAGTATATATTTCTCGTTCATTTCTCGGGTTTGATTATCGGGTCACTATTAATCCATTATATCGTTCTCTATTTAGTCAGTTTAAAAATTTGGTTGAACATTCATTAATTCATCGAATACTTCTTAACGATCGCTATTCGTTTTAACATTTATTTTTAAATTGTTCTGTAGTGGTAGGTGTTTGGTGACGAGCCATTTTTCTCGGAAATTATCGGCCAGACGTTTTCTATTGGTGACAGATCAGGAGAACGTACTGCCAGGGCAGCAGTCGAACCTTTTCTTTATATAGGAAGGTCCGTACAATACCAACAACATACGGTTGTGCATTATCCTGAAAAAACGTAGGAGTTTCCCAGGTCTCGTATAAAGGGTACTGCCACGGGCCTTAAACAAATCATAAATATAATGAGGACTATTCAAAGTACCATAAATGCGAAAATATAGTTGACCGAGACGTGAACCCATGGACCTCATACCATCATAGCAGGTGTAGGGCCAGTATGACATTGTTGAATACACGCTGGCAATGCTCCTTCTTCACGATGGCTCTGAACACGGATGCGTTCATCATGGTGCTGCAAACAGAACCTGGATTCGTCTAAGAACACGAGACTTCACGCCATTCCTGCATCCAGGTTCGTCGTTTACCACATCATTGAAGGCCTTCCTGTTTGTAATGCAGCGTGAAGGATAGCCGAAGTCATAATCGCCGAGTTGACAGTCCATGCTGCTGAAAGCGTCATAGATCTGTTCGTGCAGACACTTTTGATTTGCTAACTACCTCATTTCCTAACTCAAGGCTCTTGGCGTAGTTATACGATCCATTAAGGCCATTCAGGTAACATGTCGGTCTTCTCAGCTGTCGTCATTCTGTATGACCGTTCTTAACCTATCGATTCTATATTCTGGTAATAGTCCTGAGATCCCAACCGACGCGAGCAGCAATGCTGCGGTAAACTACATCCAAGTAGGCTACAATTCTTCCTCTATCAAACTCAGAGACATGTTGGTAAATATTTCTCTTTCTTACACGAGGCATTTTGGCACTTTTCACAAGCAACGTTTCAAATGAAATTTCAAAATGAGAATCCTGAGCTGGACAATATCTTCTTTTCAACACATTGGAGTCGCTACCGTCGCCTCTTTTGCATAAATGCGTTAAAATTATAATCCTTTGCATGTCACAGCATCTTCCTATCGTGTAAATTTCGTATCTGTAACGTGTGGACCTCTTGGTGTAGCAATATTAATGGTCAGTACTGTATTTCTCGGTTAAGCTTTTTTTTTTTTTGTTCTTTCATCTGCTTCTATTTTCTGTTCAAAATTCATTCCATATTTCTTTCATTTGTCCTTATATTCGGTTAAACACCAATTCATTTGTTCAATATTTTCTTTCTCGTTATTTTATTCAATCTTCATTTTTATTATCGAAATATATTTCAATAATTGACTCCAATTTTCTTCTTAGCATTCATCTATTTTATTGTTCTAATAATCATATCAATACACATATTCAAACTTAATTAATTGTTTAAGATATTTGATTGATTATTCTTACATTCATTAATTTGTTAGTTTCGTTATTTATTTTGTCAATATTTAATGATTCTGTAAAATTAAGTTGATAATTTAATCATTAGCTTAGCTATTTGATACATGATCAAAATAGCCGATCATTCACTCAATTCTAATACATTCCTATATTAGATTCAACATTTATTTAATCAATTATTCAAATATTCAATAGTTTTAATATTTCAATATTGGGTTCACGATTAAGTAATTATCGAGAGGATAGAATAGGAACGAATTACCACATTTAGTGAACTGAAGATAAAAATATCTGAAAACCTGGCTCATCAGTGGTAAACCTGCACAGTTTGTTCCGGAATTTAAACTATCAGATTGTTTTAACTATTGGATCGTTAATTATTCTTGTTATGCTCTACAATCGAGCTTTTATTCTTAGTGATAGATAGACCTTCAAATTGAATAAAAATACATCTTCAAATGTAAGCAATGTGAAATCAATATAATAGTTATTTCGATTATGTAGATTGGAGAAATCGCTAGAAAGGATAATCATTGATAAGCCAATCCTTCCTAAATTTTTCCCCTTTTTTATACTAACTGTGGAAATTCGTCCAATTTTGTCGAAAGAAAATAGTATTGAATAGTTTAATCCTCAACAATTTACTGAAGAAGCTATGCGTTCCGTTCACTTATTCTTTCTCCTGGCAAAATTTCCATTCATATTTTGGCCGTAGATTTGGCCTAGTAATTCAATTAAATAATTCAATCATTGGCTGTGATATATGTATCATCAATAAATTATTTTCTGCAATATTCGGTACATCAATGAATCATTCTGTCGTTGGATTCGATATTCTGTTCATCAAATACATCTTTGTTCGCTTCGATATTCTATTCATCAAATACATCTTTTCTTTGTTCGCTTCGATATTATGTTTATCAAATACATCTTTTCTTTGTTTGTTTCGATATTCTGTTCATCAAATACACCTTTGTTTGCTTCGATATTCTGTTCATCAAATACATCTTTGCTTGCTTCGATATTCTGTTCATCAAATACATCTTTTCTTTGTTCGCTTCGATATTATGTTCATCAAATACATCTTTTCTTTGTTCGCTTCGATATTATGTTCATCAAATACATCTTTTCTTTGTTCGCTTCGATATTATGCTAATCAAATACATCTTTTCTTTGTTCGCTTCGATATTATGTTCATCAAATACATCTTTTCTTTGTTCGCTTCGATATTTAGTTTTCAATAAAATCGATCAACAATCGGGGAATTACAATATTTGGTTCATCAATGAATTATCAAATCAATAGTTCTAATAATCAGTTCATAATACGTTTGGTTGTTTACTCCGATATTCTGCCTGTTAAAAATAATTCTCGAACTTGGTTTATCACAAAATCATTTTTCATTTGTTTATAGATATGTTTATCATTTCTTCCGAACAGAGTTCCATCATCGATTCATCAATAAATATCTGATGCTATTTTATCAAGAATTTTATGGTTAAGTTATTCAAATCATCATTCGTTAAAAAACAATTTATTTCCTTCGAGTGAACCATTCGTTCATCATCTTTTAATTAATAATATATTTCTATTATGACTTTTTTTCCCGACTGGTTTTATCATTTATTCATTTTCTCTTATTTTGAATTCTTCAATTAATTATTCACACAATATTGTGAGCAATAGTTACCCAGGAAATATTTGAAAAGGTAAAATAGAATTCAGGTTAAAAGTTCTTTTATTTCAGGATTTTGCAAGCTTTCGAGCAAAATATTTGCACTTCAACGGGCAAACCTTTTTGAAGAGCAGAAATTAGCTCTAAATCTTGCAAAAACCTAAAATAAAAGAACCTTTTTACCCGAATTCTATTCACATATTGTTTCGTATATTTGTGTTTTATCAATAAAGGATTAATTAATTGGTTCCTCATTTTGAATTATATTTGAATCATTCTTTGTTCGTTTTTGTCTCATTGTCATTTACTCGTTGATATTTGGTTTAACATTCAATCCTTTGTTCGGCATCCTTCAATATTTATTCAAACTTCATCAATCATTCATTTGAAAAAATTATCATTCGTTCACTTGAGAATTTCGTTATTTCTATCAGATGGTTTCAATTTTTCTTATTCTTTTACTTTGTGCGATAAAAAAGGAAGAAATGCAGTGATCTTACTCAGAAACATCTTTTAATCCAATAAAGTAGATCCTTTGTTGTAAAAGACTCCTGGCAACACTTTGAGATGGCTAATTATAATTATTTATAATAAAATATTTCAAAAACTTAATATTTAAAATTATCCGTTGATTAATCTTTAAAAATTATATAATTAAAATTTTATATTATGAATGTATACTTTTAGATATGAAACTTTGAAAACTCGGCTCTTTTTTCTTCTTTTCTTTCCATAATTGGATGAATAATTACTATAAATATCATTTGAAATTGACTAACTCATTATTTTAGAATAACTTTCTAAAATCTCTAGAGTTAAAAACGAAAAGCTCTAAGAGAGTCTTTATGGGAAGATTCATATATGGAACTTTATTAGCGAATTCTGAGATGTAAACAATTTTCCCTTTCAAATTTCTTTTTGATATTGTAATTTTTTTGGTGCCAAAAATTTAAGTTTACTCTTTGTGTTGGTTCCTTACTCATATATCAATACAAGTTTATCTCATACCTAAATAGTCTATCGTGGCCTAAACGTGGGCTGGTGGCACAACGGTAGAGCGTCTGAATCCAGATCAGAAGGTTGCGTGTTCGAATCATGTCCGGCTCAAAATGCCTATCTATGTATTGGTAAATGATTGCTTTATTATTTAGAGCATAAATTGAAGATGGTCGATTTAAGATGACATCCAGTTCAACTCAAATCTCTATTTAATTAAAAAGGCATATATTGGATCAAAATTCTTAATTTGTAGTATATTTATGTGTTAAATAAACTAAAAAATAACAGATTATGAGACTGAAGTTTAAATAATAACAAAGAAATATCAAGAACGTGTTTTAGTAAGTACAACTTTAAATATATTTTAAAATGAGCGTAATTAATTCTAATTTGCCAATTTTGACTGGTACAAATTTCAACAGCTGGAAATTTAGAGTTAAACTATTGTTAGAAGAAAAACAAATACATCTAACATTAGAAAAGGAAATTAATGATTTTGTCGATGAAAAAGAATGCGAGTTATTTGCAATTAAAGATGCAAAGGCAAAATCTACGCTTGTTCAATGTTTAACTGATAAACATCTAGACATAATTAAAGATGCAAAAACAGCTAAAGAAATGATGAAAGCGCTCGAAAATATATTTGAAAGAAAAAGCGTATTTACAAAACTAACACTAAAAAGAAAGTTGTTGACTTTAAAATGCAAGCATAATGAAAAATTAGAGGACCATTTTCTTAAATTTGATTCTATAATTCGTGAATTGGATAATATAGGTTCCAAAATGGATGAATCTGACAAAATATGTCATCTGTTATTGTCATTGAATGAAGAGTATGAAAATGTAATCACAGCAATAGAAACAATAAATACTGAAATCAAAATGGAATTTGTTAAGGCAAGATTGCTGGATGAAGAACTCAAAAGGAAAAATAAACAAGGGGAACCTAGGAATGAAGAAATGACATTTGGATCATTCACATTTACGTGTTATAATTGTGGCAAGAAAGGTCACAAGGCTACAGAATGTAGAAGTAAAAAGAATTTTTTCAAAAGAGAAAAGAATCAAACACAAAAAGAGAGAAATGAAAGACAAGAAGAGAGTCAACCTAGACATCAAGCCTATCAGATGGATGACAAACTATCATTTGTAGCAATGAATGCTATAGATAGCTATGAAAATGATCATTTTATTTTAGACTCAGGAGCAACACAGAACCTGATCAAAAGTGAATTAGAAAAATATATGACATATGTGAAGATTTTAGAACATAAGGTTGAAATTCATATTGCAAATGGTGAAAAGATGTCTCAGCTAATAAAAGTGGAACTTTAAATGTAAAAATCAATAATATCCCAATAGCAATACATGGACTAATAGTTGATGGTATTAAACAGAACTTATTGTCAGTAGGAAAAATTACACAACAGGGCCACCAAGTGATATTTAAACAAGATGAAGTAATTATAATTACAAGAAACCATAATTTTAAGTGTAATAATTATAGAAACTTGTACTCACTTAAAATAGAAATTGACAGTAACCCTGAAAGTATAAAATAAAAGGATTTATGTATTATGTATAAAAGAAACATTCGCGCTTTTAAATCCTTTTATTTTATATGTATAGATGGCGCGTTATTGCCTTGTGTTAATTTAACCCTGAAAGTGTTACAGCGCATGCAGTCAAAACCGATGACACATTGTGGCACAGAAGATTGGGACATCTGAATAGATACAGTTTAAAGAAATTAGGGCTACCAAGTTCACAAGAGAAATGTGAAACCTGTATCAAAGGAAAAGGCACAAGAAGATCATTTGAGAAAACCTGGAAGACAACAAAGGAAATTGGAGAGCTGATTCATTCAGACTTATCAGGACCAATTGATCCACCAACATATGATAGAGAAATATATTTTCAGGTACTAATAGATGACTACTCACACTTTGTAGTAGTGAGACTTCTCAAATCAAAAAGTGAAGCCGAACAAAACATAATTGATTTTATCAAGTTGATAAAAACTCAACATAACAAGAAAACAAGAAAAATTAGAGTAGATAATGGTAAGGAATTTTCATCTGGAAACTTCAAGCAGTTTTGCAGAACAAAAGGAATTCAAATAGAATATACCTCACCTTAAACACCACAACAAAATGGCACTTCTGAAAGAATGAACCGAACATTGATTGATAAAGTGAGAACAAAGTTGGCAGAAACAAATCTACCAAAATATCTCTGGGGAGAAGCCATTTACTGCTCAGCATACGAATTAAACAGAAGTCCAACAAGTGCGAACAAAGGAATACCTCCGGCTAGCATATGGTATAAACAAAATGACCTATCCAAACTTAAGGTTTTTGGTTCAAGAGCTTGGAGACTAATTCTACCCAAACCAAGAAAACTAGATGCTAGAGCAAAATCAACAATCATGGTTGGATACAGTGGTAGCGGATATCGCATCTGGGATCCGGAAACTGATAAAGTAATGATTTCGACAGATGTAAATTTTGATGAAACATTAACTAAATTTGATAAAGAAATCATCTCAGACCAAACAGAACCTAAAAGAATAATAACTGAATCTCAAGATGAGGAAGAAACCCCACAAACATCGGAACAATCAGACAAAGAAGAAAGTGTAACTACAAGATCGGGTCGAATAATCAAACCACCAAAGTATCAAGAAGATTATGAACTATATTCAGTATATTGCTTGTTTACAAATGGTGAAGATCCAGTTTCGTACAATCAAGCAATTAAGCAAAAAGAATGGAAAGAAGCTATTGATAAAGAAATTCGATCTCATGAAGAATTGAAAACATGGTCTTCAATAAAATTAGGAGAAAAATCAAATATCAAACCAATTGATACAAAATGGATTTTCAGAACCAAAGAGGATGGAACCAAAAAGGTTCGCTTAGTAGCAAAAGGATTCCAAATGGAAGAATCATCTGATATTATGTACGCTCCAGTAGCTAGAATGTCAACAATAAGAACTCACTACATAAAGGATTTATTGGCCAAAGACATAATCAAAATAGACTACATTGAGGGATGCAGAAACATAGCAGACATGTTAACTAAACCCTTATGTAAGGACATGTTGAACAAATTCATGAAACTTTCCAACATGGGGTGAAAATTGTGCAATTGACATTTGTGAAAATGCCAATTGAGGGGGGGGGGGGGTGTTAAAATAAATGTGTTTCAGCAACCCTGGCAGTACAGAACAAAGGAATGAGTATTAGCCCTAATGTTTACCTTTTAGTATGTTGTAAATAATTCTCTAATTATAATATGTTTGTTTTCCTTTTAAAGATAATAAAATAAGATATTATCTTTAAAAGGAAAACAAACATATTATAATTAGAGAATTATTTACAACATACTAAAAGGTAAACATTAGGGCTAATACTCATTCCTTTGTTCTGTACTGCCAGGGTTGCTGAAACACATTTATTTTAACATTTATTTTACCAATATTTCAGTTGGCTGAACGCCAAACTTTATCAAGGTGTTATAACATTTTAAAGTGTGTCACATGTTATAACACCTTCATAAAGGTTGGCGTTCAGCCAACTGAAATATTGGTAAAATAAATGATATTTTGATCCAATATATGCCTTTTTAATTAAAGATTTATCTATGGATTGCAAAATTTTGAAGAAAGGTTGAAGGAGAAATGTTTCTTCAATTATAACGATACAACACAAGATTTCAAACCTTCTATAGGTGCAATTCCGATGGAGGTTAAGAGAAAGACAATTTTATATAGGAGAATGGCGCAAGCCATCAGCAAATTTTAGTTGCACAATCAGGAGATGTCTTTTTCCTAATTCAGCCACCTGATCCCAGTACAAATTCAATTTTGTAATGTTTTACATAGGATAAATATCATTTATATAATATCTAAATAAAATATATAAGATTTTTATACTTAAGAGAGTTTAATCAAAAAAAGGCTATTTACAAATTAGTTTAAAATAATGTACTGATGTGAAAAATGATAAGATAAAAAATATTTTTAAAACGATTTTTCTATGCAAACGGAAGACAACTATGGTTTGAGACATGTTTTTGTACTGATCAGGTAGATCTAATTTTCAATTTATACTATGAAGGTTTTTTGTAATAAAGGTTTCCAGGATTAAACTTGGTACTGATTTTAAATATTGCTGTAATGGAGGGGATATTGCTTGATTCAAGATGGAGAAGTGACTGGTTATATGTTGGAATACCAGTGAACGGCTATCTTGGTTTCTAACACATCGGTGATATTCAGTCGTACCTATCAAACTCCCAGGGACTCCGCCTTTGCCGGTCCCAAGCCCGGATGAAAAAGGAAGAGGGAGCAGTAACAAGCTCACTAAAAAACCTGGGTTCAGCTGGCCCGGCTGATAGTACCCTGTAAGGGCTCCTAATCCAGGGATACAGGATGAACAGCGTTTGTACTCCATGTTAGGAGCAGCTGCACATGGCTTCTGTTCCTCATGTCAGAGGCGGCCATTTCTTTTGGAGCTAAGTCGGCCTGCCACTGAGTAGTGCTCCCAGTCTTAATGACAAAGGCAGACGCATTCTTCTTCACCCAGACCCTAATATGATTGAGTGGAGATAAGGAAGAAGAAGACCTATCAAACTCCCAAACGTAGGTTGTACTACATTCTAAGCACAATACTGAGAAGATGGCATTGGACTTATTCAAAGCGGTCTGAGATTGAAACTGATTTATTAATCGTTCATATATGATTATATAAGGTTATAAGAGAGAAGTAGTTTGTCATTGTTGTCGAGGAATTATTGTCTCATTTTCGGTTTATCAATTGTCATTTGTTCTGTGCTAATTATCTCTGCACTATTTTTATCCGTTGAGCGTTATAAGTCAGATCCACGGTATAGATCTAACTTATATCCCTTCTAGTGAAGTTTAAATATCTCAAGAAAACACAAATTCAAAGCATCTAACGGTTTGTTCTTAGTAATAGGTAGTCTACGTTTGTTATATAGATCTTTTTTTTTGCTTATCCCTAGTACACGTGGTACAAGCCATGATAATCATGGTGGGTAGTTAGCGACTGCTTTTTACTGTAAACGCACCACATGTCTACACATGTGAAAGCAGTTCGACTTTACACTTACAAATGTGCCAGAGCCCCGTTTGGTTAATTGCACTCGCTGGTGGTATTGGACTTTTGCAAGAATCGGGGGGCCATTGGAGCATTTTTTTTAAACAGAAAAAAGTGTCCAATATAGGAATCGAACCCGGGTAGTGGTCGAAAACCAAACGGTTTAACCAGCCTTCCACCGACCCCCCATTTATATAGGTCTGAGGGATACTAATATATATATATATCAATGACAAATATGTATGTGCGCGGAAAATTCCAATTATATGAATCATATTTGATGATAATAAAGTCGCAGTAGTTTCATCTCGCATTGAAAACCTTTGAACCTAGTGTAATCATAATAAACAGAGTGCATGTAGCCCAATTCAACAACTTTAGTTTGGCATCGTTTAGGATCTTCTGAAATGAAATTCTAAAATCAAATAAAAAATAGTTTGTAATTAATTTGAGTTATTAAACCTATTTATTTGTATTTATTCATTTGCCATTTTGTGTTTTAAAAGTTTATTGTATGACCATAATTGTATACGTATGTAGTGTAGGTATCATTTATTCGTAATCGAACGTTAAGGCCCACTGTACGTATTACATCCCAAACACGATGTCTCTGTCATCTTTGTCTTGAGCTCGATGTACCATCTAGGTGACCATTAAGCCAGTTAGTTCCTTTAATTGGTCTACGAGCGTGTTGGCAGGCGTTCAGATATGTGTCGCCCAGACGTCTTGCCGATCAGTATTGTTTACTCCATTCCTCTGCGTCGCGCGATGTAGTCTTGAAAGAAAATACACACAAATACGTATAAAAATAGTTTATTCACACTCAAGTGAAACATAAAATATGTTTTAAAATCCAACGAATCACATATAGATATATATACTTTATAAAATATATATTTATCGTTAAATTGATGTATACATATTTGTTAATACTTATACTCTTTTTCAATATTCTAGATTTAAAGGAGAAAGAGGCAAATATATAAAAATAAATAGATTTGTAAACAATTATATATACATTTTTATGATTGGCAGTAAATTGTTCATTCTTATTTGGCTTCTAGGTGTATATTAACTGTTGGGTTTTATTGTAATAATTGAGATTTAGAGAGAAAATTATAGAAATAGCGAATAACACCATTTACCATTTCCCTTTTAATCCCTTAAATTGAATGACAATAGGTACTGTACAATAAAATAAATACATCATAATATGAAAATAAATGAATTTATGGTAACTTTACAATGCACTACTCTAATGTATTTTAACTGCATTTAAAAAAAAAATTGTTTTTCGAATATAATAATAATAAATATCAATTTTTATAAATAGAGAGGTTTTGATTTTTAAAATATCTTGGAGATTGTGGGGGGTAGCGATGTTTTAGAATCCCAGAAGGTGAGTTAGAAGGGTGAGTAGAAGTATTTTCATGGATGTTGGGATATTTGGGATGGTAGAGCCGTTGGTGGTGAGTGGTTCTGCCGATCTGACGTTCCTGGGATGAGGAAATCCACCCATCTCTGGAGGAGGAATGTTTTTGTTGATGAAGTACATCACATGGTCAAGGATCGAATAGTTTGTGCTGTTGGTTTGTGCTGTGATATTGGCGCTCAAGAATGGATTCTTCTTTGGGTCAGATGAAATAATCGGTTTGTCTTGTTTCTCCTCATAAGGCCTATGGTTATCGGTTGAGCTAGGTTCATAATCTTGAGCGATGGAGTAGGCTACATCTGTAGATAACGAGGTACTAATGGCAGTTGGTAGATTTAGATGTTCCTTGTTAGTGTAGTAGTTGTATTTCTGTGTGCTGGTTGGAGGTTCTGTTGTTTGGATTGTTGAGGATGTCTGTATGGATTTGGTTGTGGATTCTACTTGCTCGGTTGTACGAGGTGTTGTTGACCGGGTAGAAGGATTGGTATTTTTGACTGTGTACAGCACGGTTGAAATTACTGGGACCTTGGTGAAAATCTTTGGTCTCATCGAAGTAGTTGATTGCATTTCGCCTATTTCGTTCGTTGTGCCGTTTAACCTTTGTCCGAATTCGCTTGGACTTTGGTTTTCAGTTGTTGGATGAATGATTGGGGCACGGTGGTGGGGTTTGGACGCTTGGGGTTTGGGCTTGTTGTTTTGGGTAGCGACGAAAACTCTCTGTGAGGATTGAGCATCGTTTTCTTGTGGGGTCCGTGGTGGCATCGGTCTACGCCGTGTCTGGAGCTGAACAGAGAGAGCATTGTGATCAGCAAGGTTGGTATTAGAACTGTGTGGACGAAGTTTCAAATTTTGCACCGGTGGTCTGCGAACCTTTGGATGTATTCTGAACGGGTATCTTACTGCTTGTGGACCAGATGGTAGGACTGGCTTTTGGTTGACTGTCTTAATGACGCCAAAGCTTGACATATTAAAACCGCTGAAATCTGGATCGCCAGGTTTGAATGAACCGTGGAAAGGAATTGAGGCATTGTCTTTGAAAGGAAGTGGAGGCATTGGGACTGATGGCATGATAGGCTCTGGCATTCTTGGGTTTGTGTCATTCAGCTTGGCGACGACAGGCATGAAGCCACTCTCGTAGGCTACACCGCTTGCAAACGATGGGTGGGGGAAGGGGATTGGCTGTTCACTCAGTATGCTAGATTGGGGTCGGACAGCTTGAGGTGCCACGATAGGAGGAGATTGTGTTGGCTTCTTGAAGAAGTTTCCAAGAGGATTTCTTAAGAAGGAGGTAAAAGGGGTTCGTTGTGGGATTCCTCCGTGTTCTTCAGACATAGGCAACATAGGCGGCCCAGGATAGGTCTGGACTGGTATTTTAATAACAGGTAGCCTGTGAGCTTCCATCTGGTTTGGAACTTGAGGAATTTTAGGAGCTCCCTTTATAAATGGGTGGCGATTTGCTTTCCTTATGTTGGAATTGGTGATGTCCGGCTTTTTAGAGGTTGGTTGTCGTTTTTGAATTACTGGACCTGGAGGTGGCATGGCTGGTTCTTCATGGTATACAACTTTAGGTCGAGGCCCCTTGGAAGCCTCTGAGGCTTTCTGTCTCTTCTCATCTATAGGAACGTTTGAGATGAAACTGGGGGGAGCCTTTTCTTTGAAAGCTCGGTTGATGGAACTTGCTTCTGGTTTGGAGTTCATCGTTAAGGGAATTTCTTCACAGGCATCAACAATATTAATCTTCCAACCCATATGTCGGTTTGTGATGCTCTGCACACACAATCATGTTAGAGCAAATTTTATCACGCAAATAAACAGAGATCTTACCTGGTAATAGATGGTGTTGGGTGTTTTCTCATCTGGTGTCCACCTGATAACTCCTGGGTCGCCAGGCTCGCAGCGAAGTTGGAGAATCTTCTGGAATTCCATGAAGGATTCGAAGTCGTCTGGACTTCTTTCGTGTCCCTTGGGTACAAACCACTCGCAAAGACGTCCTCCTGATAACACGATGTCTTGTATCTACTTCATACTGAACTAAAGTTTGTTACTTACCTGCGGTCGGCATTAGGTGACCTCGGGAGTTGTAGGCAACGCCGGCAAGGACTCTCTCGTTCTGAAACAATACTTCCTCTTAACATATATTTTACTACGGTTAAATTTGTATCTAATAGATCTCTCTCTCTCCAGGGTCGGCAATATGACAATGATTCCTTCCAGATCTAACTGTACTTTGTAGCAAAGTTTCATCTGGATAGGTTAAATATAAATATTTTATTATCATTTTCTGAACATTATTTTTTGGTAATGTAGTTTATTATCGATCTATTTAATTTAAAATATTCAATAGTCAATCCATTATTCCATACTATTGACATGGCTATGCGAAATTTGAGCAAATTGGTTGAGCCTATGAAAAGCAAGCCCGGTACACACACATATTCAAGTATTCATTACTCAAGTATATTTTAATATTTAATTCAAAAAGAGGGATTTAATTTTTAAGTGTCATATATTTAATCATTATATGAATATTCCCATTCTGAGGTTATAGATTTAAAAAATATTTAAAGCATAAATATTATCATATTTATCAAAAAACATCTAATTATCTGAAATTGCAACTATTTTCAATGGCGCGCTAATGCATCATAAGGTAAATCATCTATCATTAAAAAAAATGATTGACCTGAAGAAATGATTAAAAAAAAAACACATTTTTGAAGCCTTTGAAAATTTTCCCAGAAAATTCTTGGAAAGGGGGTTACAATTATTATTGGCCAAAATTGAAGCAGAAAAAGCTATCGACTGTCTGAACATTGCTGCGCATTCAGATTGCTCATAACACCAACATTCTGAAAAGTCACTTGAGATTATTGTTTGAGAACTATAGCTCTTATCACCATATGATGGCTTCAATTTTAAGCCATAAATCGTCTCTTTAGTCGAAATAGTACATGGATCTTCTTTTTGGATGATAAATCTGTGTTTTCAGCATGAGTTGAATAAATCTCGATAAATGTATTCTAGGAGATAGGCACCTTGCGGAGTTGTGCCGGTCGGTGTAACATGCCACCGTCAGGGTCCGTGGTGAGGTAGAGAGGGTTGTTGTGGGCCCCTGGCTTAGGACCCCAGCCCCCCTCGCTTAGCAGCACGTATGGACGGCCCCTCTGTAGGGTAATCTCAGGGACCAGCATACCGTTGACGTACCACGCCAGTCCCCAGCCTGGTTTCCCTACAACACACGTCCCGCTGTTTCTTATCCTCTTATCTCATATTTACCTTTATCTATGGTGAATGGAAGTTTGATGTTGTGGAGAGATTCTTGAAAGTAACTAAAATAAGCCACATATAGCGGCCCTTACTTAAAAATATTGACAGGCCTCCACTCACAATGATCTTTGTGATCTGTGCAATCTATACTTGAGAACGCAATAAAGCTTTCATTTATGTGAAAAAAATTATTCAAAAAAAATAAAAATAATAAGTAAGGTCAGGTGTTGATATCAAAAACAAATTAGACATATCCTGACCATTAACATGAGTGTTTTCAAGAGGGCAGACAGCTTTTCTGTTCCACTAGATGGCGCTTTGCCATCAGGAAAACGCTCGTGCTAGTGGTCAGGATATGCCTAATCTGTTTTTGTTTTCATTTATATATAAAGGACTAGAGAGTACAATATAAAAGTTTATAAACTGTATTCAGTTATAGTGTTCAATTTATTATATTCTTAGTCAAGGAAGGGCTCTCTATTTTCTATTAGAGTTAAATAATATATTTCATTATAAAAATACATTAAAATGCGAAAACAATCATTTAACTGTATGTGCACCGTTAAACAATTATATTGATGTGACAAAAAGCGGAGGAAACATTCAGCATATAGAGTTAGAGAGTGAATTTGAAATATTCATTATGAACGTTCCCAAAGTTTTTCTTTTGCTATAAATATAATTGTTTTATATTGGTATCTAAGAGAAAAAATTATTATACCATTTATGAAAAATGTTTTTAATTAAGGAGCGTTTCCTATATTAGATTTTTAGCTCCACTTACTCACTCATGATAACGATTTTATTTCGAACTCTTTTTTTGTTATTATAAATTTTCATATGGATATATATTTTTTTCTTTTTTCCTTGCTTACTAAGTCATTATAATTCATTAATTGACAGGTAAGCAAGGTATTTACAGATAGCAAATGATTTTTATGGATAAAAAGTACGTCCCCCATTTACAACAAAATATGAAATTCCCAGAACAATGCAAAGGTTTCTGCCTCACCTGTGATTGCATGGAATCCTTTCCGTCCTGCGCTAGGGCCAATCTGGAACCGCAGTACTTCGGAGGGGCATTGGATCTTGGGAGGAGCCCAGGCTAGAATCTGCTGGGATTCCCCGGTAGCTTGGTCTTCTATGTCTTCCGAAGCCTCGGCTTGGGAGTCCTGAGTTGTGGGCTCCGTTGTTCCTGCTGATGTGGTCCTGCTCGGGGAAGTTCTGGGAGCTTCAGTTCTGGTCGAGGTTGTCCTGGGGGACTCTGTCCTGGCAGTTGTTCTGGATATTTCTGCTCTTGAAGAAGTTGTTCTTGAGCCTTCTGCCCTGGAAGGAGTTGTTCTTGAGGCTTCTGTTCTGGAAGGAGTTGTTCTTGAACTTTCTGTCCTAGAAGGATTTGTTCTTGAAGATTCTGTTCTAGAAGGAGTAGTTCTAGGAGGAGGTGTTCTTGAGGCTTCTGTTCTGGATGGAGTAGTTCTTGAGGTTTCAGTTCTTGAAGATGTTGACTTAGGAGGCTCAGTTCGGGTGGTGGTCTTGGGAGCTTCGGTCGTTGTGGAGTCAGGATCGGCTGGTGGAGGGCAATTCCAAGCTGGCACTCGAGTGAAGTCCACTTTCTTGGTACCTGCCGTTCACCAATACATCGCGTTACTTTATCATTTTCTTTCAGCCTTTTTAATAGGTATTTTTACTAATTCAGATATTTATAAATTAGAATCTCATCTACTCTTATATGTGTCATCACCGTCTGTAGAAGTAGACGACTGGCTGGAAATGGCTGGAAAACCATAAAAGTACGACAGCGATCACTTGTCTATAAGAAATCTTTCAATAAATAATATGTCGTGAAACACCTCGCTCTAATTAACGACCCATCTGATGTGAGAAATGATCTTTGTAAAATTACACATGAATTAAAATAATGAAACCTTCTATGAAAGAACACCTCTAGAAGAAACCAGTGGACTGTTTTAGGTGGTTCTTAGGTTGAAGAATTAATTATACAAGATAGAGAGTGTGTGCTAATGTGGAAACTTGGGCCATTAGGGTTGCCAAAAACAAAAAAAACTTTATTAAGACCTTTTAGTCTTATACAGATTCTCAAAGCAGAAATGTAGGATACATGCAGGAAAGACAGTAATAGTACCTTAATGGTAATATGATATTTATTTACAGGAAAATTATATAAAGACAATCAAGATAATAGATTAGTCTAGGTAAATCGGGGGAAAATAAATTTATTATACATGGATTTACCCCAGATTCACCGCAAATGAAGGTAAAAAAGCAAAAGCTGACCACAAACAATATTGATATAATGAAATTTCATTAGGGTTGTCTTAAAGGTTGAAATATATTTATATCCAAATATAAAAATGTACATAAATAAATGTTTTTTTTTAAATAATAAGGAATAGGTGATGTATTTGCAGCAAATTCAGGACTCCAGATTTGTTAGATATAGTTTACATAGCTAGTTTCACTGGGCGTAGAATAGCTGCTGCCATCTATTGAGGGAAATAACAACTAATAGAATCAATATGCCCAATGACAGAACTAGACTTAGGTGATTGGTGATTCTAAGAACTCAATAGTAATAGTTGTGATTAGTAATTATAATATTTACAATATATAATAGTGCCTTTTTTATTATTATCATAGAATACAACAATAGAATCCATTGTGTCAGATTGTTGTGATTAAATTGTAGCGAAATTTCTATATTTTATGAAAAGATTATTCATTTTGTTATTCATATCTTGCTATTTTGTATACTTCCCTTTTTGCTTGTCATGTATTTTATAAATTTTAGCCTGTGCTTGTATCTTTAATAAATTGCTGTGTCATCCTAAAGTTTGTCTTCCCTAATTTTATTGGTGACAATATTATTAGTCAAGTTTAACTTTGTGTGAATTAAAAAAAATAATTAACCACACTTTTAATAAATATTATATATTATTTTAATGGCTGAAACATATGTATATATATTAATTAGTTTTATTTAATATGCTAATATTGCTAAAAACACTTGTGCAAATATGGTGATGTGGAACATTTTAAAACGTCTCTAAGAGAATCTATTAAATACCATCTAGAAAGAAGAGCTTTGAATGTTTATCTGAGAAATATATCACAACATTATTATTTCCAACATCTAATTTAGCAATGATATATGTATTGGAATTACTTGTGATGTGTGTGCACATCTATTAACACTCATGGACCAAACTTAAGGACATTAGTGGAAAGTGATATCGCCAGTATTCTGATTTTTTTTAAGGAGACAGAGGCAATTTTGTTCACACTTGGTTATCTCGTGTGTCTTCAATAATGATCACTGTGTATCAAGTATCTTTAAGAGTTTTTCTCTTAATATCGATATACATGTTATTGTTGTTATTTCTTATCCCCTTGTGTAAAGATTACACGCATTCCACATGAGTTCATGATTCATGGAATGGGGTATAGAGGTGCAGCTTTCGTTGATCATGGCACCATGATCCAGGCACACTTTAGTGAAAGTCTGGCTTTGCCTGTAATTTGTAACATGGAAGCCTTTGCTGCTGATTCTAACATGAGCACAGACGCAGCTCCTCCGTATCCCTGGAGTGGGGCCATTGCTGAGGTCCATCAACTGGGTCAGTTGAACTCAGGATTTTTAAAGATATACCTGCTGAAAAGTACAACTTCGTTAAGTTTTGTCCATGAATGTATACGTCAAACAAACTATTTATATACTACAAATAAAACGATTCGGCACGATTTTTTCTTTTACAAATAACATTTGTAGCACAAATTACACTTATTTATATTTCATATAGTAGAACATTGGTAACATAAATATGCTTCTCTCACTTTTTTATTCATTAAAAAAGTTGACTACTCACCTTTGGTGCGCACAAGATGGTAGCGAGGTTCTTGATTCTTGTTCATCGGCCCGACCGCCCAGACTATGGCCTGGGGTCCATCTGAGTAGATGTTCTGATCGTAGATTTCGTCGTCTATACAGAGAGAGACAGTGAGGTGAAATGTACTGTAGATACACACATTGTACTTACCTGATTGCTGGGGTCGCTTGAAGCTAATCATGGTGTATCCGTTGACGACTGCCCCATTGATCAAAGTGACAGAGTTCTTGGCCCCAGTGCCCAGCTTGGTGTCCGGACATACGCTCCTGTTGGGGGCGAAACTCGAGCACTGCAACACGCGCAGTCAATCATTCTCCTTAGACAACATCTCAAACAGTGTTGCATTGTATCATTTGATAGTTCTTGGATTATTATGTTTAAAATTCTCGATTTTAGTAATTTAAAAAAATACATTATTTTATATTATTTTTTAAAAAAAGAGACGTATCTTCAGTAAAAATAAACGCTTTAGCATTCCTTATGTAGAGATTTATCTCTACGCCATATCTTGACCGTCTCTGAACTCTTGCAGTCAGTGACAAAACGACAGAATGCTATCTTTGACATATTCAGAACGTTCATCTGATGATTGTTAATTCAGACTGATCTACTTGTCAATCCACAAAACGACTTTCATGTCATATGATCCACAAAGTGCTTTAACTCCTCCGAATTTATCAAAGAGGCGCATAAGTTAGCAAAGTGGCTGGGCTGATCCTATCTTATGAATATAGATGGAAAGTTTACCGAAAGTACACATTATAGCTGAAATGTAGATTTTGTATCTATTCTGACATGCGAGTCTCTTTCTTTCAATTTGATAATAATTTTTATCTGGTGATGTTTGTAAAACAAACAGAAGATATGAAGTGATAGGAAGTAGAAAAAGAGAGAAGAGGAAAAACTAAGATGACAAATAATAAATTCAATACATTGGCCGTGTATGAGTATTACAGGGCTGTGCATAGAGAAGAAACACTGAGAGAGAGCCGTATGTAAATGGATATATAAATGAACGATCACCTGTAAATAACTAAAATTTTCTGGGCGGTTATCACCAGGGTGAATCCTGTGTAGGGCATAGGTTCCCAATAAAAGGCTTGTTGTTGTTGAGAAACGGAAAACGAAAGTGGAAAATTTCATCCAGTGTAGGAAAGCAGGTTAAGGAAAAAATAGTGATATAGTATGTATTAAAATATATCAGAAATTTAAACTATTTTCGATCCGTATTATTATCTTCAAAATAAAACAATTTAATACTCTTCCTGGTAGAAAAATTATTTCATAAAAAAAAAAAAAGAAATCATACGCGTGGAAAATAGTTTGGATTTCTGATAAGAGATGGCGCGTAATGCACATATTAAAATATATACCTGCCATTTAAAAAAAAATTAACATCCATTTTAAGTAGAAAAAAAAAAGAACTTTCGAAATTTTTAAAGATTTTATTTTATAGTTGAAAAGAAGTTAACATAGTAAATGATAAACCTCTACCAATTTATATAAGACAATGCACAGTGGGAAAAATGAAGGTTTTTCAATAGAATTTAAAATATTAATAAAGATTAACTAATTTATAAGATAAAAATTTCTTGTTATGAATCGTTTTCTTAACCCCTATAAACTATATAAAATCTTCATTTATTATTTTAAAAAATGGCCACCACTTTCTTTATTAATAACAACGTATTTATAGAGACAATGTAAGGTCTCACACATGACCTCAAACCGAAGTAACTAGGTTCGCCCCATGGCATATTTAATAGAACAATAACCGAAAGAAGCAATTATAACAAGTGTTTGACGCATTGAATCTATTCTGGATGGCGATATGGTCACGTACTCTGGAGGCTCGTAAACTCCATACTGTCGGAGTGCATTCTAAGTATCAACAATCCTTTTCATCTAATCAAAACCTTCAGCCATTTTGAGAACATACAGTCACACACAAAAGCCTTTATTAGGGACTTGCCCCATACAGATTCTCCCAATTGGGTAAGGTAATAATAACATCTTGTGTTATTTACATAGAAATTGAACTGGCTTTACTCGTCGTCTCAAAGTCATTCACTTGTTGACTGGTCCTTACATAATGATGATCTAAAAATTTATAGTAAGCTATTAGCAAATATTTGTTTGCTGATATTTTTGAAAGCAATGCGTAGGGTGAAGTGTTGGTATATTTAATTTGTTGATATAGGGCCTTCCTCTCTGCATTAAGGGCTGTACAATTAAGCGAGTAATGGGGGAGTTCATCAGTAATTTCCTTGTCGCACAGTGTACATATTAAGTTTTTGGCCTCAAACGTCAGAACGTGTTTTTTTTTTTGGAGACTGTAAATAGTATTCTCGATTGAGCTATACATCGTTTGACTGGTAATGGAACTCATCGGTTAGGTAGCATTCTGTTTCTATTGACGTATGGAATTTTTTATAATGTGGATCAAGTTTTGAATTTCTTATTCTTGATTGGTCTTCTTAAAAAGATACAGTCGACTCTCGATATTTTGAAACTCAGAGAAAAAGATATATAGTCAAACCTGACTCCCGGATTATCAGGTTTAATAAGGAACCGTTTCTTTCCCATCGCATCTCTATTTTAGAAATATCATAATATCATGAAATTCAAATGTATTTATTGGCATTTATTTGGGAAAATGGGAACGTTCAAGTTAGGTTTGATTTATCAAGAGCTCAAAATAACAGGAGTTTAAACAACCAAAAGGAAGGGAGGGAAAAAATCAAGTAAACAAGATTTTGATGTTTTGATATTTTCAGGATATACATACTACACACACAAAATGTAGGTTAATACAAGATATATTAAAATAAGTGACTTACAATAAGTGTGTGTTTTTAAAGTAATATATTCGAGTCTTGCCCTTTCTCAAACAAGAGTTTGATCAAAATTCATGATTTTTTTATTTTAAACATTTATACAGCTATTCAAAAAATGTTTATTTGTGGCAAGATACTATTCCTTAAACTTCAAATTACCGAGGGAAGCAATTAATATTGATTTTATTCAACTTATCAAGTATTTTTCAAGGGGCTGGGAAAAAATTCTAATTATCGAGAGATTCAAATTAACGAGTTTCAAATTATCGAGAGTTGACTGTACACAAATTTTTATATATAAATCACCGTCAAACCTAACTTGAACGTTCCCAGTTATCCAAGTAAATTTCATTTCCAAGACAGATTCATTTGATTTATTATCATTTCCTGGTATTTTCAAAGTAGAGATTCGATGAAAAGATTTGAAAGAAACGGTTCCTTATTAAAACTGATAAACTGGGGATCAGGTTTGACTGTATATGTTCTTCGTTGGTGTGTTCTGCTGAAATCACATCCTGTGGGGATAGTGGCATACAATGGTAGTTTCCTACTGTTCTCCAGGCCATTAACGGCTACTGTAAGTTCGTCATATATGGGTAGACATCAAAATTCGAAATTATTCTAAAGGCGTAAGATTCTTTTTGAGAATAAACAATTTCTACTTCCCTTACTGCAATGGAATAATTAATGGGAGGGCCTTAATTGCAATAAGGGCAGTAGAAATTGTTCATTTTCAAAAATAATCTTATGCCTTTAAAATAATTTCGAATTTTGATAACAGATGGCGCGCTAGTGCATCATATGGATAGACATGTATTAATAAACTCCATAAGGCGATAACATTCCATCTACACATAAGAAATGGAAGCATTATAAATCACGAATGTTTCTTTTTTTTCAAACACAAAACAAACTCTTCTACTGTCCTTACTGCGAAACAGCTGGGAGGGTTCACCACTGATGAGCCAAGCCCTCCCAATATATTTTTTCATCGCAGTAAGGACAGTAAATTAGTTTGTTTTGTGTTTTAAAAAAGAAACATTCGTGATTTATAATGCTTCCTTTTCTTAAATATACTCTATATAAGCTTAGTAACAACTCACGAGAAAGAGAAAGATTTTAGAAGGTTGAAATTCTGATTTGTATAAAAACGATAATACTTGGTACTTGGTTAATTAACAAACAACAAAAAATATTAAGGTATATCTTACAGAAAGTGTAAGCAAGACAAACTGGACGATTGCCATCTCTTAAAGAAATATAAAATTTCAAATCTTCTTTAGGTTAAATATGAAATATAATATTTTGATGAAATAAAAATAAACATATAGAATTATCTTTTTTGACCTATATGTAAAACTATACACAATACTTTGCCATTGTAAATTCCCTTACAAGTAAACCACATTACATCAATATTGAAGAGAAATGCAACTCTCTCTATTTTCTAACACACTGGTTGTATATTAACACTTTCTAAATCAGATCAAGAAGGATTCATCTTTTTTTATACAAGTGGTATCGGAAAATTGAAGACATGGGTTGAATAAAGGATTTCAATTGAATAAACACAGACTATATATTGCTAAATCTATACACATGGAGAATTAAATGTATTGACAGTAAGGATGTTAAGAGAGAAGATATTCAACAAAACATTTATGTGAAATGTTTTCAGCATCTTAGTACATCGACTACTAAGAGAGTAACAAACAATGTGCATGTGCATGTGGATGTACTTTTCTGGATTGATATGTGAAGATGTAAAAAAATAACATAGCGCCTGGAGTTTCTCACCGGTTCCTTGCCGCCAAGATAGTAGTCCACGGCATGAGCGGATCCCTCAGGGTCCATCCAAGTCACCACGGCATCGCTGCCCACCATCCTGGTTCTGCTGTCGTCTTTGCTCCATCCAATAGCCATGTACTGGCCCTCCGCTGTGATACACACCATTCAGCACTTATGTTAGCAACCAAAAAATCGTATAGAACACATTGTTGAAAATAGGCGAGAAGGTTACATTCATACATACATTGAAATAATTATATTATTTTTATTTAATAAATCAATCAAATGCCACGAAACTATCCTTTGTAGGTTCCTATAAAGAGATAACTTGTATAACACTATTTCGTCCATTGACTATGATTAATACAAGGACGACTCTTTCTTATAACGTCCTAAGGAAATAGGATTTTTTTTTTCTAGATACTATTCCTCACTTTGTTTGCGTAATGTGTGTAGGCGCATCTTAAATAGTAATTCAAGCTAATGAAGATTATGCAACTTTTCCTAGGACACTATTATTATATAGCAAGGTATTTATTTTTTTATTAACAGAGTATCATTTTTGATTTTTATATTTTACTACCCTGTAAACTTCCCTCATTGCTTATCTTTTTTTATCATTCATAATTTGTATTTCCCCTTAAATAAATTGCTGTGTCATTCTGAAGTTTGTCTTTCCTGATTTTCCACGTTGCCATTATATATGGATTCAGGTTGTGTTTTAATACTAGGGATGAAGGTGAGAATACTTCAAGGACCTCACCGATCTTGCCGACCAGTTGCATGATGATGTCCTGGTTCTGGAACAGCCAACGGACCTCGAAGCCGACCGAAGGTTCGAGAAGCTCACAGTTCAGATGGGCCTGTAGCATACACCATGTCAGAATCTTCACAGTTGAGTCTCATTCACTTGTGATTCATATAAAGATACTTTAGAATATCTTGGTAGACTCTGAATTCAAACCCGTCATTCAATATCAACGTATATGTTTCTATTAAAGACAAGTTCAGATTATGGATAGATCTAATTGAATTATTTGACCACAAATGAACACCAAATTTCAAAGGTGTTCAGAAACAGCACAAATCAACGAAGAAGTCAAAGTTCAAAAATATAAATTTATATTTAAAATTTATATAAGTAAAAGAATATAAAAGTTTATATTTCAATATATACCCTATTTTTTTCTAACATATTATAAATCATAAAGATAGAGTTTGCCTGTCCGGCATTTATAGTTCTCAGAATTAAAGATACTTCGGCCAGTATAAATATTTTTATCTATTTATACTGGCCGAAGTATCTTTAATTTTAAGAAATACTATAAATCCTTGGAACAATTTTTTAAAAGTTTGAAAACCACTATAGTTACTAAATTAGATAATACAATATGAAGTTATCTATTAAGGATTTATTCTTCTATAATTTGTTTCCATGACATCTCGGCGACTCATTTCGTCCTCCTCGGGACATCAAACATAGCTCTGGGTCCCTGAAACGTTAGGAAACAAAATAAAGAAGGAACTACGGTTAAACCTGTCTATAGGGCCCCCTCTAAATAGCGCCTCCCTCTCTATAGCACCCGATTTTAAACATTAAAATGTAAACATTTTACATTAAAAGTGACTTGTCTATACTTCCTCTCTCTATAGCACCCTATCTTGGTGAGTTCCAAGAGGGGGCGCTATAGAGAGGCTTAGCTGTATTTTCCTACAATAAACATGATTTTATCGATAAGTTATAGAGTGGAACTTGGAAAATTCGAAGCCCAAGGGGAAAAAAAAAATCGAATTATCCAAAAATTCGAATTAAAAACGGAAATTCTATTTATAGGAAATTCTAGGGACAAAGATAAATATTTGAATTAAAGACATTTCGAATTATCCAAGTTCTACTGTACAAGTTATTGCTGTAGTGGGTTAGATTCGGAAAGTGGGCTTCCACCACCCACCCGCTTCCGCAGCCCCAGTCGCCGGGCCGAGGGAGGCACGCGGGGCCCTGACGGCAACTTGACTCGGGCCACAGGCTGGCTGCTCACGGCGTCCCACATGCCGAACCACCGCAGGCTGGCCACGGTCATGTTGGCGGGGAGACTGAGGACGACGGTTTTGTTGACGTACTGTCCCAGCGGGGCGTCGCTGCGTACCACACCGTCTGTCAGCCCTTGTCCTTAGCACTCTCTCTCCTGGTATTGTTTGCCCTGTCTTACTTGTGCTGTATTACTTGTACTGCTCTATTGATGCTGCTCTAGTAGGCTTTGACTTTCCTAAATGTTTTTACACAATCAATAAGGAATAAAGTGTTTGGTTTCTTTATTTCTCAATTATATATATACAAGGTATGTCCCATAAGTTCCCGGACTGGGTCCATAAAAAAATAAATAAATGAAAAATGTAAATAAATTAGACAGTTTATTATAGAAAAATATCTGGCAACACGGTGGTACCAATATCGAGGCGGTACGTGCACGCGCGCCAAAGTTATTCTATTTATTTAAAGGTTACACCTTGCGCTGCGGCGATTTTACGATGGAACAAAAATTGAAGCAGAGGATTTGCATAGAATTTTGTGTGAAACTTCAAATATCAGCAACCGACACTTTTGAAATGCTTAATAAAGCATTCCCCAATAACGCCCCAAAGAGAACAACTGTTTTTGAATGGCATTCTAGATTTAAAGCTGACAGAATTTCCATTGAAGATGATCCTCGTCAAGGACTCCCAACATTTCAAAGGACTGGTGAAAATGTGCAAAAAAATCACCGATTTGATAAAAGAAAATCCTCGAACCACTTTGCTGGAGCTAGAGCAAGACACGGGCATCTCTAAAACAACGATTGGAAGGATCGTAACCGAAGATTTGAGGCTCAAAAAGACTCCTACAAAATTCATCCCAAGATTCCTCACTAATGAGCAAAAACTGTGTCGGCTTGCAACCTGTGAGGACATGCTGGAAATGACAAGAACGGATCCGGAATGGAAAGACAAGATAATCACAGGCGACGAGACATGGGTCTATGGCTATGACCCTGAAACCAAGCGTCAATCTGCCGAGTGGAGAGGTCAGGGTGAGCCTAGACCCAAAAAATCCAGGATATTGAAATCCAGAAACAAGGTGTTGCTGGTCGCTTTTTTTGGATAACAAGGGCATTGTTCATCACGAGTATCTTCCTGCAGGCCAAACAGTTATTAAGGAAATGTATTTGAGCATTCTTCGCCGTCTAAGGGAAGCGATTCGAAAAAAAAGGCCAGAAAAATGGACTAATGGTGACTGGATCCTACACCATGACAATGCCCGCCCTCACACAGCGCACTTGGTGACGAGTTTTTTGGCGAAAAACGGGACAGAAATCCTACCTCAACCACCCTATTCCCCAGATATCGCACCAAATGACTTTTTCCTGTTCCCCAAACTCAAAGCAGTTCTAAAAGGAAGACATTTTGACACCAGGGAAGACATAATAGAAATATCGCTGCTGGCATTGAAGAGCATTCCAAAAGAGGCCTATAAAAACTGTTTCGACAATTAGGAGAAACGATGGCGCTAGTGCGTTGAAGCAAGGGGGGATTACTTTGAAAAGTTTTAATAAAAAAAATTTTAAAAAATCTTACTTTTTTTTTATGGACCCAGTCCGGGAACTTATGGGACATACCTTGTATATATATGGATATTTTGTCGGGAGGATATTGATATAAAGAGACAAAGATCGTCTCTCCCCTCAAAATAGACGTCAAAACTAGACGCCATCTATTGACCGTCGCCGCAAACTAGCGGCCTCGGGTCGGTGACAAAGGCAAAACACCAGCTTTGGCAAACTGTTGTGGTTTTGTCACCGACCCGAGGCCGCTAGTTTATAAATGTTGGGACAGACTTGAGAGCAATACGTAGAGAGCGGGTACAAGGTATCGGCCTAGTACTTGCTCTTACATGCTTGTCGCTCGTAGCTAACTGTAGAAAGTACTAGAGTAAATATTCCTCTCTCTGTATAGGTTATTTTTTCATTTGAATGAAATTAATTATTCCTGATACACATGAAACAGACCGCATGATAATCATAGTGGATAGTTAGCGACTGTTTTTACTGTAAACACATGTAAAATCAGTTTGACTTTTGCACCCACAAGTGTGTCAGAGCCTCGTTGGTAGCGTTGAACTTTAGCAATAATTGAGAGCGATTGAAGCATGTTTTTTTTTTTCTCAGAAAAGGTTTTCAATGCGGGATGCCGATCTGGGTCGTGGTATTCAAAATAATTATAACACCAGGTTTATATTTTTAAGAGTGCGCCCAATTCGACATTTGAAAAATGTTGGAATAACCACTGATCATATTCCAATCCTGATTCATACCACCGCATCTCTGTAGATTTGAGGGAAATCTCTTTAGGTGGAGATTTAAGTGCCAGGGGCCTGTGAATATTCAAGTTTCCCAAAACGGTGTACACCAGGTAGACTCACCCTCCGTTCTCGTCCTTCAGTCGCAGTCCAGAGGTCGGCGACTCTCCAGTCGACACCCACCAGTACACCTCTGTCACCACAACACAGATTCAATAATAGAACAATAGTTTTGTCCAATAGTCTACATATCACACCCCCCCCCCCCCCCCCCCAACATTGAGTTTACAAAGTTACCTTAAATGTTATAAGAACATATGACGATCTTTTTAACAAAATCAACAAGCAATCCAGGGCCAGGTCTATTTTAACTATTTTTTTATTTCTCAAACTTTCAAAACAAAATTCCCTTCAACAGGAGATTTAGAAGTACCACTCCATTCAATTATACACTCACACACGAGATGTATATAATTGGCTGGAAGTGGTACTTCTAGCTCTCGTGTTGAAGGGCATATTGGCCTTAAGGCCTAAGAAATAAAAGATAGTTGAAAGAGTTCTGGCTCTGAATTGCTTGTTGATTTTGTTAAATTGTAAAGGCAGAGATGAATATGTATGATATGGCGTTCTACAATAACAGCACAGGACTCGACTGTCAGACTAGATTTGTGGCTCCAGCTGAGGTCGGCCATAAGTACATACAGCGTGAGAGTTAAACTCACCTTTGCCCTGTCCACGGTAGCTGACGTCCTGAACCATGATGGTCTGTGTGTCCATGATTTTGACAGATCCCGTGTGTACTTCAGGACTATTAGACCTCGTAGAGGATACGGAGCGTCCAGTGAGACCCCCCGTCTGTGTCCGGGGCCCCCCACCCGACAGCCGTCCAACAGTCAGGGGCCGAGGGATCTCCACGTGGTTGGGGAAAATCACATTGCCGAAGTTTGCCTGTACCCAACACACAGGTCTTACTTAAAACAAACGTTATCAACAACAACAACAAAAGGCTTTTATTAGGGGCCATTGCCTTGTATGGATTCGCCATACAACAACAAAATAATACAGTAATTTTTTCCTCCCTTTCACCATTTGCACGTGAGCCTTTGTTTGAAAAGGGATTTATTTACACATCTGTTCTAAAACTTTCATCACTACCTCTTTTGTGTATGAATCTATTTACAATTGATCTGTAGAAATTATCGAGTTCTATTGCTATATTTTTCTTTTTTGAAATAGTTCTCAGCGTCTTCAGTGGATTGCTAAATCTCCAGAAGTTGTTTTTAAGAGTTTTTTTTCTCTTTCTTCACCTAAATATTTGCATTCTGTGATATAACAAACGTTATCTACATTATAAAATTTGAATACAGGTACTTAAATGAGAGCCATAGCTCGAACAAAAACAAATATATATATTTATATTAAAAATAAGGAAGGCATATCCTGACCAAAAGCACATATGCTTTTTTAGATGGCAGAGCGCCATCTATATATTTCCTTCATAAACCACACAAAAAACTGATAATATAGTATATTTTATTACATTTTATAAAGGTTTAATACAAAAGCCTACAGCGAACAATACAAGTACGTACATACTTGTATTTATATACTTGTACGTATATAAACTCTACAATTAAAATGCTGAATTTTAGTACGCCATTTTAGAAAATCGCATCTTAGAGTTCAAAGTATTTTTATATTGGGGTTGAATATATTTATATTCTAATTAGAAACGAAAGAAAACCATTTCTTTTAACCTATTCTTAGAGACCATTAAAAGATAATATATTCAGAATATCCATTTTTTTGAAGAGCAAAAAAACTTCAAGTCTCTAACATAGGTCTCAGCATTTCCGCTAGCGACAAATTTCAAATTGAACCTGATAGGGTACACATAGAATCGATGATGCCATAGAGTTAAATTCGTACTAGGTTTCAATATTGGAAATATTGGAATGAATGCATATTTCTTCAGCATTATATGTTTTATTTGACTCTTTTTTGGCTACAATTCTTATATTGACAACCTTTTTGAGGAACTCTTACCCTTGGAAACGTTTTTCTTACATTGTAGGAATGTCAGGGTAAGGTATGCTGCCCTTGGAATAGATAGGAATATCAGGGTAGTGGATAAAGGAGAGGAAAAGTGTGAACTTACCCTGAACTTACGGCACCACACAGCGATCCATTTAATGTCTCGGATTTTCTTGCCTTCGGGCAATCTCAGAACCACATTCTTGTTGTTGTAGGCTTTCAGAGGTTCCCTCCTGCAAACGGATCATGTAAGTTACAGTACTGGAAGTTCTGACATTTCCACACTTACTTTCCATTCTCATCAGGAATAATGAATCCAGATGACGATGGCCTCGCTGTGTTCCCGCCCCAGAAAAAGGAATCTGCAGAAGTTAATTTTATTAACGAACGCATTCAACTTAGAGAACCAGAATTTGTAGATATATTTTTAAAAATATATATTACAAGGTGAAAAAAATAGTACAAATGTGATATTGTACTGGGATAAGGCGCATAAATTATGAAAAGGGCATCTCCTTATCGTGCAACTGAAAGTTGCTGATGGCTTGCGCCATCTATCGGAATAAATATAAACTATTCTCGTAGATTTTTTTAATTATTCCAGATTTGGCCAAATACTCATTCTTGATTAATCAAGAAAAGCTAACCACAGACGCGTTTCGGGCTGTTGGCCCTCATCAGCGTGGTGCAAGCTGTACCTCAACGACCAATTCTGGAATAATTAAAAATCAACGAGAATAGTTGATATTTATTCCGATGGCGCAAGCCATCAGCAACTTTTAGTTGTACGATAAGGTGATGCCTTTTTCCTAATATATTACAAGGTTATCCCAAAAGTTCGTAAACACTTGAAAAAAAAATTGAAATACCAATATTATTCGCCATAATATTATTCGCTGTTATGTATAATGTCTTTGTTCGCCGTAATAATATTATTCGCCAAGTAATAAGAAAAAACAAAGTTTAAAGAAAAACACGAACTTTTGGGACAACCTTATAAAACATTTTCGCACCATTATTTATTCTTAATTTCTTCATTTTCATCAGTAACGGTTTATAGATAACCTACATATTATCTTTCACACGATGTTGTATGTTTATGCAAACATAGATGATTCCATTGCTCAGAACTACGGCGTTTGAAAGTTGAATACTGAAAATATATAGTATATATGTGTAATATACCTTATAATAATATTATAATATACTCTGTTCAATTAATTTATTTTTGAATGTTTGGATTTGGCAGCACTGTAATTGTTGTTATGAATGTATTCAAAAGTATATATATAGTATTAGAAAGATATATAATTACATTTTGTTTCTTAATTTGGTAAAACATATTTATTTATTTAATCGAAGAGGAACATCACAATATGTAAAATAAAAAAATTCATATCCTGACTACGTTTTTATGATTTTTTTCACAGTATATATAGTAACAATTTTTACAATTCAAATAATTAAAAATGATTTAAAATTCTATAATTGGCAAGAAATCAGTATAGAAACAAACTAAGATAGCGCAGGCAGTTTACGATGTTGAAAATATATATTGTTGGAATTTTCAGCCTATGTTCAGAATGTTACCATTCAAATAATTAAAAAAGATTCAAAATTCTATAATTGGCAATAAATCAGTATAGAAACAAACTAAGATAGCGCAGGCAGTTTACGATGTTGAAAATATATATTGTTGGAATTTTCAGCCTATGTTCAGAATGTTACCATTCAAATAATTAAAAATGATTTCAAATTCTATAATTGGCAAGAAATCAGTATAGAAACAAACTAAGATAGCGTAGGCAGTTTACGATGTTGAAATTATAAATTGTTGGAATTTTCAGTCTTTGTTCAGAATGTTACCATTTAAATAATATTATAAATGATTTAAAATTCTATAATTGGCAAGAAATCAGTATAGAAACAAACTAAGATAGTGCAGGCAGTTTATGATGTTGAAAATATAAATTGTTGGAATTTTCAGTCTTTGTTCAGAATGTTACCATTCAAATAATATTATAAATGATTTAAAATTCTATAATTGGCAAGAAATCAGTATAGAAACAAACTAAGATAGTGCAGGCAGTTTATGATGTTGAAAATATAAATTGTTGGAATTTTCAGTCTTTGTTCAGAATGTTACCATTCAAATAATATTATAAATGATTTAAAATTCTATAATTGGCAAGAAATCAGTATAGAAACAAACTAAGATAGTGCAGGCAGTTTATGATGTTGAAAATATAAATTGTTGGAATTTTCAGTCTTTGTTCAGAATGTTACCATTCAAATAATATTATAAATGATTTAAAATTCTATAATTGGCAAGAAATCAGTATAGAAACAAACTAAGATAGCGCAGGCAGTTTATGATGTTGAAAATATAAATTGTTGGAATTTTAAGTCTTTGTTCAGAATGTTACTATTCAAATAATTAAAAATGATTTAAATTCTCTATAATTGGCAAGAAATCAGTATAGAAACAAACTATGATAGCGCAGGCAGTTTACGATGTTGAAAAATATATATTGTTGGAATTTTCAGTCTTTGTTCAGAATGTTACCATTCAAATAATATTATAAATGATTTAAAATTCTATAATTGGCAAGAAATCAGTATAGGAACAAACTAAGATAGCGCAGGCAGTTTACGATGTTGAAAATATATATTGTTGGAATTTTCAGTCTTTGTTCAGAATGTTACCATTCAAATAATTAAAAATGATTTCAAATTCTATAATTGGCAAGAAATCAGTATAGAAACAAACTAAGATAGCGTAGGCAGTTTACGATGTTGAAAATATATATTGTTGGAATTTTCAGCCTATGTTCAGAATGTTACCATTCAAATAATTAAAAAAGATTCAAAATTCTATAATTGGCAATAAATCAGTATAGAAACAAACTAAGATAGCGCAGGCAGTTTACGATGTTGAAAATATATATTGTTGGAATTTTCAGCCTATGTTCAGAATGTTACCATTCAAATAATTAAAAATGATTTCAAATTCTATAATTGGCAAGAAATCAGTATAGAAACAAACTAAGATAGCGTAGGCAGTTTACGATGTTGAAATTATAAATTGTTGGAATTTTCAGTCTTTGTTCAGAATGTTACCATTTAAATAATATTATAAATGATTTAAAATTCTATAATTGGCAAGAAATCAGTATAGAAACAAACTAAGATAGTGCAGGCAGTTTATGATGTTGAAAATATAAATTGTTGGAATTTTCAGTCTTTGTTCAGAATGTTACCATTCAAATAATATTATAAATGATTTAAAATTCTATAATTGGCAAGAAATCAGTATAGAAACAAACTAAGATAGTGCAGGCAGTTTATGATGTTGAAAATATAAATTGTTGGAATTTTCAGTCTTTGTTCAGAATGTTACCATTCAAATAATATTATAAATGATTTAAAATTCTATAATTGGCAAGAAATCAGTATAGAAACAAACTAAGATAGTGCAGGCAGTTTATGATGTTGAAAATATAAATTGTTGGAATTTTCAGTCTTTGTTCAGAATGTTACCATTCAAATAATATTATAAATGATTTAAAATTCTATAATTGGCAAGAAATCAGTATAGAAACAAACTAAGATAGCGCAGGCAGTTTATGATGTTGAAAATATAAATTGTTGGAATTTTAAGTCTTTGTTCAGAATGTTACTATTCAAATAATTAAAAATGATTTAAATTCTCTATAATTGGCAAGAAATCAGTATAGAAACAAACTATGATAGCGCAGGCAGTTTACGATGTTGAAAATATATATTGTTGGAATTTTCAGTCTTTGTTCAGAATGTTACCATTCAAATAATATTATAAATGATTTAAAATTCTATAATTGGCAAGAAATCAGTATAGGAACAAACTAAGATAGCGCAGGCAGTTTACGATGTTGAAAATATATATTGTTGGAATTTTCAGTCTTTGTTCAGAATGTTACCATTCAAATAATTAAAAAATGATTTCAAATTCTATAATTGGCAAGAAATCAGTATAGAAACAAACTAAGATAGCGTAGGCAGTTTACGATGTTGAAAATATATATTGTTGGAATTTTCAGCCTATGTTCAGAATGTTACCATTCAAATAATTAAAAAAGATTCAAAATTCTATAATTGGCAAGAAATCAGTATAGAAACAAACTAAGATAGCGCAGGCAGTTTACGATGTTGAAAATATAAATTGTTGAAATTTAAGTCTTTGTTCAGAATGTTACCATTCAAATAATTAAAAATGATTTCAAATTCTATAATTGGCAAGAAATCAGTATAGAAACAAATTAATATAGCAGGCAGTTTACGATGTTGAAAATATTAATTATTTAGCTTTCAGGCTTTGTTCAGAATGTTACCATTCAAATAATATTATAAATGATTTAAAATTCTATAATTGGCAAGAAATCAGTATAGAAACAAACTAAGATAGCGCAGGCAGTTTATGATGTCGAAAAAATAAATTGTTGGAACTTTCAGTCTTTGTTCAGAATGTTACCATTCAAATAATATTATAAATGATTTAAAATTCTATAATTGGCAAGAAATCAGTATAGAAACAAACTAAGATAGTGCAGGCAGTTTATGATGTTGAAAAAATAAATTGTTGGAGCTTTCAGTCTTTGTTCAGAATGTTACCATTCAAATAATATTATAAATGATTTAAAATTCTATAATTGGCAAGAAATCAGTATAGAAACAAACTAAGATAGTGCAGGCAGTTTATGATGTTGAAAAAATAAATTGTTGGAGCTTTCAGTCTTTGTTCAGAATCTTACCAGGTCCACCGCCGTCGTAGTTGAAGTTCTTGATGAAGATGGTCTCCTCGTCCACGACATAGACGTCCCCTCGGACCTTGTGGTAGTGGGTGGTGAGGGGCCCGAGCTTGGTGCCGAGGTATTCCTCCTCCTGTTGACCCCTGACGGCCCCTGGACAGCGTACATGGTCAGTGTCTACCATAGTATCCCTTGGAATTTCTACATGTACACCACATCGGCATTTCCCAGTGCAATACTGATAACTGAGACAATCTAGACTATTTTTTTTTTAAATAGAGCAATCCATAAATGAATCTTTAATTAAAAAGGCATATATTGGATCAAAAAATAATTTATTCTACCAATATTTCAGTTGGCTGAACGCCAACCTTTATCAAGGTGTTATAACATATTTAAAGTGTGTCAACAACATGTTATAACACCTTGATAAAGATTTGCGTTCAGCCAACTGAAATATTGGTAAACTAAATGATATTTTGATCCAATATGTGCCTTTTTAATTAAAAAAAAAAAAACATAAATATATAAGGAAATTTTTCCCGGAAGGATATTGATCTAAAGAGACAAAGGTCGCCTCTCCCTTCAAAATAGACGTCAAATAGATGGCGTCTATTTTGACGGAGAGGCGACCTTTGTCTCTTTAGATAAATATATATGTTACATGCACACACGATTTCATATTTCCACTTCATATACCAAATTTACTCGTAGATAAAAGTGAACTTATTTCTCACTTTGATGGTGTTATCAAGATCTCTAATAGAACTCATATATGCAATTTACAGACATTATGAGGGACAGTCACGTACAGACATATAAAAAAGGTTTTTTGTTTTTTTTTGATAATATCTAAACTACATTCAAATATTTTGTTAAAATGAAATTATTTTGTACTTTTTAAAAATTCCTATAAATATATTTTTATATTTACCAAACGTAACATTTAATAGGTTTGGGAAGACTTAACTGTGAGTGAAAAATGAACCTTTCTAGCTGTTTCGTCAATTTATCAAATTGCTACAGTTTTTCTCCTTTCTATTATACCTCTATAGTCTGCATTTGAGTGAAATTGAGATTGAATATACTTTTATTAATCGTACATATAAGATTACTAGCCGAATGACCCGGGCAACGCCCGTGTTTTACCCGATTGAATGTTTTGATTCAAATACTATTTGTTACATTTATAAATTGGCGCCTTAAATAAATGCATATATTAGTTAATAACTATAGCCTATGTGCTTTATCTGTCTATGTACTGTTGGCTTCCGTAGGCGTCTCTTACTGGGAAAAAGAAAGAGAGGATTCCATTTAGTTATTAACTAATATATGCATTTTTAAGGAGCGACCCGCTTCAACACAATAGTTAGAAAAACCAAAAGCGAGTGGGGGGGGGGGGCAAAGTCAAAAACAAAGTGTCTCGCGTAGTGGCGGCGCCCATCGTAGCCACGTGATCGTAGCCAACCAATAGGAGAGCGCCATTCCAAAGAAAAAGCAAACGGTGACAGAGATGAAGGATTAAGAACGCATGACGCTCGTAACTGTATATATAATATAGGGTTAATAGGAGGAAAAATAAAATCAAATATTATTTTCATCAGAGGAATCCCATTGAGGGTCGTCTGGTATGATGTCACGTCATGAAGTTGGACAGATCTCCCCGACTATTGCCATGTCGAGAAATAGCTTCAGAACAGACCTCTGCTCAGGCGACAGGTACTCGAGGACGTCCTCCCTGTTAGAAGGGGAGACTATCTCCTCCCTGTAATAGTTTGTATAAAGAGGTTCTAGGATGGTGTTAACATTCAAGCTCTCGAACAGCTCCTCTACCTTCCCATCCCTGGACACTTTTATTTTTCCGTTTATCATTACTCTTCACAATTCACCCTTTCATACCTCATCCAAAAGGTTAGAAATAATCGTTATTTCTCCTTGAAATAAATTTTGAATTTTCGTTGAAAGAAACACATGCGGGATAGTATTTCAAATGTCGTTTTACAACTCCTCTACCTGTTGTAAAGTGGTCTGAGGAAGCTGTTTCTTTTTTTTTTTTGGAGCTTTGAGGTAGTGGATTGAAGAGAAGACATATGCTTGGTGATGGGATCTAATGAAAAGATGGTCTTTCTCATATTGAAGAAAAAAGTGAATATTTTTTGTTTCAAACATCACTTCTCTTGGGTATTAAAATATGACAGTATTCTTTCCGAATAACTTTATCTTATTTTCGAGAGTTCTAAATATTGTTTTATTGTTTATTTAATGATTATCATTTAAATTTTATTAGAGTGGTAAAAAATATTGTAATGAGTTTGTCAAATATCGTCACTATATTTATTATCAGATTATCGTTATCAAAGGGACATAATAAAAAAGAAGCAGTGGAAAGATTCCATATAAAAACTATCTTCAGTTTTTTTTTATGGGTAGCGTTTAGCGACAATAAAAAATTATCTTTTTACTATGAATGCGGAAGTTATTTTTGTGCTCTCCTCGTTTATATCTTTTAGCAGTTTTATTCATATTCAAAACGTATTTTTTATCTGAATTATAAATAGGAACGTTTTATACTCATGCCAAGTACAAATTGTACAGAACAAAATAATTATTTAGAATACGTTAGCGATTAATTTTTTACTTAAAGTGCATCATATGTCATGACATGTAAAAAAGAAGTTCAAATTTTTTATTGAAAATATTTAAGAATTCCTTTTGATGAATGCATTACCTGGGCATGGTAGGTGGTTTATATGTGCAAGAATTGAATATATTGAGGCAACAAGGAGGAGCTCGATTTGAGTGTCTATCTTGATGGTTAAAATCTACGGGCCACCAACCCTCTGATATAAAAATGTAGGAAAGGTGTCTTTTTTGGTGCATGACCACCGTTCCTCCCCCCCCCCCCCCCCAACTTTTATGTTGTATTTTGACCTTGGGCCTGCTTTTTCACCAGCTTAAACATCATTTTGATAAATTCGACCGTTTTTATAACTCTTCTAGTAGGTTTTTATGAAATTGAAGCCGCCCCTATACTGAGGATGGCCAAAGTCTGAAACCATGGTATACAGGTTAGTTTTACGTAAGATTTGTGATTAAGCACTATTTGGATATTCTAGATTATAGATACAAGAAAATAAGACGTTCTCCAAATAAATTAATAGTGTGTGACGTTACGGCGCGCTGTTGCTTATCTTTAGGTTCGGGGGAGAATCCTAAAAGTACTGGTATATGGCCCTAATAGTATGTTGTGGGTGGGTGTATGTATAATGAGGAGAATATAAGAAACGTGGTTGTTGTATTTTCCAATGAAGAGCCTCAGATGTCTCCATACATCTCTATCACAGCAGTTGCAATGTTCTCTTCTCGTATCTTGGGTGTGAAAGCTGCTGTTCTGGGTCCATGTTCATTTTATGTTGTTGTCGTGTCCAATGAAGAGCCTCAGATGTCTCCATGAATCTCTATCACAGCAGTCGCAATGTCCTCTATCTTAGGTGTGTAAAGCTGCTGCTCTGGGTCCATGTCAATTTTCTGCAAGGCTGCGGCCATTGCTGGGCATTAGAATATGTGGTGGTATTCCATACCAGGATAATCGTTGCATATCCTGTAGGTTCTTGTGTCATCTGGATAAATGTTGGAAAATGGGTGCCGTTGCCACGTTAGTCACCTTGGACCAGAATTTGGTCGAATATTCCAAGGATCCAGGAGGGACCGCAGAGAAGTGTAGTATGAATATAATATAACACTGGGGTGAGAACTATTGTGTGAATATTACAATTCCAAAGTGAGTAGAGTAAAAGAATGGAGACCAAGAAGCGGCCGGGCAGAAGAAAGTCGGGGAGGTATGCTCCAGTTGGGGAGAAAGGCCTGCAGGCCTGAGCGGCCATCAGGGGCGGTGGGTCACAACGTTGGGTCACGGGCAGCGGTGGCGGCAGGCCGAGCTTCCGACTGCCAGCCCGAAATAATTCTCCCATTATTCCCCCCGCTGGCCTGCATACAACCTCTCTACGTCCGTCTCTCGGGGTTGGCGGAGGGAAAATCCTGGTTTAACATCTTCCCAGGAAGAATTGTCGATGTTCTGACAAATCAATATTAAAATGATGAAAATACTGCGCCTTATCATGCAACTGAATGTCGATAAAAATAGTCATCTATCAGAATAAATACATTCACGGAGACAAAACCTAAGGAAGTGGAAAGTCTTTGATGTCTCCTGTTGTTTATTTTTTTGTAGGTGACAGAGGCAATTTTGTTCATACACTTTGGTTATCTCGTGTGTCTTCAATAAAAGTCACTGTGTATCAAATATAGTTCAGAATTATTGTCTGAATCCCGATATACATGCTAAAATGTACAATTCTTCAAGTTTTGTCCATGAGTGTGTATTATGACAATATATTTATTGTCTTATTCGTAAATTATTAGTTTTACAAATCTGTTATTCAGCACCTTTCTCTTGTTGACTCTGATCTTACCCTCCAAAATCATGAGTTAACCAAATAAACAATATTACTTGTCTCTTCAAATAAGCCATTGTTGCTATCTTTTTTAAAAATTTCTTTATCATTCTGATGACAGTGTGTCCTCTATTGTTCTTGAAGGCCACTTTCATTTCTTTTATAGGTAACTCCTTTTAACAGGACTCTCTATCAACACAAACTGTATATACCGTTTCACAAATGAAAATCTTTAATTAAAAAAGTATATATTGGATCAAAATATCATTATTATATATAATTATAAGCAATAATAGTTTTAAAACTTAATTCTGTTGACGTTATGTGGCGCCGTGTTTGTTGTTGCACGCATTAATATGTTATAACACCTTGATAAAGGTTGACGTTCAGCCAACTGAAATATTGGTAAAATAAATGAATTTTGATCCAATATATACCTTTTTAATTAAAGATTTATTTATGGATTGCTCTATTTTCGAAACAAATGAAAATATGAATATATTTATATTGATATTTTCTCTATTTATAAAAAAAATATTGTAAGATATCCGTTAAAATATTAATTATATCGGAAGCTTGCTTATGTCCGGGGAGTTTGTGAAGTTGTGTGTGGAAAGGTGTCGGTTGGTCTATGTGTGAGCAACATTTTTGTTTTATTCTTTAAGAAAATATGTTCTCTATAAGTTCTTGATTATATTTCCAGATTTATGTGGTTCAGCAAACTTCTAACGCACACATTTAAATTTCAGATTATTGTGATGATATTCATTTATATCTCTTTTTACTTTTGGCAAAAATATGTGTGAACTTCACAATAATTTAATATTGAAAAGAGAGAGAGAGAAAAATCCACGAATTAATGCAATTTTCCATTAAAATAAATTTTGAAGGGTTCGAAAAGTGTAGATCTACATTATAGGAACGGAATATTAGAAAACAAAAAAAAAATATATGGAAATTAAATAAGACTATAAAATGCATTAGAATCTGTTATACCGCGACACATCGCCTTGCATTTCGCTGAAAAAACACAGAAACTTCTTTATGGTTTTCATGTAAGACCGTAAAGAACTTTAATGATTTACTATGAGAAAAGTAATGCAAAATCGCCTTGCAATATGTTTCCAATAAGAAGCCTCAGGGAGACCACCCATCTTGCATGAACGGGATTTAAATACTCCAATAATTTCCCTAGTGGCAGATAGAGAATACAGAGAAGAGAAACACGAATTAAATTTATAAATTCAATTTCAATCTATCAATAAAATTTGTAACAAATATATTTACTGGAAATGTGTTTATTTTTTCAATAATAGGATCAAATATTATCTCTACAGACCTTACTGCAATGATATAAGTTATTGAATGAGAGGGCTCTTATTAAATAACTTATATCATTTCAGTAAGGTATGTAGAGATAATTACTATAAAGTTAAGTGCCAGGAGAAAATGATTTTTTATTAATCGACTACACGAGCTTTCGGGCAGTGCCCGAAAGCTCGTGTAGTCGATTAATAAAAAATCATTTTCTCCTGGCACTTAACTTTATAGTATTTATATTCCAAGGAGAAAGTTTCTATGTTTAAATAAATATGTAGAGATAATATTTGATGATATTATTGAAAATAAACACATTGATAATAAGAGGGTTCTCATTCAAAGACTTATATCATCGCAGCAAGAGGTATGTAGAGATAATATTTGATGATATTATTGAAAAGAACCACATTGCCAGAAACACAAATGTAGGAGTATTTGAATAACGTATACATAAAATGTATTTCAAACATCCTGCCAGTACGACCTTCAAGAAGTCCTATAATTGGCCGAGTCCAATTGCTAGTCAATGAGGCGTCCCGGCCTGGACCACCGGTCCGGAAAACTGGCGCGGCCGTCCGATTCCTAGGGAATAGCTCCGTTCCCACCGCTAGCTTTGATTAGTTTTGGACTTTTTATCTTCGCGATGGAGGGTCTGGTGTTCTCATCCACTAAGACGCGGGTTCGAACCCGTAAAGAATAATTTTAAACTATTAAATTGGCTCAATTTCACCCACAATTCTCACAGTCTTATCCCGCTAGTCAAAGCAAATAATCAACCCGACCAGGATCCTAGAGTCTTGGAAGTGCAAATTCGAGCTACTTTCTTCCACCAGGAGGGTCTGGTGTTCTTATCCACTAAGATACAGGTTCTAACCCGTTAAGAAGAATTTTCGAATATATTTTTTTCAATTGCCTTACAATTCTCACAGTCCTATCCCGCTAGCCAAAGCAAGTAATCAAGCCGACCAGTACCCTAGAGCCTTGGAAGTGCAAAGTCGAGATACTTTCTACCACCAGGAGGGTCTGGTTTTCTCATCCACTAAGACTCAGGTTCGAACCCGCATAGAATTTTCAAATATTTCATTGATTCAATTTCCCCACAATTCTCACAGTCCTATCCAGCTAGTCAATGCAAGTAATCAAACCGACCAGGACCCTAGAACCTTGAAAGTGCAAAGTCTAGCTACTTTTACATGTGTAGACATGAGAGGTGTATTTTCGGTAAAATTGTCGCAAACCCAGACCCATCATGACTATCGTGACATGCCTACCCATATTCTATTTTAAATATGAGGTAGAATATATTCATTTAAAACTTCATATATATTTTGATTTTAAAATTAGGCAAATTCACATATCCCATGCATTACAAGTACACACACTTGAGATATATTTCAAAAATATTTTCAATAATCTGTCTTCTAACATTTACTATGGTACATTGTAAGTTGATATGTTTTATATAAAATATTTAACATAAATAATAGAAAAGGCAATTGGACCTACATTTCTATTCTTCAGTATCATTTGTAATATTTGAAAATTTAAATCATTATACAAAGTTATCGTGTAAGACGTTGTTTTTGCCAATTCCCATAAAGATTTCAGACCATAAACAATTAAGTATAGGACTGCAATAAAAACATGAGGAGTAGGAAATTTCACCTATGCTTGTCTATGGCTAAACTTTACACGCACAAAATACTATGGTGAGTCTCCCTACTTGTATTTGCTGCAATCACACCTTAAATTTATTAGTTTAAACAAATTCTACTTGAATAACCATGAGCTGTTTCAAATAACTTTCTCTCAACAAAAATCTAACATTTTCTAATTAAATACAAACAACCACAGATTTCAATTATTTTAAGAAAAATTCACTTTATCGTTGTTTTTTTTTCTTCGTATTACTATTTTTGGAAGGTAAAAAAATAAGCCTTTTATTATTTTATAAAAATATTTCAAGTTTTTTTAACTTCAAAGTATCAAGAGACAATCCGTTTATTCAGTTGTCAAAATGTCCATCAGTCAGGTGACCTCTAAAACGGTTTTTTCCTCAATTTTCTGACAGGGAAAGAAGGGGCTGGGGCTTATATTCGGAGCACGTTTCGAGCGGAGTAGGAAAACATAGCTCAGAGAAATGATGGATCACTACAAAATATTCAGTAAAAACATTCCAAATACTTCCGGATTATATAAAAAATAAATTGTGCGCTCTCTAAATAGGAAAATATAAAGTTGTCCCAAAAGTTCATAAACACTTACAAAAATTGAAATACCAATATTACGTATTTGCCATAACATTATTCGCCGTTATGTATAATGTATTTGTATTATGTATAAAGTAATTGTATTATGTATTATATTATGTATTCGTCCCAATAATATTATTCGCCGTTATGAATAATGTCTTTGTATTATGTATAAAGTAATTGTATTATGTATTCGCGCCGTAATAATACTGTTCGCCAAGTAATAATAAAAACAACTTTAAAAAAAACCTAACCTCTGGGACAACCTTATATATTTTCCATACCCATTTCCGCTATAAATGTAAATTTGTAATGAGATATGTTTATATATAAACATCATGATAAATTTATGATATTGCCATGTGGAGAAGAGTAAACTACATTAATATATCAAAGAATTTATTTGAGCATAGGATACCAGAAGTGGAATATGGTAGAACATCATCAGAGTCTTCAACCAGTCAAGATTCAATAAAATCAATCAGTATGTTTAAAATGTGAAATATAGCTACGTATTTTAATACTATCTCTAGAGTGTATAGTTAGTTGTATGTTATACTTAGAGTTGCTCCTGTTGAAGGGCATGTTAACCCGGAGCTAGAGATATAAAAAAATGGTGTTAGAAACTTAACTCTGGATTATTAAATTATAAGGATGAACGTTCATAGCTACATATTTATAGAATACTAGCGGATGTACCCGGCTTCGCCCGGGTTTTACCCGAGTAAAAATTTGTCTAACGAACATTTGTTAAAACCATTCTCTATAAACTTATTAAAAAAAAAAGAAAGATATATTTTGATAATTTGAAACTCGTAAATTTGAATCTCTTGATAAAGTGAACATTTTTTCCCGGTCCCTTGAAAAATACTCGATAAGTTGAATAAAATCCATATTAATTGGTTCCCTCGGTAATTGGAAGTTAAAGGAATAGTATCTTGCCTTGGAATTGTATCATTATTCTTGTCTCAAATTAATTGCCGTGTCATCCTGAATTTTGTCTTTCCTAATTTTCTACATTACAAAAATCATCGTTTTATCTAGTGAACATTTTTTCCCGGTCCCTTGAAAAATACTCGATAACTAACTTTGACTTGTGCGTAATTAATAGGTAGAAAATCTTACTTTTGATAAATAATCTTTAAGATAATAAACTTAGTGATAATAAAACTTATAGATAAAAAACTTTTTTAAAAAGTTTTAAATTATAAGGATGAACGTTCATAGCTACATATTTATAGAATATTCTGTGAAATTCTTCCTTGGGGGGGGATAAACCTCCAATCCAAATATTCTATGTACATGATGCGTATGATTCTTTTAAAAATAAATCGATTTCTATTGCCCTTAATGAAACACGATAAAATTATATTGCAGTAAGGGCAGTAGAAAATTGATTTATTTTTTAAAGAAACATACACGTGAAAAGGGTTCAATTTTTTCAAAACAGATGGCGCGCTAATACACGATATGTATACATTGTATTTAGAATATCATTTAAAAATCATCATTTTGAAATTAATAGTAAAACAAAGATGGCAATTTCTTACCTCTCACATGAGCATTTTAGATGGCAGAGCGCCTTTTCCCCCTATTTTTAATTATTTTTTCACATATTTTAATATATTATGTTGATATGTAAATGTCCAGGATTATATCTCACAATTTCTATATCGTATTTTTGAAATATTTGATGTTAAAATTTTAGAATTCAATTTTCAATAAATATTTATTTCAGATTTTTTATACCACAAAAGAGTAGAGAGTTCTTTTATACATCACCTTATCATTATAAACTAGCGACTCCTAGTAAAATACAAGTATTTTCAAGTGAAATCAAGTATACAAAATACTTGTATCTCTTTGAAATTGATTTTCAAAAAGGAATACAGTTTTATAAATTCCTCACAATAAAAAGAAGTCGTAAAGCTAGCACATCCTCAGGGCAAATACTCTCTGAATTTTAAAATTAGCACATCCTTAAGGTAAATACGCTTTGGATTACGTTGGATTTTAAAGATGAATTGATAAAAGATATTTCTACTATCCTCCGTCTATTTCAAGATGTGATTGGATTTAAAAGATGAATTGATAAAATATATTTATACTATTCTCCATCTATTTCAAGATGTGATTGGATTTAAAAGATGAATTGATAAAATATATTTCTACTATTCTCCATCTATTTCAAGATGTGATTGGATTTAAAAGATGAATTGATAAAATATATTTCTACTATTCTCCATCTATTTCAAGATGTAATTAGATTTAAAAGATGAATTGATAAAATATATTTCTACTATTCTCTGTCTATTTCAAGGTTTGCCCCGTGACTACAACATCCTCGTCGCCCACACAAGGGATCTGTTTACCTCAAATCTAGAACATTCACAAGTATGTGTGTGAAGGTACTTTCACCTCTAGAAGAAGACGAACAAAGAGAGAATGTGTAGGTGGCAGCAGAAAGTAGGTATCTAGACCGATAGAAAAAGTGCATCATTAGCTAGTCACCTAAAATAGGTCTCCGCATATCGACAAATGGGATGACAGGAGGATTATGCCAAAAACAAAGCGACTGGTGCATAGCCCACTGACCCAGATGCCAACTTTCCTCAAGGACAAAGATTATTTGAACATTTTCTTCAATTGAACCATCGACGGTGCTATTCTTTTCTCCGTTTGTCCTCTTTTTTTCGTAGCTTTCCTTACACATCTTTTGTTATTCTGATTTTTTTTCGTTCTTTTACTAATGACTAACATACGAAAATTACTTGCATTGTGTTTCGATATTCAAACCTGTAGTATTTTTAAACAATGAAACGTATCAAAGCAATTCGGTCTTAATATTGTATGTGAAGCTACAATGTTTGACGCTGTCTTGCAATTTTCAATGGATTAAATAGAAATTATCAATCATGTTCCTAAATAAATATGTTAAATGAGAGTATTTTGACAACTAAAATCAACCCAACTGTTCAAAATTGTAACTAGATCTCGTCTAAATATTTTCTTGTCTGAATCATTAAATAGAATTAGTAAATACGACGCACATTTTATATCAATAATCAATGTTATAATTGTGAATCACTTCATGATATGGATGAATTCAAGCTATCAACGAAATAAATACAATGTTTTTACAGAAAGATAAATTAAAAGGTCAACACAAGCGACTATATAACAATGCTCTTGAACTTGGCCCCTCGATGCCATTGTTGTTGCTAACATTGAAGAGTCTATTTGTCCTCTGAACTTTGGTGCTAACACCGGAAGAGTTGAGGTCAGGTCAGTTTGGCTTGCCTCACCTTGCCTGGTGTTAGATTTCCCGAGATAGCTTGTTTATCCTGAACTCTATACTGTTTTAATGCAACCTTCGAATAGAGATCATCAAAAATATTTATTTATTTTCCGTTCGTAAAAGTCGTCACTCATTAAAAAAGGATGATTCGACCAGTTCTATTCAAATTTACTAAGATGGTTGCTCAAGAAGTTGGTTACTGATCAGATGCATCGTGGCTCATGTAAGGCCTCACCGTTGGTTTTTCTAATGTTTCAATAGGCAATGAACAATATATATTGCGTGAATATTTAAAAAATATATATATATTTTTTTACCTATCCCCCTAAGTACACGTGGTACAGGCCATGATAATCATGGTGGGTAGAAGTAAGTAGGAGTTCGACTTTGCACTTACAAATGTGCCAGGGTAGTTAGCGACTGCTTTTACTGTACGCGCACCACATGTCTACACATGTGAAAAGCATTTTATTAATTTAAATCATTTGAGAAAGATCAATTAATCATTTTTGAGGGTCGCTGAAAGGGTGATCTAAACCGTTGGTTTTCGACTGCTACGACCCGGGATCGACTACCGCATTGGGCACTTTTTTCTGATTAAAAAAAATTGCTTCAATGGGCCCCGATTCGTGCAAAGGTTCAACCCCACCAGCGAGTGAAAGTAATCAAACGGGGCTCTGGCAGATTTGTAAGTGAAAAAGTCGAACTGCTTTCCACATGTGATGCACATTACAGTAAAAGCAGTCGCCTACTTCTACCCACCATGATTATCATGGCCTGTACCACGTGTACTAGGGAAAAGCAAAAAAAATATATCATGGTATTTTCAATGTGTACTAGGGATTATATAAAAAAACTCAGCTTTTTCTAAATATGGAGAAAACTCAAAATACACTGCTATGCAAATGGATTGAACAGACAGAAATATAACACCAACTGTCTTCCAGGTTGTTATCTTCTCTGGATGTATGCGAAAACAAGTTTACGCAAATTGTATAGTTATTTAATAGCATCAAATGAACTTCAACACTGAGCAAATGGAAGGTGAAAATGTTTGGGAAAGTTCTGGCTTGATATTTGTGAGCCTTCCTAGCCGGTTTGGTCCATTATACCGCTACAACTATTAAACTGAATACTCTGAAAAAAATATGTTGCTTATAACCAGCATCCCAACCCCTTAATTCAGATATAACATTTTTTTGCTTATCCCTAGTACACGTGGTACAGGTCATGATAATCAGGGTGGGTAGTTAGCGACTGCTTTTACTGTAAGTGCACCACATGTCTACACTTGTAGATATAACATGGAAGTAGAGAGCCTAGACACTACTAACCTCCTTCGTGAGTCCAAGGAAATTTTTCACGTGGTGAAGTTGAAGAACTAACGTGACCCGGACAAACAACAAAACCGACCTGAGGATGAACATTCCGTCTGACAGCGAGGACGATGTCCTTTTGGGAGCATTGTAGCTTAGTATATTTGTTCTTATGTTAATTTACATAATTTTAAGATTCAGATTTTTAGGCTTATTTGAATAATATTAAAAACAAAGTAGGCATATCCTGACCAGGAGCACATGTGATTTACAGAAGGCAGAGCGCCATCTGGTGGAACAGAAATCAACTTAACATTGATTTAGCCTGTTCCCTGATATTTGGTCAACCCAAATTCCTGATAAATCGTGAAAAGTCATCCACGAACGCGTTTCGCGCTTTTGGCTACGCTCATCAGCGTAGAGTAGGCTGTATCACTGCGACCATAAATAATTGAATAATATTGTGCAATAAATTGATAAAGAGGGAGTAATTCTTCGAAATATTTTGTGAAATATTCTTTCACAGATCTAGGTATGCCCTTTTTTTTTACATAAATATATTCAAGGGATCGCCTTTTGATTCAAATTATTTGTATAAATTGGTATGAATTGTTATTGTTATATATATTTGTGAATCTTTAATTCTAGTGAAGACTGTTCGTTGGTACCGAATAATGAAGCTATATTTCTACTTAACTTTACCGGTAACTATTTTTATACCGCGACAATATTGCCACGTGGAAAATTAGGCAAGACCAACTTCGGGATGAGACAGCAATTTATTCAAGGCAAGCACAAACTATGAGTGATAAGCAAGAGATAAGCAAAAGAGGGAAGTATACAGTGTAGCAAATATTGACATAAAAAATTATACTCTGCTAATAAAATGATAAATACTTTGTTACAATATCATTAAACAGGCCATACTTCCCATGGCACCAGAATCATCACAACAAATGGATCAAAGAATAATCATTGAAGTAAAAGAAACCTTGAAGAACAATACAGTCATTAATCAAAGTACACAACTACCACCACTGTATATTCCCTTTCTGGCAAAATCCATATATTTGGGGCTTACAATAGACATCTAAAATACTCTTTTCAACTTGATTTGGTTATCACGGACGCTATTTTATTCATGTGCAAGCTTGCTATATCCAAACATTTGTTTTAAATAATTTCATTACAATATACAAAAAAGAATCTGATACTGGCTTTCCTCTAATCTTCTTTTTTTTTCCTTTTAATGGAAAAGTCTCAGCGTTAGTTTCAATAATTTTATTGTCAGAGCCCACAAAATATGAGTAAAGATTAATAAAATGTCATCATATTTCATTTATTAATAGCAGAAATTCATCTTATGTAAATTAAATGTATATATACATACAGCCTTATTAAGACCACCGGTCTTATACAGATTAACCACAGAAAGGAAGCATAGACGGAGCTTCTATACGCCAGGCAGCGCAGAACCCAACAGCCTCCAGATCCGACACATGTCCAGTGGCTACAGAATCCACCATGCATAGGTTAGCGTATCACTGAAAAGGCGAGTGTGGAATCAACCGCGTTTAAGTTTTGCTTTCCTCATCCAAATGAACCACAACATGTAAATTAAATGTTAAAAAATAAGTATAACATGGGTTCGTATTTAACATAAACATAATGCTATATGTTCTGATCTATATTAAAGCCAAAAGTATCCTAAGAGGATATGACAGGTTCGAATGGTGCCAAGGAAAGTTTCCTACAGGTAAATGTGAGGTAGACAAATCACATCGACACTTGGAGGACATTTAGGTAGAGGATCCCCCAACCTAGATTATTCCTTCCTCCTATCCCAATCTAACCTAAATACTTAATTGAACTTTCTGATAACAGAATGGTCTACTTTGATCCAAGAAAACATACCATCACATTCCTGTCAACTCCCAATATCATTACTCTAAAACATCATATTTGTTTTAAGATTAATATTAAAATTGAAATGATATTCTATTATCGATGTAAGACCGAGGTATCGAACCAGAATCCTTAAGTATAAAATCCGATTTACCATCAAAACAGTTATTCTTTTATCATCTTTATTATCAGGCGCCATCGCCGATTTAAAAGTCGACCTTCGGTAGTAACTATATTTGACGATAGCCTTCCAGGCTCTGAGATAGCGAATGGTGTGGTATTGGTCCATATATCCACTGTACAAAATTGATATAAAACACAATGTCAATTTTATATACACTGCACTACTTGTACATTGATTATTTTACTATATAATAAAATGGCATATATTGGATTTAATAAAATATTTATTTTGTCAATATTTCGGTTGGCTGAACGCCAAACCTTTATCAAGGCATTTTACATTTTTGTATACACTATAATGTATATATTATACATTAATAATGTATACAAAATGTAAGCAAAAATGAAGTGTATACAAAAATGTAATGCCTTGTTAAAGATTTGGCGTTCAGCCAACCGAAATATTGACAAAATAAATCTTTTATTAAATCCAATATATGCCTTTTTATTATCTAATGAATTAAATATGGATTGCTCTATTAAAAAAAAAAAAAAGATTATTTTAAAAAGTTTTTTGGTATCCCACCACGAACACTAGCCAATTCACTATCCAGACCATTTTAATGCAGTGAAAGCTATTTATCTCATGTAAGCTCTTTGGTTTACATAGTGTTCAAATTCTGATGAGGTGACTGTAAGAAATAGTTGCCTAAAAGGCTAATTATTTGCGATGTGATAAATTTAAAACACATATTCTAAAAGGACCTTTTTTGTAAACAAAAATAGCAGAAGAGAAAACACTGTTTCTTGTCATCTCTACCTGTCAGATATGATCAGATTAATTGTATTTTAATTCTACGGTGTGTGTTTCATAAGTTTAGATAAACCTATAGATCGATATGTTGTAACGTGCGTGTGTTACTTTAAACATAGAATTCAATTATAATATTTTAAAGTTAAAAATTTAGTTCACAAAACTAATAAATTATTGCATTATAAGTGATTTACCCACTACGCGTATATGCTCAGTCTCGTAATTCAACTGATATCAATTTGCAATTTTGGTAAAAATGGAGAATAAAGATTCTAAAACCTATTTCTAAAGAGAATTCAGAACGACATATTCCCCAATTAACCAAACTTCAATATAAAAAAAGCAAGAGCAATGTTTAAATTATCATTAGTGCATATTAGCAAGTTTCAAATCTCAAACTAATATCTGATAAACTCAGAATAATGAGCTATACATCGTGATGACGGCGAGGAAAGATTATATTCATGTGCACCTCTCCCTCCTTAGAAATGAGTTTAAAACACACAATTCCTTCTTTAATTAAAAAGGTATATATTGGATCAAGATATCATTTATTTAACCAATATTTCAGTTGGCTGAACACCAACCTTTTCAAGGTATTATAACATTATTACGTAAATTATAAAACACATTAATATGTTATAATACCTTGAAAAAGGTTGGCGTTCAGGTAACTGAAATATTGGTAAAATAAATGATATTTTGATCCAATATATGCTTTTTTAATTAAATATTTATTTATGGATTGCTCTATTTTCAAAACAATTCCTTCTCTCTGGCCATATTCAAAATGCTCAATATGCCATTTTATTATTCATACATATATTGTAATTTTGTGGGTGATTCATTTCCAAAGAAAACACCTCTCTTGTTTAAAAATAAATCAAAACAATTCATTTCAACACAGGTCGAGATAAAGATTATCCCTCAACCCCAGCTTTTATCTGAATATGTTAAATAAAAGAAACTCATATCCAGAAACCTGTGACATTGTTTGAATCTGTCAAAGCCAACCTGTTTACCACGGTTTTGGGATATGACTCTCTTCAGTGCAGAGACGGCTTTGATTTAACTGCACCCTACGAGATATGTTTTGAAATCGGTAAAATTTTCCTAAATATTTTCCACTTGATGATGTGGAAGGACTGGCCTTAGGCCAGAGTACATTGTAATTTATTGAGAGGAAGATATTCTTGTCCAATATATTTAGATGTTGAAAAAATAATTGAGGATTTTAAAGGATAATTCTGACTTTTGAAACTTCTGTATTTTGACTTTTTAATATTCACAATAGTATAGGTACTTCATGGGTATGTGTGAAGACATTGTTTCTTCGATTACATTTTTGAATAGAACTTTTACTACAACTATGTGAGAAATTTTCATTCCTAAACGGGGAAAAAAACCTTTTTTTGAAAGATATTGGAAAAAAATGAACAAATTTACACTATAAATGGTATATATTAATTTCAACATGGCAAAGAGATTGAGAGAGAAATTAATTTATTGCAATGTTCATATAGGTTTATATATGATTAATTACAAACTTGAATAAATACGAATAAATAAGATTATATAATGATAAATTAATACGGCGAAGTGAGTAAGAGAGACTCGTTTATATCTACGGATCAATTTAAAAGTGAAAGATGAGTAACTTGAGATAAAGAACTAATAGAAACTTAAAGAGAAAAAAACAAATTCCACATAAATTTTAGAACAACAAACAGTTACGACCTAAGAATCTCTTTTTTTTCACATTGGACAAAGAGCCATCTGCAAAATATATGTGAGAGGAGTTAGAAAAACGAGAGAATTCCGAGGAAATGTCCGTTCTATAAATCAGCGTTCATTGTAAGTGCTCAGAGTATAACACGAGGAAAGTTGATTCTTGGACCAGAAACTGTGCTGAAGGATATAAATCCTCAGGTCACCTGGACACTTCCGGGTAGGGAGCTGGCACCGACTGGGGAGAAAGTTCGGGGGTTAACCTCCGCTTCCCTGCCTGAACCTCCTCGACATCTGGAAGACCAACTTGGAGTAAAACCTGCCTCAAGCAGGCCATGTCATAAGTGGCCTTATTTTAAACGACCGTGTTTTGAGAGGCCCTAATTTAAAAGGCCTCATCTTAAGCGAGCCTTATCCTAATAGATCTTCGCCTTAACGGAAATATCTTTATTTACGGGGCTGATAACCAGAATGAATGATTTTGAGCCCCGATGGACGCATAAAGCAGAATATATACAAAGCACTGTTGGAGGGGCCTGGGGATGGGTGGCCGGGGGATCATCGTCTTCGCCTTAAGCGAGAGGCAAATTAAGAGATTCTGTCTTAATCTGTAGGTGTATTAGCGGTCCTATTTTAAGAAAACCATGCCTAAAGCGGTCCTGTTTTAAGAAGGTTATGCTTTAAACGATATTTTCTTAAGAAGGTTGGGCCTTAAGAGGTTTTGTTTTAAGCGGATCGGGACTTAAACGGTTCTGTCTTAAACAAGCTGTGTCTTGAGCTGTTCTGTTTTATGTAGGCTACGTCCTAAGCGGCAACTTTCTGTTCACGGCTAGCACCGTGTGCCCAGTTTCCCCTCACCACTAAGGGTAAACATCTCAACTTCGACATGTGGCAACTTCGATGTACTCCAGATATTCCTATTTATGCTGCGTTTGCACCTTTTAAGCGGCCTTTTACATTTCGACAGACAAATTGAGGTGAAAATATTTGATTGAAGCGTCAATATTATAAATAAAAACATTCTTCGTAATAAAAAAAAATACATATTTAGTTTTGCTTACACTTTGCAAGGTTTTTTAGAACCCCAGTATAACCTGATTTGTGTCGACCCAGTTTTAAGCCGGAAGCTATGCTCACAAATATGGTAATATGTAGAGGGGGAGTAAATATATAGTCAATGTGTGTGTGTCATAATCAAAATTTAAAAATATTCCTCAAAAATAAACCATTATGCTTTGTGGTCATAGATCATCTTTCAGTCAAATATAGAATTCCAGATTTGCATCGTATCTTAGTATTTGAAGAAAAAAATCCCAGAAAGGTTTTTTTTCAATTTATTGTAATTCGTGTCTCCTGAAAAGGAACTCTACCGTCGATCTCTAGGAGCAATGTCTGAGATTAAGCATGTTTGAAAAGAAGTTTAATTTCTTTAAAATTCCGAATTAAGGGCTAAGCGCACCTTATGAGGCGGAGCGTTGTCCTGTTGGATTAACACCCTATTTCGATTCACTAGAGCTGGGTATTTGAGGAATAAAACTGAAAACATTATTTTATATTGCTGAACTTTAATATCAGCGGTCGACCATCAGGAACCAGTTCCAGGTGAACTAGACCTATAGAATACCATTCGATACAAAGCCTCACCTTGTTTTCGTACCGTCCTGGAAGTTCTGGAAGATATCTCGGATATCAGAACACACTCAAGAAACAACCTAATCATTTGAAGTAGTAAATAAATAATAAAAGAGAGAGGGGCAAAATGAAAAATTTCTAATATTCAAATATACAAAGGAACTTTGCTTTAAGATAGGAAAATCGTGTTCATTAAAATCATCAATCGAATTTACAATTTTTGTTTCTACCTTGTCAAATATCTGTGTGTGTGTGTGCTCGATAGAGTGGTCATACTGTGTGATAAGTGTAATTGAATCTGCGCCAGATGGCTGCGTTTGTATGTTATCAAAGCTAAAATGGCCACTTTTGTTTATTACTGCTCCGCTTGGCTAGCTCTTGATGACCCGAGCGTTCAAAGTATGTCATTGAAAATGATAGCACTTAACACCGTTACATATGTTGTCGATATTTTTGGAACATTTATTTATTTACATTGTGCAAATACAATTCTGAAATATGTAAGATCATATATGCTACAACCTTTGCTTTAATATCCTGTGTTAGCGGGCATCTATGCTTTAAAATCTAACATTTTAGCAATTTATTAATTTCCTTGAGGATTCAACCTGACTTTATTTATTTATTTGACATATCGGACGCGATATTCCAGCTTGGGATACTTGCGCCTAAATACATTTTTTATCAACCTATATACAATTCATTATATATAATTCAATAACCGGAATAAAAACAGAATTAAAACTGAAACGTTGGTTTTATCAAACAGAAAAGAAAATCCAAAATGAATTTACAAAATTTATTTAATTTTACATAAGTGTCTTTGTTATATACAAATTCGCAAATTTCTTCGATGGGATAAAAATGATTACTTCTGTAGCTGTTAAAGATAGGATATTCTATTAATAAATGTATTGAGTTTTTGGGTTTATTTGCCACAGAAGCAGCTAAGATCATCCGTTGCCCCGAATTTCGACAGAAATTCTCCAAAATTACCATGATTTGTGATGAACTGTGAGTTGTAAAAAGTTGGACGAAAATAAAAGGAATTCCAAATGGGAAAAACCAGACTCTGACCGTCGCAGTTAAATGAAATATTTGGCCACTAAGAAATTCACATGTCTACTTACATAATGAAAGGGAGCAAGTGATCTAAATGGGAAATGAGAATGCGGGTGCCATGGAGATGAATGAACAATTGCTGGGACGGCAACAATGGCCGATTGTGATTACATGATGTATGCTCTACGTTCTTGTTAGCGATCCTTGTCTCATTGAAGAAATTGTTGCATCAATTTTAATGCGCTCTACATTTATTCAAAATATTCTATGATATTTAATATTTATTTAAAACATATTATTTAGATTATCATAATTCTTTTTTATAGTTTCATTCCTTTTGTAATATTTATTGTACATATATCTTGTTCGGTTATTGGAGCGAGAGAGGGCCTAGACGAAGACTGCGGATCACGATCTACGAGAAAGAATAAATAAACACAATAACTTTAAAAGGTAATTTACTTTTATTTACTTTTATTTATTTGCTTTAAGTATGGAAACCCGCTCGGTGTGTAACACCAAGAAGGAGGGAACCAAGACCCTGCAAAGCTGCAACTTGGTGCAACAATATAAACCTTTACTATGAACATATGCCTCCTACTTGATATCCACTTTATATATTGTCCATTTTAAGGTTCTGTAATAATTCGATTGCCTTTATAACAATACTAATGTGTAACATTACCTAAATGGGAAGTGCAATGGAGTAGGTTCTGCACATGTTCTTGTTAGTAATTAGATCCTTGTCTTTGGACTGAAAAACTATATTTTTAAATCTTCCATTAGATTCTGAAAGCTTTAGGTATTATATTTTGAACAAAGTACACTACTTAAATTATAATCATATATATATAGATTCTCTCTCTCTCTCTGCATGTGTTCTTATTTGCGTCTTGATCCTTTTCGTTAAAGATCTATAGTTTTACCATGGGGGGTCGGTGGAAGGATGGTCTAAACCCTTGGTTTTCGATCGCTACGACCTGGGATCGAATCCCGCATTGGACACTTTTTTACAACAATATTTAAAAAATAGTCTAATGCCCCCCGATTCTTGCAAAAGTCCAACCCCACCAGCAAGTGTAAGTATAACCAAATGGGGTTCTGGCACATTTGTAAGTGCAAAAGTCGAACTTATTGTCACATGTGTAGACATGTGGTGCACTTACAGTAAAAGCAGTTGCCAACTTCTACCCACCATGATTATCATGGCCTGTGCCACGTGTACTAGGGATAAGTAAAAAAATGTTTTACGATAACCACATGTTTGGTACGTTCTTATATCTGCCCTCTGAAGACCTTTTGGTACATTTATAACATTTATATAACATCCTGTGAATATATATAGCATACATATACTTTTAATAACATTCAAAGGCTTTGTAATCTTTTTCCAAGTAACAGTAATCGCCACGTCACTAACCGATAGTTCTCGAAGTTTGACCCCATCCCACCCTAACATCCACTTCTTTTTTCTTTTCTTTCTTTTTCCTCACCCCTCAATCTACGTACTAGTCATTTATTTTATCTTTCGTTTTCTCATTCAAGCATTCTATATACATTTATATGTCCTCTTACTCTCATTACTCCCTTTTCCTTTCACTCTCTGAACAACATCATACCTCGTTCACCTTTTATATACAATTTCAATACTCCGCTAAAACCTCTCCAATAAGCTCTCCATCTTTTGAAAAGGGCGACAGAGGGTCGCCGAAACGTCAAGGACAATGAACCTTTTTTAAAAGTTGAATGAATCTACAACTATATCAAAACCCAATCTACAATTATTGTCGTAAACACTCCTAGTACCGTGCAAACATATCCGTTAGCACAAGTTCCTTTTTTTTGTTTTATCCCTAGTACAAGTGGTACAGGTCATGATAATCATGGTGGGTAGAAATTGGAGACTGCTTTTACTGTAAGTGCATCACATGTCTACACATGTGAAAATCAATTCGACTTTGCACTTACAAATATGCCAGAACCCCGTTCGGTTACTTACACTCGCTTGTGGGGTTGGACTTTTACAAGAATCGAAGGCCATTTGCATTTTATTTTTAATTAGAAAAAAGTTCCCAATGCAGGATTCGATCCCGGGTCGTAGTGTTCGGAAACCAACGGTTTAGATCATCCTTCCACCGACCCCTTTCAGCAAATTGACCCTATAAGAATACATCACAAATGTTTCTGGGAAGCACTTTCAAGCCAAGTTTACTTCTGGGTGATAAAACGTAGAGAGAGTTGAGATGCACTCAATACCTTATAATATTCACTGGGAAAAGCTGAAATTCTACATTATTGCTTTATAACCAATCAAGAGAAGATACTTCACCAACGTGTTTCATTCTGTATGATATTTACCTTCTTGGACAAATTTTATGTAGTCTTTGATGTCGCCTATCATCTTTTTTTTTTTTTTTCAAGAAGACAGAGGCAAATTTTTGTTCAAACTTGGTTATCTCATGTGTCTTCAATAAAGATGTTACTGTCTATCAGATATCTTTCAGATTTATTATCTGAATACCTATATACATGCTGAAATGATAACCTTCCTTAAGTTTTGTCTATGAATGTAAAAGGTCTTGGCAATTGCTGAGAATAAATATTCACCTTAAGGGCATCTGCGAAATTGTTATATAGTGAGTATATCCAATATGAAATAAGATTCCAAGTAATAAACTTTTTAGTTTATTGAAAAATATATAATAAGAGTCAAGTTACACCTTGTGTAAAGTGATAAATGAAAACATTGAGACTCGAATGTTTCTTTTCACAAATAAAATAGCTTCTAATGCCCTTAATGCAATGAAAAAATATTGGGACGTCTTTGCTCATCAGTGGTGAACCCTCCCAGTGGTTTCGTTAATTTAATCTGCCAGACCGCTTCTTTAGAGCTCTTATACTGTATTGGATCATTCTGTGAAAAGAAACATTCGCGTCTCAATGTTTTCATCTGTCATATATAGAATTGCGCGTTGTTGCTTTATATTTATCGTGTAATGTGTTCGTAGCTTCGCGGTTTGCAAGAAGCACTCGATGTATTGGCAAAATCTTCTATTAACTAAGATAATAAAGAGCTGATATATTTTGTATTCCAGGCAAACAAGTGAGGGACATGTATACCAAATGTAGAGGACAATGGAGACAATGACATCGAACTATCAATTAATGTCATGCAGGCGACCGTGAAATCAAGGCGGGTATTAACGTCTTTGTCTTCACGCCACTCAGGGTGACAATGTCCTGAAAAGAGAGGAACTAGACCTGCACGCAGTCGTTGGTCGGTTGGGGAAGTCTGTTGACATATCCTGGTGTCCCACATCACTGACCTTCACCCACACTTCGTTCACATTTTCCCAAAATACAGTCCAACTTGGATAATTCGAAACCCAAGGGACCAAAAAAAAAAGTTGAAAATATTCAAAAATTCGAATTAAAAACGTTTTGAATAAAATGATTAGAAATCTAGAAACCAAGATAAATATTTGAATTAAATACGTTCGAATTACCCCACCATCGAGTGCAAGTAACCAAAACGAGGCTCTAGCACATTTGTAAGTGCAAAGTCGAACTGCTTTTCACATGTATAGACATGTGGTGCACTTACAGTAGAAACAGTCGCTTACTTCTACCCACCATGGTTATCATGGCCTGTACCACGTGTAATAGGGATAAAAAAAAAACGTTCAAAATATACAAGTTCTGCTGAATATTTCTAATTTTTAAATATAAAATTCTGATGTCTCCAACTCTTTCACTTACAGGAAATGCCATAAAAATATTTTATCTTGTATCTTCATAAGTTTACAAATGAAAAAGATAGTTGAAATCGTTCTTGGTCTGTCCAATTAAGCATTTTTGCAATTAAATGGTGCATACCTTTTATAAGCGTCCATACCAAAGATCATTCTAATAACATTTTATTCGTTTAACATATTGAAAAACGAGGTGCCGAAGAAAAACATTTAATTATAATGGAGTAAACGTATGATTTATTATCTAGAACCTGCTGAGAAAAAAATGGACAGGACATCCACAAGGATAAGACAGAATCCTATTTTACAGTTAGAAGATGGGTTGAATAATTCAAGAAGGGGAGGAACACTAGTACATTTGATGGTACCTTTGTAGTAGAAGACCAGCCTATATTGAGATCCAAAGGAAAACATCACATCCTTAAATGAAATATAAAATTACATGAAATTGTTGAAGTGTTACTCTACTGCATTGATGCATTATTAAAGTTAAGATTTTCAATATTCCCTCAGGTGGATGAAAACTTTAACATTTAATATGCTTTGCTTTCTTGAGATAAAATCGCATAAAAAGATGTTGTATCATGAATATTTTAATGATGTAAATCGCCATAAATTCTGTTCAGTGGTTTCCTTTCATGAACTAAATAAATCTGGGGTATGTATGCAAATACTATGATCATTCTCTCTATTAGTAACTCTTTTATCTTTGTATATGTGAATCCATTATTGTTATGTACAGTAATATATATATATTCAAATGAAAAAACGGCACATCTTGGATCGAAAAAAAAATTGAGTTTTTATTGCATGATATTTCGATTATTAGAACGTTCGAGAAGATTTTGAAAAAGATAAACGTTCTAATCGCAACACAAAATATCATTCAATAAACCCAATTATATTTTTATATCCAAGATATACCGATTTTATTTGAATATTAAATCTTATGGATGGCACTAGAAATTAGCATTAAATATAATTTTATATGAAAAATAGACACTTCGTCCAGTTAGAGTTTTTTATTAAAAACCTCTAACTGGCCGAAGTGTCTATTTTTCATTGAAATATGAATGCCGTCCAGGCAGCCTATATCTTTACGATAAATATAATTTATTAGCCCATAAAAGTATAATAAGCTATAAAACTTAAGATTTAAAAAAATGATTCTTTTGAGATTTGAATATCAGGAATAAATACCGTTTTAATATATACCGGTTTATTCATAGAGCCAATTAAATGATGCACATGTTGTTTTTCAATGAAGGATTATAGAAAGAAGTTCCACCAGACCTTGTACAAAGGCTGAAATTATCCATAATATGGAAGGAAGCAGTCATCCATATTCATCAGTCAACCATTTCCTGCTTCAGGTCAAACCCCAGGATCATCAATAAATTAGGGATTTCCTGTTTATTAATATACTGGATAGGTGAATAGGTACCTATGGATCTTTTGATCGCTATCTTTGGTCTTGTTTCCTTAATATACTGAACATAATCTGTTTGTGTTTTGTATGTGTATGTGTACTTCCATTTCAAATCTCTCTCTCTCTGCCCACTCTGTGGGAGAGAATTCTCGCAGTCCACCGGTGACGGAGTCTTTCCCGCGGTGGGCGCCATCAATGAAGACCTTGTATATATACTTATATATATATAAAATTTATCAATTATTTTATATATTTATTTACATATTTATCATTATATAATCATATTTATTCATATTTATATTTATTCTGTATTTAACCCTATATAATCTTATATGGACATTGAAATAAAGTAGTTTTAATCTCTCTCTCTCTCACACACAAAAAAAAATCTTTATTAGGGATCAAGCCCCATACAGGATTCTCCCAGTATAGCAATGGTTTTAATTGAACATAAATCAAGTACTATATACAATTCAGTATTAACATCAACCCAAAAAAGGAAAACTATTTACATCTGTTTCTCATCCGTCTCCCCTTCTCACAGAATTTGTATAAATCTATTGCACTATGTCTACTTTCATTCTAAATATGCTCATTAATATAGAAGATCCTTATTTGTAATTTGTCAATGTTTTCTGGATGAATGCTGGGAATTGGTAACAATCTGCTTCAGAATTATCAAAGTGTATTAATATGAATAAATAAATTTGGGCTTTTCTATTATAATACATTTCCTACATTCATAGTGTTTTGCATATTCAAAGTTGAATTCAATGTAGGAAATGCATTATAATAGTGAGTGCTTTATACTAATTCTTCCATAATAAAACCCCTCATTAGAATAGTTTCTATTAATTAACAGTGTTTATTCTTCCTGTGTGCAGTCAATTAAATGTTTGATAAACCCTTCCCTGTTGGAAAATTAATTTACCATTCAGAAAAATATATCGGAACTGTATAAATTTATATAATGTTCTGAACTGGAATATAATCAGAATGCATTATGTTAATGCATTTTTAACGAGGGAGTTGTCTCTTTTGGTACGTATTAATGTATATACAGTTACAGGTACAGGTGTCGCGCTAGAGACCCACTGGCGATTCTCCACCAAACTCTGCAGCGCCGGCAGAGGCGTCATATTCATTGTACATAGTGTATACAGTTAAACCTGTCTATAGCGTCCCCTCTTTGGACTCACCAAAATAGGGTGCTATAGAGATGGGGTGCTATAGACAGGTGACTTTTAATGTAAATCGCATCGTACTACGTATTTAAAATCGAGCGCTATTCAGAGGGGGCGCTATAGACAGGTTTAACTGTAGTTATTTCGTTGATTCGTCATTATAATCATTAAGGAATACACTCACATCTTTAACTATTTAGTATTATGTATTAATTATTTCGGAGTTTGTCTTTTTCAAAAACGTCCTTAATAACTAATAATACAAGTATAAAAATATAAGCACAATGTTCATCTATAGCTATGTATAGCGATAGTGGCCCACCTGCCTTTGTAATTTAGTTTGAATCACAAAATCCTCGATAAAGAAAGCCAAACTGCCCTCGAAATATTAGAAAATATATATTTTGAAAAATTCTATATATTTTAACACTCTTTCATGAAAGTGCATACAGTTAAATCTATCTATAGCGCCCTCTCTAAATAACGCCTTCCTCTCTATATAGCGCCCGGTTTTTAAACATTAAAATGTAAACATTTTACATTAAAAGTGACCTGTCTATAGCACCCCCTCTCTATAGCACCCTATTTTGGTGAGTCCCAAGATGGGGTGGTATAGACAGGTTTAACTGTATTTATATAAACCTTTGACACTTGTGTCATTTTGTACCTCCGTAGAAAGATTTATTGCCCGAATGCTTGTACAATCATCCTCTTATAAACGAAGCTCTTCTCCCTGACTTGTGTTTCTCCTTCTGTATAACGAATAGAGAGATTATTATTGTATTATATTCTGTTACCTTTTCTCTATATAAAACACAATATAGATTTAAAAAAAAAAACTCATGCGGTGTAACTTCAAGTGTCGTTTTGCAATCACAGGCCGCAGTGTATTATATTGTATTATAAGTTACTTTATGTATCATTTACGAACGGAAAAATACGTCCAGGGTAGCCTAGTGGACATGGCATCTGCCCGGTAAGCGGAACATTGTGGGTTCGATTCCCATCCCTGGACACTTTTATTTTTCCGTTCATCATTACTCTTCATAATTCACCCTTTCATACCTCATCCAAAAAGGTTAGAAATAGTCAATATTTCACCTTGAAATAAAATTTTGATTTTTCATTGAAAAAAAAACTCATGCGATGTAACTTCAAGTGTCGTTTTGCAATCACAGGCCGCAGTGTATTATATTGTACAATATAAATTTCTCCATCTTCAAAAATATAATAATACAAAAAGGTAAGTAATCAAAAAGGTAAAATTAACTTAATTTCGTCTGGTCGAATTACAACTCCCCCAATAAACAACACACTGATGAATCTTCACAACTAAATATCATATAATGGCAATCATACACGAAATTGATTAACGACAAGAGTGATATAAATGGCGTAAGACATTTGTTTGAAATCTATATGTTTTTTAAGTTTGTACTTATTCTTATTTTTTAATTCATCGAAGCATTTTTCTGGCAGACATATTCAATTTTAATCATCATCTTTTTTTTTATTACATAACTTGAGTTGTTTAAGAAACAATCATTCGGTAAATCAATGTAAGTCAGAATTCAAGTGTAGAAAGTGTCAAGGAAAACATAACACATTGATTCACAACATTTTAATATAATTATGAAATCCATTTTCTTTAGTTATCTATTTTTTATTAGAGTAAAAGCGGCAGACCGAAAAGGTGTTTCTCAACACTCAACAAAATGCAAATGGTCGAAATGATTAAATAAAATGTGATTATCATTCATTTCCACAATGGCGCTGTGGTCAAATTATGAAATAAAGGGTCATCAGTTATGTTGGACATCAGTAAATGGAACGTTGAAAGGGTTATGACACAGTAATTTTGTCAAGAGGTTGCTAGAAAATTTGAAAGAAAAAAAGGACAATGTAATTTACTTATTGTTCTTTTTGTATGCATGTTGGTTGATGGGGCTCTTTATTTGGTCATTCTTGACTGTTGTCAAAAAGTTTGTGTTAGGAAAAGGATATGTCGTGAAACAGATAACAGTGATCCTTAGTATTATGGCGTCCAATATCAATATTTATACTACCAAAATCAATTGAAATTTTGAAATATTAATATTGCTGTAAGACTGTATGTATTCTAAATAATGTGCTCTCAAAGTCATATTCACAAGGTAGGTATTTGTTTAGAAATTTAGTCAGTGAGCCAATCTTATATGTTGTCAGAAATATGATTATAACGTTGAATTGTATCGCTGTTGAAAGAAGGTACGGAGACACCACTTTGCTAGAAAATTATATATGCTTTCAAGTCTTAAAAATTGATCTTGTAGATGCTTGTGGTCTTTGCATTACAAGTCGTCATCTTCAAAACTAGAAAGTCTTCAACCGCTTTGCCATTTCATAGTCTAGCTCAAAGGTCTGCAAATTTTTGAGTCGGAAGAGTCAAAAATTACAATTTACAAAATTTCAAAGTCTTTAAAGAGCCACAATTCTTTTTCTTGTCAACAATAAATAGCATTAGCATAAATAATATTTACGTATGGAACTATATAAAGAGCTTCACATCCAAAGAGCCTCAGTTTACCGAACCCTTGTCTAGCTATATAGCTGTATGAACCCACCTTATAGACACGATTTTAAGTATCCAAATAATGGCTATAAACCTTTAAAAACAAAGTCAAATTGTGTATAAATATATTCTTCGCTTATAGAACATGCATCTACGAAACCTATATTTTCACCACGATCATTATAAAAGTTGTATTGAATATATTTGCCATATTAAAAACCTATTTACTTATATTTAATGTAGTTTTCTAATATGTATACATCAAATTTAGGGTCAAGGATATTTACATAAAAATGTGCTTACAAATTAAGTCCATGAAATCCCACTGGCCTTCAATGACCAGCTCATCAATCTTGTGCAGTGAGCATCTTTCACGCTGGTTCAAGGCGAACAAGCATCTTTATTTAACTTGCTGAGAGAACCAACCTAATAAATCAACATTTAATTACATTCTCAGCAATATTCTAAAAATGTTTCAACTCTCTTCTTGACTTCACTCAATCTCTATATTCCATAGAGGTTATGTTTATTTTTCTTCCATAATTTCAGATATTTTCTTTTATAATTTATGAAAATTCGAAACTATTATAGACGCGTATGATTCTTTTAAAATAAAACAATTTATACTACCCCTTACTGCAATGGAAAAATTAATGGAAGGGCCTGGCTCATCAGTGGTGAACCTTCCCAGCGGTTTCGCCAGTCTAATCTACTCTTGGAATTGCAAGAGTCTAGCATAAGTATCACTATAAAAGGAAGAACGAAAAATGCAATATAACAGCGGTATGGTAGATTAAACTGGCAAAACCGCTGGGAGGGTTCACCACTGATAAGCCAGGCCCTCCCATTAATTTTCCCATTGCAGTAAGGGCAGTAGAAATTGTTTTATTTTTAAAATAATCATACGCGTCTATAATAGTTTCGAATTTTCATAACAGATGGCGCGCTAATGCATCATAATATAATTTTATAATTTATATATGCACCAATAAACGGTACATTTAAGAAACACACGTTTTAAATATATAAAGCATAGAGGTTTTATATATAAATGTATTCATATGTGTTGGAGTGAAAAACTAAGCTAACCATCTGAAAAACTTACCAAAAAGATTTATTTATGAATTTAGGAAATTTTTGAAAAGTGGAGTGTTCTTTCTTTTTAATTTTTCTTCAAATCTGATATTGAGAACAATGATAACATTCAGCGCTCTGATACCTCAAGGTTGCTCTTGCCTGTGTCATTTAGAAGAACCACTAGTTGGGCGTATGTAAAATAGGTAAATGCAAATTAAAACATGTAGCCACTAGTTGGGCGCGCGGGCCTGTTTTAGTTCATTATTGATCTAGGAAATTACATAAAATACAAACTATAATTTTTTTAAATTTTATTTGACATATCGGACGCGATATCCCAGCTCGGGATACTTGTGTCTAAATACATTTTAGTATATTATATACCATTAATTTTATACAATTTAATAACCGGACTAAAAACATAATTGAAACTTAAACGATGGTATTTTAAAACAGAAGAGAAAATCTGAAATGGATTATTCTAGCAACCTATATATACAACTCATTATATACAACTCAATAACCGACTAAAAACACAATTAAAACTGAAACGATGGTTTTCTCAAACAGAAGAGAAAATATAAAATAAATTATTTTAGCAACATATATATAATTTATTATATAACTATAATACTTAAGTGAAATATATATAAATATAGTTTTAAAAGCGTCAATGCTGTGTCATCCTGAAGTTTGTCTTTCCTAATTTTCCCCTAGGCAATATATAATAAACTCTTGCATATTCTGAACTGAACAGAAAAATATATTATTATAAAATAAATGAAGCTTCCTGGGTTAAGTTTCTTGTTCAAATTTTCATTTTCAAGCTTTCGGACTTGTCAGTCCTTCAACAGGATTATCACGTTAATAAATTGATGATAAATATTATTTTTATATATAAATTATTATTAACATATTTTATATATTTATGATATTGAAAAGGAGATAAAAATATATTGCATTCTTTGTGTGTTAATAATTAAAAATATATTTATAGTCCAGATCATCATTGTTGAACCCTTTTCACCATTTCGGTTTCGTCATTTCAAGTTATTGGACCTCTCTCATAAACTATATATATATAATATATTTGATTATAAAGTTTTACCTCACGTTCTAATTTATTGCTAATCTACTGAATGAAATCGGAGAACCCCAAGGAAGAACACAGACCACTACATGAGTCGTTTATATCTCAGGAATGCCATAATATCAACGGAATTAGTTTCAGCACATATCGCAAAAATATTTGACAGAAGTTTCATTGCCATTTCTAACTTCCTATCTCATAGTCATATATTTCTCTTGTTTTTGACCTGATTCTTCGCTAAATGACTCGCGATTTATCATTGAGCATTTTTCAAAATAATGATAAAATTTAATGCAAAATATGCTTCAAATTTCGATCTATATAAATGGTTCTATTTACTGTGTTTTAAACAATCCTATAATATATCTAGGTTCTTTCATTCAAACCAATATATCTAGATTTCCCAGGTTTTTTTTTTGTTGTTGTTGTTGTTTTAACCATTATGAATGGACAAAGCACAACGGTTTAAAATACCAGCCTATTGAAGACCTGATGTATATTAATGTTCATGCATTATCCTATTCAATAAAATCTCGACGTTAAATTTATTGTTGGCCAATCTAAAGTGGGTTTGATAAAGTACAACTTCCGAGACGTTTTTATTGTCCTAGAGATATTTATGACGTAATCGTACGGGCGTGTAATTGGCTAGTCAGCAAACAGGAAGCTGGCCAGTGGGATCAAACTATCTCTCCAGGGTGTACTTCCTCTTTTATTTTTTTTGGAAGAGTCAGCTGACCCGCACTTGACAAAATGACCCGGAACTGCGGATGCTAATTGAGATGGTGATTCTCCTGAGGCAGACCTTCAGAAGGTCATCTCCCAGATATGCAAATTCTTACTTATATATTGCTCTATATTTTGTTATTGAGGGAATGGACGTGAATATTTTACTGAATCATCCCAATATACATACTGTTATTGTTCTCTTCTTTTAGTTATGTTTATTTGTTATTTGAAGAGAATATGTTAAAATGTATATTAATTTTTTTTTTTTGCAAAATTCAAATATAGTAGAACTTCTCCTTACATGAGAGATTGACTGGCTATATTTGGTATTTATTCAGGAGATGTTCTGTAAGATCATCTGATTTAACAACTTAGAATTGTTCGAATGCTGTTAATTTATTCATTTATTATGCTTTGATAACAAACCAACAAAAAGGTGCTGCAGCAATCCCAATCATATCTTTGTCATCAAGTGTGAACAAAATTACCTCTGTCTTCTTAAAAAAAAAAACAACAACCGGTGACATCAAAAATATTCCACTTCCTTATGTTTTGTCTATGAGTGTATATGGTGTGATAAGAGGTGCTTCATATCTAATGAACAGATACTTTCCTTCTTATAAATTTTCCCAATTTTATTTCGCGTCATTAATGATTTCTCATTGAGCTTGGTTGGTTCCATCCCGGAGGTTACAAAACCTGGAGGAGAAAACAAAGAGGGCTATACAAGGAAGGTAGGTATAGGGTATATATATACAACTTAGAGAAAATCTATAGATCATCAGTTATGTTCTACATAATCCATTGAAATATAGTTTGGAGAAGTGTGTGGGAATGTCAGCTTTTTCTGCAAACATTCCCACCATAGTTTACATATGGATCTGATTGATAATTTATCACAATCTCTGAGTTAGATCTGGGAGGATTTATTGACAAGATTTCATCCTATAATATGCAAACTACACGACAAATAGCATAACCTTGAGTTGGAAAATTATCATGATATAGATTAATTTCCCTTCCTTTTTTCCCTCTCCCTACCCACATATTCTCATGCCAAGCAATGGCCGCAGCCTTGCAGAAAATTGAGATGGACCCAGAGCAGCAGCTTTACCCACCCAAGATAGTGGACATTGCTGCTGCTGTGATAGAGATGCATAGAGACATCTGAGACTCTTTATTGGACACGACAACAACAACAACATTAATTTCCCTCTACCCTATCACCTTACTACTATTAAAAATAATAATAATAAACTTTTATTGAAACAGAATATGTTGACTGGGCCACTCGGGCAGAATCCAAGAAAAGCCGAGCCATTCATCTAGCTTACTCGTTGATCTGTTGACTATAATTTAGTATTTTAGTTACTTCCCTAGTGCCATAAACTGTATTTTCAATCACTACATTATTACTTAAACACACCTTAAGATAATAATGTGGTTCCCTCTAAAATTCAATTCTACAGTGTATAGTAATTATTGTAGTCTACTTGACGGGTTTTACAATAGAGGGTCACTTTAATCATGTCGATTCATTAAAAATTTCAAGTTACTATTTTAAATATAAACGTGTATCTGTGTACAACATAATTCCAGTCGGGTGTCGAACGATAAATGAAACTAAGAAAAAGGCTTCTAATGATCGTGCAACTAAAATTTACTGATGTTTTTCGCCATCTTTCGGAATAAATATCAACTATTCGTTGATTTTTAATTATTACAAAATTGGTCAAATACTCATTCTTGATTAATCGAGAAAAGCTAATCAGGAATAATTAAATATCAACTAATATTTGATATCTATTCCGACACAGATGTCGCAAGCCATCAGCAAATTTTAGTTGCGATATCAGGAGATGTCTTTTTCTTAATTTATCCACCTGATCCCAGTACAATTTCCCTTTTGTACTATTTTTTCACAATAAATGAAATGTTTGAGTAGAAATTGAACATTTTGAATTGTAGATGGAATTTATTAGAACGGCATTGAAACAAGCAAGTTCTATGTTTGTCATTATCCTCCTCCGATGATAATAATGAGTTTAGCACCTAAACGTCGTTGTTTATTTATTTAACTCCAATATATGAGGAACCACCTCCATGTGATATCAGAAGTCTCTCATATGGTATATAGGAGATTCTCTACTGTATTCATTTATTCGATACAATTCTATTGAGTATCGTTAATTTGAAACGTTGCTTTGAACTTAGCTTCCAAACACACATTAGTTATCAGTTTGATTATCTTTAATAGAGCCAATATTATACTCATTCTCAAATGTAGCATTAACTGAACTGCGACACATTTTAATAAGCTCACACAACATGGATATATAATTTGAGTCAAAAGGCGATCCATCGATTAAGTTTATATATAAAAGGGCGTACCTGGATCTGTAAAGAAAAAAAAAAACAATTTTTACTCAGAATATTTCGAGAGATTGCTTCCTCTTTATCATCTTTACAATAAATTGATAAAGAGGGAGCAATCTCTCGAAATATTTTGAGAAAAAAAATGTTTTTTTTTCTTTACAGATCCAGGTACGCCCTTTTATATATGGATATATAAGTTTTTAAATATACCTAGAGCGCTGTTGACCATTAGCAAGAGGGTATCAATTACAATTTGATAAGTTGAGAGCGAGTCTACTCTGTACTTAGAGAGCATGGAGAAATATTTAAAACATATTATTCGAATAGATGTGGCAAGAGTACATGTGTATGGGTAAGGGGGTGAGAAAATACGCGTGAATCTGTGTGTGGAAGACAAGAAAAGGGCGTGTGTATAGGTAAATGGGTAACATTAGTACGCATATGTGGTTAGGAGAGGTGGGAATAGTACGCGCGTGTATGGGTGAAGAGGTAGAGCAGAACGCTGGTATGTAAAGTACACGTGTATGGATGAAGGGATGGGAAAGTACACGTGAAGATGTGGTTATGCGAGTTGGGAAAAGTACGAGCGTGTATGGGTAAAGAGGTAGGGCAGAACGTCGATATGTAAAGTACACGTAGATAAATAAAGCGATGAGAAAGCACACGTGAAGATTCTGTTTGACGAGGTGAGAATAGTTCGAGCGTTTATGGGTAAGGAAGTGGATAGAGAAACACTGATATGTGTAGTGAGGTGGTAAAATAACGCTTGTATAGTTAAATATGGAAGAGTGTGCGCGCATATGTGCGAATAACGGAGTAGGCAGAGTATATACTACTATGCACATAAGTATGTATATGAGCAAAGTAGACAGACGAAGATTAAAGAATGGATATAGAAGGTGGACAAACGGCGCGTATAGTAGAGACGCACGAGCGGAAGCAAGGCAAGGTAAGGTACGTGCACGGATAGATCAATGCCAAGAAGCAGCAGATTTCCGGCTCCAGGGTCAACTGCCCCAATTTAGGAAGCGCCCCGGGAAGGTCGGTCGGTGGGATGCAGTATAATTAGCCATGTGGAATCCGGCGATGGTTTTGTTTGGGTCACGGACTGGTACTGACTGACTTTGAGGTTTTTGGAACTTGGAAACAATTAGGTTAGAGTTATTTATACACGTTTCTTAAAAACTTATGATTATTACTTTTCTAACGAAGTGCAGATATATTGCTAATAAAAACTGGAATATACCAGCTTGCCTCTCGTTGGCAAAGATGTATCGATGCCAATGGTTTTTATTTTGATTAATAAAGGTTTGCTTGTAACGAGTTATTACTTTTTAAAGTTGTCACTACAAATCGGCCATTATTTTGCTTCAACCCAATACTACTATGCTGAATTTCTAATGGTATTTTCTCTTCTCATATAGCCCCAATTTTAGCCTAATTTTTGAAATGTAAACTGCATTCCCTATATAGATATATATGTTGTTTCCTATAGCTAGGTTTTAAACAATTTATATATTTCATCAGCAAATTCTAGCTACGAACTTTTAATATGTTGTGATTATGTAGTTACAATCTCCTGCAATTATTATAATCATGAAGTAATGCTCTTGCGTGCGTTATATTGCTAGAGTTTAATAGCTACGTTCATCTGGCATTTTGTATGAACATATATTCCCTACAGTATATATATTACAGCATTGTATCTATGCTTTTTAAAGAATTCATAAAAGTGCTATGTTCCACTGTTGTCACGAATACACCTTAACAATCTGATTAAGGTATGTAGCTAGGTTTCTAGCTAACTGTATCATTGTAATTTAGCCACACAGCCTTTTCATTATTTAGGCGTGAGAGATGTTATATAAGAATATGTTTTATAAATAACATCATCAGAGTTTTATATATATAAGTTCGCGATAGTATTGAGAATCAAAAACAAAAAAAAAAAACATTGTGAAAAATAGTACTAAAGTGAGGTTGTACTGGGATCAAGTAGATAAATTAAGAAAATCAGGAAATGCCTTTTTCCTAATAAAGAATATTGTTCATAAACATAAGAACAAACTATCAAACGAAACATGATCAACCACTATTCCAAGAATACTATGATATTATAGAGAATTATTCTGTGTGTTGTGTGTGTTTGTGAAATTCTTAATTGTTTTCGGAATAACCAATGCAAAAAATATTTAAAATTTTGTTTAGATTTCAGCAATATAAGGAAAACTTCTAAACACTTCGGAAACCATAAACTAAATTCTGTTGTAATATAGCTATTTTAAAATATATATTAAATCGTAAATATAGATAAATAAATAGCTTTTTTTTCATTGCATATTAATAAATTTAACTTTTTCCTTTCTTCACTTCTTGCATTAAAAATAGGAGATTTACATGCGCTGAAATATATAATCAATAGTATAATGAGAAAGAATTGTATAAATATATTTTGTATTTTGAATACTTCAAGATTATTTTAATAAAATTATAGAAATAGGGGAACAAGATAAAACTTCAAATATTCTAAGAGATTGTTCACAAAAGAAGAGATCCTGTGAATACGTTATCTTTAAAGAAAGAAAGAGAGACCTTGGACTCTAATGGAATCCACAGAGCAGAACATCTAAGGTCTCCAGATGCAATCAGAGCACTGCGTCTTGCTTGGCTGCAGGACCGCTTTCACCCGTAAATGCAGATTTGTTTCCTTCAAGAAGATCTGTCCGCTTCCTTCAATTTGTTCTCGTCTGCATATAATAGGGCACCTTTTTGTCAAGTTCATCTTTTTTAAAACGCCGACTCTTATTTCTCGGGAGAGAAATCTTCTAAAATATAATTACTCTTCCTGAAATTTATCTTTTATTAACACAACGTAGTTTACTCATTGATTTAATTCATTTTGAAAATGTCTTTTATAAGAATATAGAGATATTCCTTCATATTGAATGATATTAATTTTGCTCTTTCGTTGATCTTTTCTATATATTGAAACCACGCTGCATCACCCTGACGAGGGCCAACAGCCGGGAACGCGTTCGTGGTTGACTTTTCTTAATTTATCAAGAAATGGGTTGGCCAAATATAAGGGAAAAGGCTAAATCAACCTTTAGTTGATTTCTGTTCCACTAAATGGCACTCTTCCATCTAAAAAGCTCATGTGCTTTTGGTTAGGATATGCCTTTTTTTATTTTAGTACCAACACTTGACCTTTTTTATTATTATCTTTTTTTTTTTTGGATGTAATTTAGTATCAGTGTTCATATCTTAAATATCGATGCTTATTTCTTTTTCTTAATTCAATTTCTACAATAGTGGTGGTGAAGCTGGGTAGAGTGGTATGAACAATTTTCTCGTAATGAATATTCTTTCCTGTTTTACTTGTTGTTGAATCATGAAGCCGGCCACCGTCTCTTTTCAAACCATAAGATGGTCTACAGTCAATCGATACAGACACTAATTTTACAACTCCGCCTTTGCCGGTCCCAAGCCTGGATGAAAAAGGAAGAGGGGGAGCAGTAACAAGCTCACTAAAAAACTTGGGTTCAGCTTACCCGGCTGATAGTAACCTGTAAGGGCTCCTAATTCAGGGATACGGGATGAGCAGCGTTTGTACTCCATGTTAGAAGCAGCTGCACATGGCGTCTGTTCCTCATGTCAGAGGAGGCCATTTCTTTTGGAGCTAAGTCGGCCTGCCACTGAGTAGTGCTCCCAGTCTTAATGACAAAGGCAGACGCATTCTACTTCATCCAGTCATGATTTTTGTCAAACAGACACCATCAAGGGTCACAACTTGATACTCTAATATGACTGAGTAGAGATAAGAAAGAAGAAGAATAATTTCACTACAAGCCGCATTCAAATTAACAAATCATCAAAGATTTAATATGAAAATAAGTTATGTGTATTTACAAAAACTCAACTATACTGTGAAAAGATTGAATTTGTAATTTATATGAAAATCCATTTTCTCTCAACCGAAAAATTATAGTTTTGATTTTATTCGAAATATTTTCCTTTTTTTGTTAAGCAAATTTTTTATGTGCGTATGAGTATAGTCTCGCACATTGGCATTTAAAATATAAATATTGGTTTTTCTTTAAAAAAAGACATCTCCCGCGCAAATGAAATAAAACAATTCATCCGCCTGAGAAAAACAATGATTATTTTTATTTATCTTAAATATAACAATAATGTTACGATGTACTAGAGCGCCATCTGTTATCAAATTATAAAACTATTTTAGAGGCGTAATGTTCTTTTTAAAATAAAACAACAGTAGATATTGTTTTATTTTAAAAAGAACATTACGCCTCTAAAATAGTTTTATAATCTTAAATATAACTTACCTAAATATGAATTTAATATAAGCATTACAAAATATTCGGCATATTTCTATTCAACTTACTTCAAAATTCCATAATATTTAATTGGCGGGAATGTTAATGAACACTTTTGAAAACCATTTATTTTTTTCCTACAAAATGACTATTAAACAACTCTATCTATACTGTTATGTCTATATCGTTCCTGGCTTTGCCATTTGACTCAGCCAAATTTCTCTTCTGTCTCTATTTATCATATATGCTCATATATGATTTTAAAATAATCTTATTTGTTGTTTCTTATTTCTAAAAGGGTATCAAATCTCACATAGTAACGTTTATCCTATAAAATAATCCTCGAGATAGCGCCAAATTTTTCCACCTTTTATTAAAAATTAGAAGAATACTTTTTTTTCTGAATATTATAAATTTTAAATAATTATAAAACATATGCATTATTTATATTCGCTTTCAAAGGAATTATTTTATCAAATTATCGATTTGTAAATAGGTTTAGAAATAAACGTGTACTCTAAGTACGTAAGCGCTGTCGAGTATGGTAATGTGTAGGTCCAAAATTCGTTAGAATTTATCAGTATTTGTGAAAATGGGGGATTCCTGCAAGCTCCTGTAGAATGTGAGACACCTCAGTGCGGCCTCTAAGTTTATTTATGTTTTATCACAATGGGGGAAGTCTGAAAATGAATCAGACTTAACACAATTAGTTAGCGATCGAATGTTATCCAATAGTGATTGAATAGCTTGTGTGAATAGCTAGTGAGAATAGCTTTCACCTGGATGGTCTCAAACGAGCTGTTTGGAGGCCCAGATATAATAAAGGAGAAGCTGGGGAGTGATGGCACCATAAAACAGACTGGCTGTTTTCCTTATTGGCTTGCTCCCCTTGCCAGAAGTAAAAGTTACACCCCTACTACCAAGAGGCACATTTTCAGACAATCTGTCTACAGCAAGAGTAACTACGCTATGTGATAGCTCGTGTCATTATCTTTTATAGAACTCTTTCTGAACACAAAATACATTCATCGAAGGATTTATTTCCAATCTAGAAGTAATTTTTGACTTTAAATTCCCATGAATGTGAATAGAATATTTTCTACTTTATATTTCATATGGTGAGTGGCGGTATGTAGATAGAGTCTAGTTTTGAGGTCTATTTTGACGGGAGAGGTGACCCTAATCTTTATAGTAAATTGAAAAGTTAGGAAACAAATTCCATCATATAAAGAAAAACAACACAGAAGTAATATAATGAATGCCTATAACATGTGCTTTCTTTTTCTCTCTCCTAAAAATATCTACAATTCTCTATTTCAGTGTGGAAAATAGAGAACGGTTTTTAATATGAAATTATAATGTTTCTCCCGTTCTCTGAAACATTTTGAATTATAATATCACTATAAAAATTACCAAGTTATCAAAATCATCAAAAGGTATTCAAAAAGTCGTAATATGTAAAATAGTTGGCGCAATAAAATAATAAAGGCGAAACGTAATAAAGCCATTAAATTATACATGGGACAAATCGTTTCATATTTACACAACGATCCAAGTGTTTTTTTGGAGGCTGACTGCCATTTTCTTAAACAAATGATTCCCGAGTGTATGTAGCGCTTCAAATTTGCCTGGACATGTTATATAATGATGTTCGGTGCTTTTTATTTTATTCGAAATTCAATAAACAAAACTGATGTATGAATGTATAGAGTATTATTTTATCGACCAATATAAAGACATGCATTCAAAATATATATATATATATTCTGCTCTTTCTGTGTCTACACAGTATTTATTAATATTATCATCAATGATTTTGCAGTTCACCACTTTTGCATGCGTTACATCGTTGGATAGTCAAAATAGAATATCAAAGTAAATACAGTAAAATGTCCTTAATTTGATCTTTCTATCTCAAGGGACGATTAAAAAACGAAGTTTACAAATGAATTTGTAGAAAGAATTTGGATTTTAGAAAATTTCACTACCACACTTTAAACAAAATTTCGAGATACCTCAATATTGGAATTGAGTAGAATAGGAGACGGTAGAATGAAGGTGAGGTGTGGGGTGGGGTATGCCTACCTAGGACGGCCAGGAGGAGCAGGGCTGCTGGAAGGATGGCCCGCATGGTAGCTGTCCAGCTGTAGAGTGACGACGGGCAATGTAACCTACTTCCCCTAGCTGCCGGGTCAGGAAACACCACGCCCACCACGACCACTAGTATCACAAGTAACAGCTAGGTATGCAATCTCTGTTACGTCTTTGCAAGAGAGAAAGTCTTCATTTCGCATTGATTTAATTTTTAGAAATATATCCTTATCTCCAAGTCCAATATCTCCCCTAAAAGAAAATCCCCTCCGGGAATGCAATGTAAAACCAGAGACATTCTCATTATAAAAGGAATGCCAGACATTAGCCATACAAAGACAGGGGACTACTGTTGAAATTTACAATTGCAGATATTTCTACGATATTTGATATGCAGATATTTGGATAATTTTACTATTGTCTATGCAAATTGACATCTCTGCCTATATAGCGCGGCCTTGTTGGATTGTTAGCTAGCTAGTGGTTATTTGAGAGGGCTAGGGGATTATTTGATCTCTTGTCCTTCTTTTATTGTTTTATACCTTTAAGTAATAAAGGATCTTTCTCTTCCTCTACGAATCCTATAATTTTTTCCCAACAATTACAAAACTCTACATCTTAGAGTGTTAGCAGGTCCTCTCGCAATATATGCAGTCTTGAAAAATCTTATTTCAAGCAGAGCAAAATGGTTTGTTTTATCTCTTTATTTTTTAGTTAATATTGTTCCCCTGTAGAAGGGCATATAAGCCCAAAAGCTAGATATAATGAATAAAAAAAAAACATCCTCGGACGGCTTGACTTTCATTTTAAACTCAAAATTATCTATTTTTCATTAGTAATTTCTTTGTATATAATATACCGTGTGTAAGTCTTTCCATGGAAGTTCCCACACGCCATTCTTTTATGCAGTTATTCAATAAAATTGTTTGAATCGAGTGTCAAATCTGTCTCTATAGTTGTTCCTATCACCAATGGCTGAGCGTTATCTGATAGTTCCTTCCAGATAAGTTAGTTCACACAGTCGCCATTCTCTCAGTTCTGAAGTAATGCCTTTGAGATATCTCTATTATTGAATGCATCTTTTCTTTACCTATATATTATTTTACTTTTTTCCGCAACATACATCACAGGGGTAAAAGTTAAAAAGTAATTGATCAAACACACCCCTCAATTATTAAATAACTTTGTGGGCTTCGACAATAAAAATGATAATATCCCTCAATGTTCCAAGCTTCCTAGATGAGAAATTCTGTTGAAATTTTCCACTATATAATTATTTAGAAATCAAATATCTTTTTAACCATGACTTTCTCTTTCTTCCTCTTTAGAAATGTCCTTATTAGCAATGTTTGTGTATAAATTAACAATTCCTTCTATAAAAGTTCTCAGTTGCTCTCATCCACTCTTTAATGAGTTTTGTCTTTAAGTTTGTTTCACTAAAATAAAAAATAAAAAGCTGGATAATTTTATATGTCTCTAGTATCATCTTTAGAGTTTTATGGAAGTCCATTTATGGATGTTCGATTCCGAAATTTTCTTCGCTCTGAGCCCTTTTTTCATCTATAAATGTGGGAAGAAAAGAATATGCTCATATAATCTCACCAAGGATTAAGCTCCACCAAAAATATGTGCCAATTTCAGTTGAGAAGCGAATTTTTTAAAATAAAAGTCACATTAAACTTTGCATCTATTTCAAGATGCATCGATTTAATCATTATTTTCTTCCAATGAGATTTTGACTTGATTTTACCTATCTTGATCACTTTGTATAGGATTCTGTGAAATTTGAGAGATAAGCCCTTCCCTGGAAGTTCAGAGCTTTTTGGATTTACGATTGAGTTCAATTTCAAGGTATTGATATCCGATTGTTCATTGTCAGTACAATGCAAGAAAATAAATCTTGAAATATATTTCAAAAGACGTCTTTTCTTTGATATTTGGTATTATTTAAAATACCAGATCCCTATTATTTGTTGTTCCCTATTCCCACGCGGAGTCTGACAAAACTCTTGATATCTACTTAAAGGCATTCATATGAAATATGTTTATTCGAATCATCTCTCACCTGCATTAAAAAGGGCTTCAATGCGTAATCATAAACGTTGGCATGTCTGAAATAAATAGTTTTTATTAAGATTGGACATTGCAGAGACAGAAAAAATGGCAGTGTTTATGGCTTCAACGGTGTTCGTTGGACATCTATTGGTTTTATGTTTGAGCCCTCTCACCCGTAATACACCAGGAGCTATGGAGAGTTGAGTGACCATATGCTTGGTGAAACAAACAGACGTGCAGATTGACTCCCAACAAGTTTGCTGACGCGTGGTTTTCAGGGCATTCGTGAAATCCCTGATAAAAGACTTACGGTCTGACATTTTCAACCACGGTCTATCCACGGCTTTACATCGCTTTCCAGTACCTCGAAGTAGACTATGGGAATCTGACCTCGTAGACCTTAAGAAATAATGCGGTGTAGCATGACATGAGCCTCCCTAGTTACTAACAAATTCTAGAACCGTGGCATTTGTGTGAAACTGTGTGTGCATGACAGAAGGAACATCTGCCTTTTTGAATGACGTATAACTTGTACGGCGTTAGATTTCATTAGCCAAATTCTTAATTATTCCTACAGACACTCATGTATTTCTATAAATTGCTTTCATGGAAATTTCAAGACTCTTGTCTCTAATCTTTTGCACCTACTCCACGAACTGGAGTGACCTTATGGTGTCGGAGCGTCGTTTCTCACTTTTGGATCTCCACGCCAATCTTCCCCACTTTATGTAAAAATTATCAGGTGACCAATAGAAATCTCGATATTTCTATATCGGGGTGCTGTGTGCAAATCGCAATGACTGAATGCAATTTCACTTCTTTTGTTAGAATGATGTCTGCCATGAGTTACCTGGAAAAGACGCAAAAGCACGGATTATCTACTTTGAGTTCCAGGAGTAAAATACCTCTCTCTTTAAAAATACATAATAAATTCCTCTAATATTCTATAAATAGTATGTATAATATATATTAAAGGAGAGGTATTTTTACTCCTGTAACTCTATCTCTCTCAAAGTAGATAATTTAATAATATTTTTGTCATTCTAAATACCTATACTACAAGCCATGATAAAACATGGCGAGTAATGTTCGCGAATTCTTATACTGTAAGTATTCCATAAATCTATACCCGTAGAGAAGCACTTCAGCGTTGCGCTTACAAGGCACTAAATCACGGTTCGATAAAATTGACGCAATAGAGGAGTTGGATTTATTCAAGGATCAGGGAGAGTAAGAGTTTTGTCCTGTGAACCTAAAACTACAGCTTTAACTGTAAGATTCTAATCTGAAATAAGTTAGATGAAAGAGAGGTTTGTTAATCTGATCGACACTAGTTAAAAATGATAATAATATGCTAACTACATCTAGAAACCTCTTAAAATTTATTATCGTAAAGATAGAGGCTGCCTGGCCGGCATTCATATTTATATAAAAAAATAGACACTTCGGCCAGTTGGAGTTTTTTATTTTCTCAACGTTTCGACAAAAATCTTTTGTCTTCGTCAGGAGAATTAAATAAAAATAAACATTTGGCAAGGCGTTAAAAATTGTTCTGAGGTTTGCAAGGGCGTTCTCACGTGATTTTTCGAATTTAGTACAACATCTAAAGCGCGAGTCAAATAACAAATATTAAACTCGTCAAAGACTATGATCTTGGAAATAAAAATATATAATAATAAAATTATAATAAATTAAGTAAAAATAAATAAATAAAGTAATATAATAATAATAATTACAAAGAAAATTATATAGATTTCTAATTATTATGTCCATTTTTATCTAGCTTATTAACTACTTTTTAAATTTAAAAATGAAGAATATTGTTGCGGAATATCTTCAAAATTATTTATAGTTCTTTTCCCAAATTCTCGTGATACCCATCCCTCTAAAAATAATCTTTCCTTTTTAAATTTTATATTCCTGTGAAATATCTCAATATCATTCCAATTTGGCCTATGTCCTGAAAATAATGCATGTTCCCCAATTTTGCTTAATGCCCTTCTCCCCAATAAACCCTGTTGGTGTTCCTTAATTCTGGTCTCTAAATTTCGGCCGGTTTCTCCTACATAAATTTTGTCACATTCTGTGCATTTAATCCCATAAATTACGTTATTTGGTTTTGATGTGCTTATGTTATCCTTCATTATGTTATTTCTAGTTAAAAATTCCCTTTTTGTTCCAGTACTGTACCAAATATTATATTTACATTTTTTCAAAATTCTAGATATTTCGTTATCAACTTCTCTAATATAAGGAATTATTATATTATTGTAACCTTCTGTAGTTCTATTCGAATTTGGCCTATCTATTTCATATCTTCTAATCCATTTATTTATGAAGCCAACTGGATATTCGGACTGTTTTAACTCCGCTCTAATTTTCTTCATCTCTTTTTTATAAATATCTTGGTCTGTACATACCTGTTTGGCTCTTTGTACAAGAGATTTTATCACCTGCCTTTTGTGTAATATAGGATTATTTGAATTAAAATTTAGATGTATCCCACAGTCTGTTGGCTTTCTGTAAACGCTGGTTATAATAGATCCATCTTCTTTACGGCTTAATCCTAGATCTAAGAATGGTATAAATCCTTCTTTTTCTGTTTCAACAGTAAATTCTATTCCTATTTCTAAATTATTTAATTTGACAATGATCTCGTTAAGTTTTTCTTTTTGGATCACTGCGAAAACATCATCTATATACCGTCCCCATATCTTTATTCCCTCTATTAAAATTGCCTTTCTATCTATTGACGCCATTACAATGTCAGCTATTATCATACTGGTAGGGCAACCCATAGCAGTACCGTCTTTTTGTCTGTAAAATTTAGCCCCATATCTAAAATTTTTTTTATTAATTTTATTAATAAATTATTTTTACTTAATTTATTATAATTTTATTATTATATATTTTTATTTCCAAGATCATAGTCTTTGACGAGTTTAATATTTGTTATTTGACTCGCGCTTTAGATGTTGTACTAAATTCGAAAAATCACGTGAGAACGCCCTTGCAAACCTCAGAACAATTTTTAACGCCTTGCCAAATGTTTATTTTTATTTAATTCTCCTGACGAAGACAAAAGATTTTTGTCGAAACGTTGAGAAAATAAAAAACTCCAACTGGCCGAAGTGTCTATTTTTTTATATAAATTAAAATTTATTGTTATAATTTTTACAACTTTACATTTTAAAATTAGATAACTCATCTAGCTTTTAAAGGAGAGTTTTTATTTCATGCTAATAGCCTTCATATTGCATTTTCGGGAGATATATGAAGGATGAAGGAAGATCGAACTTCCCTATCATTTCTTCTTCTTCTTCTTCTTTCTTATCTCCACTCAATCACACTAAGGTATCAAGCTTGTAAAGTTTGAGATTTGATCATTTCTTGAAATGCCTCAATTAATAGAGGGGATGCTATTTAGGTCTTGTCAGTAATGTGTAATTGATAAGTAAATGAAATTTATTTTTATTGATTCACTGACAATGATGATGATATTCAATGGTTAAGTCTGATGATTGATTCTATTTATTATTTATTGACATTTGAGCATGAGTCAGATATATAATGGCAGCGAAAAACGTTGAGACAATATTCTTCCATCAATTGATTTAAATCTCTTGGACATTGATTAAATAATTTAAAATGTTTCGAGAGTTTCTTTTTATTTTATTCAAGCAGTCTCAAGCTTCCTGGCATCTCTTCCCTTCTACAGAAAATAAAAAGGATCTCATCACCAGAAACCTTTTTAATTATTTAATTAACCAATATTTTTCCAATCTTACAGAACAGATTCTACAAAAAAAAAAAAAAACGAAGGATGAGAAAATATTCACCACTAACGAACCCATTCTTCTCGATCTTTCTCATCTTTGCAGTTAAGTAATGTAGTGTAGAAATTAATCAGACCAGAACACGCTACTAGTGCTAGAGAGATGGTCGAGGATATATCTGAAGAACTAAATCAAATTTCACAATTCTAGCTTTGTAATGACCTTCTCCTAGGATCACACTCTAAACATAGACATCGCATTTATCCAATCACCATTACAACATCCCATCTCAAAAAGAAAAATGACTTTGGATTAATAGATTAGAAAAATGGATTAATGTTGTAATCTTAAAATTTTTTCCTTATATAAAATATCGTACACCAAAATAGAACTTCTCTTTTTGCTCTTTTCCCCAAAATGTAATTATAAAGTAAAAAGCCGTTTAATCATAAGAAGAAGAAGAAAACGGATTCTTTGTTCCAACTATTATAATGGCGCCGTTAAATCATGATAAGCTTTCTGGAAGGTAATTAGTAGTGTGTGCATTCTGGAAGGGATGTCTGTTTAGGGAGATTTAAGGTAGGGGCTATAAATCAGGCGCAGGGGCTGATGAGTCAGTTTTGTTCATTCCTTCCTTGTACTGAATTTTGGCCGAGTTCCATGAAATCTCTTGTTTTCTTCCCACAAACCCCAAAACTTTGGAATCCTGGTTATTTAATACGATCTCCAATCAATATAATTGTAATCATAATCCTCTCGATATTTTCGCTAAGCGAACAACTCTAACTATTGCATTCTAATTATCGGTCAGATATAATGTAACGTCCCATTAGGAGCCCTCCCTGAGCGACCATTTCTGTAAGGTGACAAGTTACCCTGGTGTAGTCGACTTGGAATCCCAGCAGATTGCCTGCTCCCCTGAGACATGTCTTCTTTTATCCATCCGGGATTTTCCCTCAATATCTTACTGAGAAGCTTAAAAACCAGGCAACCTCTATCTTCAATATATGTTTTTAACTATTTCCCTTGTTATTTATGTCGCGGAAATGAAGCATTTATTTGAAAAATCTATAAAAAAGATGTATCAAAGACAAGACTAGTATAATGTAGGTCTCCTCCATGGAATCTATAAAGTAAATCAGTCTTCGAAGATATGGGACTTTGAGTACTCCTGCCGGTGATGCCAGAGTCTGGTGTTTAGCATCTGAAGCAATTGAATCTGACTCATTTTGTAATGAATCTGGCTTTATATAGTAATCAACTTATAATCATTATATAAAATAAATAATAAATAAGTATACCGCTCTCTTTAAACTTATTGAAATAATTTCTTAAACATATATATGTTATATTAAAATATTATTTTATTCAAAAAATTATATTTCATAGATTCAAATACTCTGTTAAATCGACCGCCAGAGGTCACGCTTACCCTATAAAAACTCATTGTTGTTGGTTTCCCGTTGGCCGGCTCAAACTTTTGCACATTATGTAAATAAGCTTTTCATTTTTTTTTATTCTTACGCCTTAAGCCAGGCAGTATTTTACCAAATTATGTTTTTTATATAGTCCTCAAGCTCACAATTAAAGCTATTTATAATCTTCATCATTTTTATTATTATAATTTCAAGATTTTAACCACGACTGCATTGACATGGCATAATCCTCAAGATAATCAAAATTCTGCAGAAAAAAAAATAGTTTTATAACATATATATGTACACAATCATATATATAAATCCTTGATTATATTAAAACCAGCTTGTAAAAACACATAGAACCCACAATTTACCGCAAAAAAAGACACAGAACCCACAATTTACCATAAAAAACACACATACTTAAAGTAACAAGCGCTTTGTTATAAGGACGGTGGCCTAAAAAACCAGCAACCACTATCTACCACCTGTATTAGAGAAATCTGCGATTCTAACTAAATTCCTAATAATTTACTTTAAAGAAAATATTGTTGCGATGATGTTCTGGGGTGCCGCGAGGAAACATGGAGACAGCGGGAAATAAATGTTTATTTTGTTTATTTTACAACCGTCCACTGGACAAGTCGAGGAAAAATCTAATCTAATGATTGTTTAGATGGTATTTATAATGGTGAAAAAAATAAGAAAACATGTAAAACAGGCGAACAAAGAAAATCAAAAGCATAAATGCAAATTAGGTTAGGCAAATTTACAATAATGGATAAAATAAAATGTACTTTCAAACTCTTCTTAACAATATTTTATTAAATATATATTCACTGAAAAGAAAAATAAATATTTCCGAACAATCTCCATTAAATAATTAGATTTATATGAAAAAATATATAAAATCGGTGGTGGACTATCATCATGAATTTCGAACTCTATCTGTGATTTAATATAAAGAAATTTATTAACAATTTTTGTGTCACTAATTTTTTTTTACCTTTTCACTCAATGTATGATGATAGCCGCTTTTATTTTAACTTATATAATTCTTATTGCTCAATAGTAGTATTTGAAATGCTAATTTTCTCCTTTTTAGTGCAGTTTACTAAGACCTTTTTTCTTTAAATGTATTTTAAATTTTTTATTTTTATACATTATTTTTAAATCTATAAATCATGATCAAGAGTAAAGATATTTCCAAAATACGAATTAAAATATTACAATAAACAACAAGGATTTCTCATAATTAGTTTCCTTCTTATATTTTCTTTGATACTTTTTATTTAATTCTCATAATTTTATTTTAAATCCTTTCGCAATTTTACTTTGAATCAAAATATCGTGATACACACATATGAATATTAAGCTCAATATAATTAAATAAAACATTCACTTTGACATTCGAATGTATTTTTAAAAGGTCATGTAGGTACAGTTGAACCTGTCTATAGCGTCCCCTCTTGGGACTCACCAAAATAGGGTGCTATAGAGAGGGGGTGCTATAGACAGGTCACTTTTAATGTAAATCGCATCGTACTACGTATTTAAAATCGGGCGCTATAGAGAGGAAGGCGCTATAGAGAGGTTTAACTGTTTATATCTATATTAGTGTTAAAGAGAGTGTAAATAATTAATGTATTCATAAATTACATCACCTATTGAAGAAATCAATATGCCACTGAGTTTGAATGGGTCCTTGGCTATACTCAATGTACCTACATGTTGATACTAATTTTCGTAAATATTTTTACTTATCTGTGTAACAAGGGTTATTGTATTTATCAATAAACATTAGTTCATCTAAAACAAACGACTCCTCGTCATCCCCACCGTGGCAACTGGTGGGGAAGCTGAATCATCCCCTCGTCGCCCAAACCGATTGAAAAAGCCAAAGACTCCAAAGATTAGAACTATTAAACATTCTACTATACAAATTCAAGAAAGACAGACCCCTAAAAATTGATTTCCACTTTCACATTTTTCAAAACCCGTCCATTTTACGGAAAAACCCAATCAAAACCCAGAGAAATGGTTGGAAGAGTACCATCGTGTTTTCTACGGCACAACTTCTGGGACAATTCAATGTGCTGGCAAATGTTGAAAATTTTCTTTCAAGAACAACTCTTCGACTACCTGGAAACACCGGGTACTGTAGGCTATTACCTTTTTCTGGGCTCGAGAACCATACACTTTGGTTAGTAGCCCGTAAACCATATTGTCTCTCTCTCAAGAACAACACGCGTATGATTTTAGGGTATATAAGGCCAAATTAATTCTTGGGACATCTTTGAGAAAATATTTCCTCAGAACTTTTAATATCATATCGCCCGAAAAAGATTGAGAGAAACTTAAAATCCGGATTATAATGAAAGGGAGAGACTTGTAATTGCTATATTCAAAGATATTCTCCATTTGTTCAGAAAAATAAATACCAATATGGCGGAAGATGAAATGGTTGCATACTTAGTGATAAAGGAGATTTCGGAGGAAATTTATCGGTCAATTGAGACTTTGGACATCGCAACCACCGATGAAATAATAAGGTGGTGTCGAAAATAAGAAATTTAACAAAACCATGGTGTGAATAAGCAGTTAGTCTTAGAAAGACTACAAATTCCCGCCATTTATCTAGAAGAGCATGTACCAAATGAAGAATTAATTAGATTACTTTTGCGTGAAGTTTACAGCGCCCTAAATATCAAGCTGCCTTTTGAATTTCAAAATCTATTCAAAGGCCTCTTCCACAACATTTGTTACCTTACCGAAAACATGTATTTGACCAGAGAAGAACCGATTAATGAGGACACCGACAACATTACAATAAGTTTTCATTGCATCAGCCAAGGCCATGTTAAACGATACAACCACCATTAACGTATAGATTTAAAAGATAGACTGAAACAACTGTAGAAATTCTTTTCACAATTCCAAATAAAGATCTTCAAAAGGAATACAGTCAGAAATTTTCAGCAAGAGTTGAAGAAGCTAGGTAGCTGGCACGATTTGAAAATTTGAAAGCTCAAGAAATAGGCGCCCCGAGGTTTTACTAATTTAATCTACCCTCTATCAATCGTTTATTTAAGTATGAATCAGTGTCTTGTATAAATAAGAAAATTCATTTGTGTGTATGTGGTTGTAGGAATTATAGAGAGACTATAAAATTATTTAAACTGATATTTATGATGAAACTTCCCACTTTCACAAATCCAATCAATATCTCATTTCAATCAGGTTTTTAATATCTATTTCGAAGAAGTTCTAATATATTTATGTGCTGAAGATGACCGATATAAAATGTGGGGCTTTCGTTTTCGCACACTTGCCGAGGTCAACGTGGAAAAGATAACAGCGGAGGAGGGGTATTCTTCCGCCTACTAGGTCCTCCAGAAAGCAGGTCGTAGCAAATTCTACTTATTTTTATCACTTCATTGTTTCTTTCCTTTTATACCTTTATTGCCCTCTTCGTGCAGCTTCTTCCACGCACGCGGCCATCCTTGTGAATAATTACCTTCCACATTTATTTAGCTCTCTGTGACCCTTCCGCTCTCTAGAAATCTGCTGGGAGCCATTTTCAGAATCTATTCGGAATTTTGCAAAATTAACAAGTGATATTTCTTAACAGCCGCTTTGTAAATAGTGCATAGGCTAAATACCAAGAGGTAGCAACTTGATAGCTTCAAGCATGGACGTGTGGAGGACACGAACATAATATAATTTAATATAATTCAATTATTCAAGAACTTGTATACTACTTGTATCTCTCTACATACAAGTATGTGTGTGTGCTTTAATTGAAGAGGAAAGGAATTCAACATCTGCCAAACTTAATTTAATTTCCACCATACCTTTTTTCAGTGGCAGTCGTCTTTATCAGGAGATGTGCAGTTTGTGGGATCCTGGCATCTATTATATACCTAATTTCCTAAATATTATGTACAGCATCGATATTTGTATTTACATAGTAAATTTAACTCGTATAAAATGTTTAAATGTAAAAAGTTTAAATAGTAAGAGAGAGAGAGTTTGAGATTGAAACCATTTTATTTCAATGTTCATTTACGGTTATATAAGGTTAAATACAGAATAAATATATAAAATTAATAAGATTTTCTAAAGATAAATATATTAATAAATATATGTACATATATAAAATAATTGATATATAATATACAATGTCGTCATTGGTGATGCCCACCACGGGAAAGACTCCGCCACCGATGAAATGCGAGAATTCTCTCTCACAGAGTGGACAGGCCTAGGTGTTGGCTGGCGTTACCCAACTCAAGATCAAGATGGTACTGGTAGAGAGAAAGAGAGAGGTCTATTCAAAAAACTTTCTAAAATATGCCAAATGTTCATATTTGCATATACCCGATTGAAATGTAATCATATTATCGAAGACTAGGAAATATAATTAACCGACAAGAGTATATGTTTTAATATTGCCCCACAGAGAATTATTAATTAAATAGAAACAGATAAAAAGCATATTCGTAATTCGATCTTCCACAATGTGAATTGCCTTTCTTGCTAATAGTCATTATTGTGAATAATTTTAAAACGATACTTTTTGACACTTTTATCTTCATCAATAAATTCTTAAATCCTTATTTTCATTTAAACGTCTCCTCGCGTCCTCACTACCCCCTGATAATATTATCTCAATATTTTAATAATTTAAAAATGTTATATTTAGATTGATAATTGACCGTATATATTATCCTAATTATATATAAATTTAAAATTTCCAATTTATGGAAAATTTTGTGAGTCCAAACTTCTGTAAGAGAGTGTGTGAGAACTTAACAGTTTAAAATTTAAAACAATTAATTTTTGGCAATATGTTTCTTTTTTTACATGTTTAATCAAATATTATCTGATAAAAGTTATTGAATGAGAAGGCTTGGCTCATCAGTGGTGAACCCTCTCAGTGGTGTCACCAAATTAATCTCCAGGCCATTCTAATATTGTATTGGATTGGTTTTCTTATATACCCTGCATTTCTAAGGAAGGAAGATTAGGGGTGTTTAGGGAACCTATGGACATAAGCTTATAGGTCTGTAGAGAGGTGCATACATATAATTTCAAGAAGTTGCATCGAGCAAAGCTCTTCAGCAAAAATTGTTTTATATGAAAACTATATTAGCAAACTACAAGTAGTTATCAATATACTAACTTGTAATACAATATAATTTCAAATGCTGTTTTGCAATCATGGGCCGCATTATATTGTATTATCATTTACTCTATATAATATTTACGAACGGAAAAATATGTCCAGGGTAGCCTAGTGGACATGGCATCTGCCCGGTAAGCGGAACACTGTGGGTTCGATTCCCATCCCTGGACACTTTTATTTTTCCGTTTATCATTACTCTTCACAATTCATCTTTTCATACTTCATCCCTGAGGTTAGAAATAATCGTTATTTCTCCTCAAAAATAAATTTCGATTTTTCGTTCGGGGGAAACACATGTGGGATAAATTTCAAATGCCGTTATACTAACTTGTGGATATAGAATTGCATTGAAACATTGATCTCGGTTGAAAGTATTTTCTGAATTATTCAGATTTATATAAATGTGTGTGTTCTTATGAAAAAATCAGTTGCAACGCTTTTATGATTTCATGAGCCAATTCAGCGTAATCATCATAATCAGTATTCATGATAAAATTGTGAAAAACGTTTTAAAATTACAAAATATTTTCTCACAATGAGTTTCTTTTTATTTCAAAACGCTAGCTTTCAAGCGATAATCGCTCTTCAACGGGCTTAATAAAACAATATCGACTATAGCTTACAAGAAATATTTACAAAATATAGTCGGTATTGTTTTATTAAGCCCGTTGAAAAGCGATTATCGCTTTAAAGCTAGCGTTTTGAAATAAAAAGAAACTCATTGTGAGAAAATATTTTGTAATTTTAATCATAATCTGTAGCGATCAATAATCAAGATGTAGGTTCATACCCGTTGACTTTTGCCCCCACATCCTCGGCCAACAGAGGGCAACACCTCACATCGAGGTCAATCCGGGTTCTACTATGTCAACACACGTTTTTGGTCTCTTTAAATGGCACCGCTTTCCTCTCTGGACTTGGTAAATCTTGGCCTTAAATAGAGGCGGCAATTAGGAATGTACAGTTATAGCGCTCTGCTGTTGACAAGCCCTTTGTCTCTACTTCTATAGATGACTATCGTTCGTTCAACTGTACGTGATTCTGTAGGTGTGATCTAGTGCGTTCCTCTCCGTTTTTTTAGAAATAATATTTGATCTATATTACGCAGCATTGATAAATTATAATATTTGCCTTAACGAATCGATATGAAATTATTTATCTTTAACAATTTAGATTTTAACAGAGTTTTAAATTAGAGAAGACGGTTTTTACACATAAATCATACCACGTATGTTGTTGGCTTTTTTATAATTTGTTCGTCCTCACGCCAACGTTAAAATTGGTATGCAGTTACACAGTATTGTTCACACAATTGTTATGCATTATATTTTGACGGACAATGTATTTTATTTTTATGCACATTTTTAACAACACTGTAACTACATACCACGTAGAACTTTGACGTGAGGATAAAGAAATTTATGATTAGCCACGGACGCAAAGACTTAAGATCACCACATATGAGAAAGACAACAAATAAATACGCTTAACAACCTCAAAAGCTAATTTCGCCATTATTTACTTCTTGACTATGGAAACCAGAGATCGGGAAACGTTTGCAACACAAAGAAAAAGGAAATCAAGGTCGATGAAACTTCCAAGTTTATACCTGGTGTAACAATTGGTGGAGATGTAAGTGCCGACCCATTTGTCTTCGATCGCAACATCGATATTCCCAAATATGATGGGAAGGAAGACCTTCGCCAATAGA
>CP092867.1:113760567-113794991 GCA_030710605.1 Cordylochernes scorpioides
TTCGACACCACCTTATGAATTCATCGGTTGTAGCGATGTCCAAAATCACAATTGACCGATGAATTTCCTCCGAAATCTCCTTTATTACTAAGTATGCAAACATTTCATCTTCCGCCATATTGGTATTTATTTTTCTGAACAAATGGAGAATATCTTTGAATATAGCAATTACTAGTCTCTCCCTTTCGAGCTCGAGTTTCAAGTTTCTTTTAATGTTTATCTTTTCGGGCGACATGTGATGTTAGATGTTCTGAGAAAATATTTTCTCAAAGATGTTCCAAGAATTAATTTGGCCTTCAACACTCTCACACGCGTGCTGTTCTTTGAATAAAAAACAAACATTTGTCAGCACATGAATTGTCCCAGCAGTTGTGCTGTAGACAACACGATGGTACTCTTCAAACCATTTCTCTGGGTTTTGATTCGCTTATTCCGTAAAATGGACGGATTTGGAAAAGGTTGAAAGTGGGATTTATTTTTAGGGGTGTTTTTCTTGAGTTTGTATCGTAGAATGTTTAATGGGGCTAATCCTTGGAGTCTTCGGCTTATTCAATCGGTTTGGGCGGCGAGGGGATAATTCAGCTTCCCCACCAGTTGTCACGGTGGGGATGACGAGAAGTCGTCCGATTTAGATAAACCAGTGTTTATTGATAAATACAATAACGCTTGTTACACAGATAAGTAAAATTATTTACAAAAATTAGTATCAACAAGTAGGTACATTAAGTATAGCCAAGGACCCATTTAAACTCAGTGGCATATTGATTTCTTCAAAAGGTGATGTAATTTATGAATAAATTAATTATTCACACTCTCTTTAACACTAATATAAATATATACAGTTAAACCTGTCTATAGCGCCTTCCTCTCTATAGCGTCCGATTTTAAATACGTAGTACGATGCGATTTACATTAAAAGTGACCTGTCTATAGCACCCTATTTTGGTGAGTCCCAAGAGGGGGACGCTATAGAAAGGTTTAACTGTACCTACATAACCTTTTAAAAATACATTCGAATGTCAAAGTGAATGTTTTATTTAATTATATTGAGCTTAATATTGATGTGTATATCACGATATTTTGATTAAAGGTAAAATTGCGAAAGGATTTAAAATAAAATTATGAGAATTAAATAAAAAGTATCAAAGAAAATATAAGAAGGAAACTAATTATGAGAAATCCTTGTTGTTTATTGTAATATTTTAATTCGTATTTTTGTATATATCTTTACTCTTGATCCTGATTTATAGATTTAAAAATAATATATAAAAAAATTAAAAATACATTTAAAGAAAAAAGTCTTAGTAAACTGTACTAAAAAAGAGAAAATTAGCATTTCAAATACTACCATTGAGCAATAAGAATTATATAAGTTAAAATAAAAGCGGCTATCATCATACATTGAGTGAAAAGGTAAAAAAAATAGTGACACAAATTTTTTTAATAGATTTCTATATATTAAATTACAGATAGAGTTCGAAATTCATCATGATAGTCCACCACCGATTTTATATATTTTTTTCATATAAATCTAATTATTTAATGAAGATTGTTCTGAAATATTTATTTTTTCTTTTCAGTGAATATATATTTAATAAAATATTGTTAAGAAGAGTTTGAAAGTACATTTTATTTCATCCTATAAATACCATCTTAACAATCATTAGATTAGATTTTTCCTCGACTTGTCCAGTGGATGGTTGTAAAATAAACAAAAAAAAAACATTTATTCCCCGCTGTCTCCATGTTTCCTCGCGGCACCCCAGAACATCATCGCAACAATATTTTCTTTAAAGTAAATTTATTAGGAATTTAGTTAGAATAGCAGATTTCTTTAATACAGGTGGTAGATAGTGGTTGCTGGTTTTTTAGGCCACCGTCCTTATAACAAAGCGCTTGTTACTTTAAGTATGTGTGTTTTTTTATGGTAAATTGTGGGTTCTGTGGCTTTTTTTGCGGTAAATTGTGGGTTCTATGTGTTTTTACAAGCTGGTCTTAATATAATCAAGGATTTATATATATGATTGTGTACATATATATATATGTTATAATTTTTTTCTCTGCAGATTTTTGATTATCTTGAGGATTATGCCATGTCAATGCAGTCGTGGTTAAAATCTTGAAATTATAATAATAAAAATAATGAAGATTAGAAATAGCTTTAATTGTGAGCTTAAGGACTATATAAAAAAACATAATTTGGTAAAAGTACTGCCTGGCTTAAGGCGTAAGAATAAAAAAAAATGAAAAGCTTATTTACATAATGTACAAAGGTTTGAGCCGGCCAACGGGAAACAACAACAATGAGTTTTTATAGGGTAAGCGTGACCTCTGGCGGTCGATTTAACAGAGTATTTGAATCTATGAAATATAATTTTGAATAAAATAATATTTTAATATAACATATATATGTTTAAGAAATTATTTCAATAAGTTTAAAGAGAGCGGTATACTTATTTATTATTTATTTTATATAATGATTTATAAGTTGAGATTACTATATAAAGCAAGATTCATTACAAAATGAGTCAGACTCAATTGCTTCAGATGCTAAACACCAGACTCTGGCATCACCGGCAGGAGTACTCAAAGTCCCATATCTTCGAAGACTGATTTACTTTATAGATTCCATGGAGGAGACCTACATTATACTAGTCTTGTCTTTGATAAATTTTTTTATAGATTTTTCAAATAAATGCTTCATTTCCGCGACATAAATAACAAAGGGAAATAGTTAAAAACATATATTGAAGATAGAGGTTGCCTGGTTTTTAAGCTTCTCAGTAAGATATTGAGGGAAACTCCCGGATGGGTAAAAGAAGACATGTCTCAGGGGAGCAGGCAATCTGCTGGGATTCCAAGTCGACTACACCAGGGTAACTTGTCACCTTACAGAAATGGTCGCTCAGGGAGAGCTCCTAATGGGACGCTACATTATATCTGACCGATAATTAGAATGCAATAGTTAGAGTTGTTCGCTTAGCGAAAATATCGAGAGGATTTTGGTTACAATTATATTGATTGGAGATCGTATTAAATAACCAGGATTCCAAAGTTTTGGGGTTTGTGGAAAGAAAACAAGAGATTTCATGGAACTCGGCCAAAATTCAGTACAAGGAAGGAATGAACAAAACTGGCTCATCAGCCCCTGCGCCTGATTTATAGCCCCTACCTTAAATCTCCCTAAACAGACATCCCTTCCAGAATGCACACACTACTAATTACCTTCCAGAAAGCTTATCATGATTTAACGGCGCCATTATAATAGTTGGAACAAAGAATCCGTTTTCTTCTTCTTCTTATGATTAAACGGCTTTTTACTTTATAATTACATTTTGGGGAAAAGAGCAAAAAGAGAAGTTCTATTTTGGTGTACGATATTTTATATAAGGAAAAAACATTAATCCATTTTTCTAATCTATTAATCCAAAGTCATTTTTCTTTGAGATGGGATGTTGTAATGGTGATTGAATAAATGCGATGCCTATGTTTAGAGTGTGATCCTAGGAGATGGCCATCACAAAGCTAGAATTGTGAAATTTGATTTAGTTCTTCAGGTTTAGATATATCTTCGACCATCTCTCTAGCACTAGAAGCGTGTTCTGGTCAGATTAATTTCTACAATATATTACTTAACTGCAAAGATGAGAACCATTGAGAAGAATGGTTTCGTTAGTGGTGATTATTTTCTCATCCTTCATTTTTTTTTTTGTAGAATCTGTTCTGTAAGATTGGAAGAATATTGATTAATTGAATAATTAAAAAGGTTTCTGGTGATGATTTTCTTTTTATTTTATTTCCTTTAAAAGAGACCAGAGATCCCAGAAAGCTTGAGACTACTTGAATAAAATAAAAAAAAACTTATCTCTAGAAACATTTTTAATTAGTTAATCAATGTCCAAGAGATTTGAAGCAATTGATGGAAGAATATTGTCGCAATTTTTTCGCTGCCATTATGTGACTGATTCATGGTAAAATGTCAATAAATAATAAATAGGATCAATCTCCAGCCTTCACTAACCATTGATTATCACCATCATTGTCAGTGAATCAATAAAAATAAAGTTCGTTTACTTATCAATTACACATTACTGACAAGACCTAAATAGTACCCTCTCTATTAATTAAGACATTTCAAGAAATAAAAGGGAAAGTTCAATCTTGTGAAAAAAATAGCACAGAATTCAAATTGTGCAGCGATCAGGTGAATAAATTAAGAAAAAGGCATCGCCTCACCGTGCAACAAAAAGTTGCTGATGGTTTGCGCCATCTGTCGGAATAAATAATAACTTAACACAAAGCAATAACGCGCCATCTATACATATAAAATAAAAGGATTTAAAAGCGCGAATGTTTCTTTTATACATAAAACGAACTTCCACTGTCCTTACTGCGATGAAAAAATATATTGGGAGGGCTTGGCTCATCAGTGGTGAACCCTCCCAGCGGTTTCGCCAATTAAATCCACCAGACCGCTTCTCAGAGCTCTAATACTGTATTGGATCATTCTGATTTTATATGCTACACTGAAGGATGGAATCTTAGAAATGGTTTTCAAGTAAACTATGGACATAAGCTTATAGGACTTATAGGACATTATTTGAATGTAATTCTACTGTCCTATAAGCTTATGTCCATAGTTTACTTGAAAACCATTTCTAAGATTCCATCCTTCAGTGTAGCATATAAAAGCAGAATGATCCAATACAGTATTAGAGCTCTGAGAAGCGGTCTGGTGGATTTAATTGGCGAAACCGCTGGGAGGGTTCACCACTGATGAGCCAAGCCCTCCCAATATATTTTTTCATCGCAGTAAGGACAGTGGAAGTTCGTTTTATGTATTAAAAGAAACATTCGCGCTTTTAAATCCTTTTATTTTATATATAAATAATAACTATTTGTTGAATTTTAATTATTCCCGAATTGCCCAAATTCGTGATTAATCGATAAAGCTAACCACGTAGGCTTTTCGGACTGTTGACCCTCATCAGCGTGATGCAATCTGTACCTCAACGATCAATAAACTGGTCATTCAGTCATCCTAAAAAATCATGAAACGGGTAGTTAAGGCCATAATTGCACGAGAACGCCAAAAAATGTGAAAAAATAGTACAAAAATGAAATTGTACTGAGATCAAGTGAATAAATTAAGCTTTTAATTTTTCTTCATCTCGACACAGCTCCCGAAAATGCAATATGGAGGCTATCGGGGTGAAGTAAAAACTAAAAAAAAAGCTAGATGAGATTTCTAATTGGAGAATGTAAAGTTTTAAACAGTATAACAAGACATTTTCAACAATTTCGATTGTAGTTGGTATATTATTATCTTTTTTTTAAACTAGTCGAGCAGATCCATAAGCCCTTATCTTTCCTCTAACCTTTTCAAGATTAGAATGTTAAACTAAGAGTTGTCGTCTGGTGGTTAAAGCTGTAGTTTTATGTTCACAGGACAGAACTCTCACTCTCTGATTCTTGAATAAATCCAACTCCTCTTTTAAGTCCATGTTATCGAACCGTGATTTCGTACCTTGCAAGGGCCACGATTAAATGCTTCTCTACCGGTATAGACTAATGGAATACTTACAGTTTAAGGATTCGCAAACATTACTCGCCATGTTTTATCATGGCCTGTAGTATATGTATTTAGGATGACAGAAATATTATTAAATTGATTATTAAATTGTTTACTTTGAAAGAGAGAGAGTTACAGGAGTAAAATATACCTCTCCTTATTATTAAGAAGAATGTTGAGAAGAATGGGCTCATTAGTGGTGAATATTTTCTCATCCTTCTTTTTTGTAGAATCTGTTCTGTAAGATTGGAAGAATATTGATTAATTGGATAATTAAAAAGGTTTCTGGTGATGATTTTACTCGTATGATATATACTCGTATATATACTTTTATATTAGACATCTCCTTTATATAATATTGAGAATTTATTGTGTTTTTTTTAAGGAGAGAGGTATTTTACTCCTGTAACTCAAAGTAGATAACCACTGCTTTTTTTTGTCTTTTCCAGGTAACTCATGGCAGACATCATTCTAAAAAAAAAAGAAGTTAAATTGCATGCATTCATTGCGATTTGAAAACAACACACTGATATGAAAATATTGAGATTTATAGTGGCTAATAGGTAATTTTAGTGCGAAAGACTGACGATGAGAAACGACGATTTGACATTGCTCTTCATTAGAAATGGGTGCCGTTTCCACATTAGTTACCTTGGTAACGAACCAGAACAGCAGCTTTACACACCCAAGATAGAGAACATTGCGACTGCTGTGATAGAGATTCACGCAGAGACATCTCTTCATTGGGCACGACAACAGCGTTCCGACATCATACGGCCACCCCAGTTCTTGGAGCAGGTGCAAGAGATATTCAACAATGGTCCTGGATTCTCCAAGTAAGCAATTTATAGAAATCCATGAGTGTCTGTAGGAATAATTAAGAATTTGGCTAATGAAATCTAACGCGCACAAATTATGTCATTCAAAAAGGCGGATGTTCCTTCTGTCATGCACACACAGTTTCACACAAATGCCATGGTTCTAGAATTTGTTAGTAACTAGGGAGGTTCATGTCATTCTATACCACATGTTTTCTTAAGGCCTACAAGGCCAGATTCCCATAGGCTACTTCGAGGTACTGGAGAACGATGTAAAGCTGCGGATAGACCGCGGATGAAATGTCAGACCGTAAGTCTTTTATCAGGAATTCCACGAATGCCCTGAAAACTACGCGACAGCAAACTTGTTGGGAGTCAATCTGCTCGTCTGTCTATGTTTCACCAAAAATGATTACCCGACTCTCAATAGCTCCTGGTGTATTACGGGTGAGAGGGCTCAAACATAAAACCAATAGATGTCTAAAGAACACCGTTGAAGCCATAAGCACTGCCATTTTTGCTGTCTCTGCAATGTCCAATCTTAATAAAAACTATTTAATTCAGACATGCCAACGTTTATGATTACGCATTGAAGCCCTTTTTAATGCAGGTGGGAGATAATTCGAATAAACATATTTCATATGAATTCCTTTATGTAGATATCAAGAGTTTTGTCAGACTCGTTGTGGAAATAGGAAACAGCAACCAAAATGGATCTGCAACTTGAAAGAATATCAAATAACAAAGAAGACGTCTTTATATTTGAAGATTTATTCTCATGCATTGCTACTGACAAAGAACATTCGGATATCAATACCTTACAAAGTGAATCTCAATCGTAAATCCTAAAGAGCTTTGAACTCCAGGGAAGGGCTTATCTCTCAAATTTCACAGAATCCTATACAAAGTATCAAGATAGGTAAAATAAAGTCAAAAATTTGTTGGAAGAAAATAATGATTAAATCTATGTATCTTGAGATAGATGCAAAATTTAATGAGATTTTTATTTTAAAAAATCTTACTTCTCAACTGAAATTGACACATATTTTTGGTGGAGCTTAACCCTTGGTGAGATTATATGAGCATATTTTTTCTTCCCACATTTAGAGATGAAAAAAAAAAAAAGCTCAGAGCGAAGAATATTTCGGAATCGAACATCCATAAATAGACTTCCATAAAACTCTAAAGATGATACTAGGGACATATAAAACTATCCAGCTTTTTATTTTTTATTTTGGTGAAAAAAACTTAAAGACAAAATTCATAAAAGAGTGGATGAGAATAACAGCGAACTTTTATAGAAAGAATTGTTAAACTATACACAACCATTGCTGATAAGGACAATTCTAAAGAGGAAGAGAGAGAGAGTCATGTGGTTAAAAGATATTTGATTTCTAAATAATTATATGATCGAGGGGAAAACTTCAACAGAATTTCTCATCTGGGAATCTCGGAACATTGAGGGGTTAAAAAGGATAAAAGGTAGTACCACAAATTTTATTATTATTATAAGAGAATTACCCTTTTTATCATTTTTTTTTTCGTCGAAACCCACAAAGCCATTTAATAATTGAGAGGTGTGTTTGATCAGTTACTTTTTAGCTTTTACTCTTTTGATGTATATCGCGGAAATAAAGTAAAATAATATATAAGGATAGAGGAGATACATTCAATAATAGAGATATCTTAAAGGCGTTACCTCAGAAACTGAGTGAATGGCGACTGTGAACTAAATTATCTGGTAGGAATTATCATATTACGCTCAGCCATTGGTGATAGGAACAACTATAGAGACAGATTTGACACTCGATACAAACAATTTGCTGAGTAACTGCATTGAAGAATGACTAACGTGTGGGAACTTACATGAAAGAATTTGCGGTATATTATACAAAGAAATTACTAATAAAAAATAGATAATAATGAGTTTAAAATGAATGTCAAGTCCCCTTCGAGGATGTTCATTTTGATATTTTACTCATATATCTAGCTTTTGGGCTTATATGCCCTTCTACATGGGAACAATATTAACTAAAAAAAGAGATAAAGCAAACCATTTTGCTCTGCTTGAAAAATATTTCTCAAGACTGCATATATTGCGAGAGGACCTGCTAACACTTTAAGATGTAGAGTTTTGTAGTCCTGTCTTTGTGGCTAATGTTTGGCATTCATTTTATAATGAGAATGCCTCTGGTTTTACGTTGCATTCCCGTAGGAGATTTTCTTTTAGGGGAGATATTGGACTTGGAGATAAGGATAGATTTTAAAAATTAAATCAGTGCGAAATGAAGACTTTCTCTCTTGCAAATACGTAACAGAGATTGCATACCCAGCTGTTACTTGTGATACTAGTGGTCGTGGTGGGCGTGGTGTTTCCTGACCCGGCAGCTAGGGGAAGTAGGTTACATTGCCCGTCGTCACTCTACAGCTGGACAGCTACCATGCGGGCCATCCTTCCAGCAGCCCTGCTCCTCCTGGCCGTCCTAGGTAGGCATACCCCACCCCACCCTCTCCTTTATTCTGTTGCCTTCTATTATACTCAGCTTCAATATTGAGGTATCTCGAAATTTTGTTTAAAGTGTGGTAGTGAAATTTGCTAAAATCCAAATTCTTTCTACAAATTCATTTGTAAACCTAGTTTTTTAATCGTCCCTTGAGATAGAAAGACCAAATTAAGGACATTTTACTGTATTTACTTTGATATTCTATTTTGACTATTCAACGATGTAACGCATGCTAAAGTGTTGAACTGCAAAAACATTGATGGTAATATTAATAAATACTGTGTAGACACAGAAAGAGCAAAAACTATATATTTTGAATGCATGTCTTTATATTGGTCGATAAAATAATACTCTATACATTCATACAACAGTTTTGTTTATTAATTTCGAATAAACTGAGAAGTACCGGAACATTCTTTATTTAACATGTCCTTGCAAATTTGAAGCGCTACATACACCCGGGAATCATTTGTTTAAGAAAATGGCAGTCAGTCTCCAAGAAACGCTTGGATCGTTGTGTAAATATGAAACGATTTGTCCCATGTATAATTTAATGGCTGCATTACGTTTCGACCTTTATTCTTTTATTGCGCCAACTATTTTACATATTTACGACTTTTTGATACCTTTTGATGATTTTGATAACTTGGGAATTTTTATAGTGATATTATAATTCAAAATGTTTCAGAGAACGGAGAAACATTCCTAATTTCATATTGAAAACCGTTCTATTTTCGCGACACTGAAAATAGGGAATTATAGATTTTTCGAGGAAAGAGAGAGAGAGAAAAATAACCAATATTTCATAGTCATTTATTATATCATTTGTTTTAATTTTATGATGTTTTTATTATACGCTCAACATTGTTCGTGTCATCCTTACGCAGGGGGCCATTGCTTATCTTCTCGGTATCGTTCCAATATGTACCGCCAAACAAGCGTGATGTTTTTTTATATAATGTCTTTTTTCTCTCACTCTTCAATATGCGAGATACACCATATACAGATAATCAGTAGAAAAATATTCTATTCACCCACATAGGGATTTATTTTTTATTAAAAAGCATATATTGGATCAAAATATTATATATTATACCAATATATGCCTTTTTAATTGAAGATTTATTTATGGATTGCTCTATTTTCAAAACACATAGGAATTAGAAGTCATATACTTTTATATTAGAAATAAATCCTTCGTTGAATGTATTTTATGTTTAGAAATAGTTCTATGAAAGCTAATGACACGAGCTATCACATAGCGTAGTTGCACTTGCTGTAGACAGATTGTCTGAAAATGTGCCTCTAGGTAGTAGGGGTATAACTTTTACTTCTAACAAGGGGAACTTGCCAATAAGGAAAACAGGTCAGTCTGTTTTATGGTGCCATCACTCCCCAGCTTCTCCTTTATTATATCTGGGCCTCCAAACAGCTCGTTTGAGACCATCCAGGTGAAAGCTATTCTCACTAGCTATTCACACAAGCTATTCAATCACTATTGGATAACATTCGATCGCTAACTAATTGTGTTAAGTCTGATTCATTTTCAGACTTCCCCCATTGTGATAAAACATAAATAAACTTAGAGGCCGCACTGAGGTGTCTCACATTCTACAGGAGCTTGCAGGAATCCCCCATTTTTCACAAATACTGATAAATTCTAACGAAATTTGGACCTACACATTACCATACTCGACAGCGCTTACGTACTTAGAGTACACGTTTATTTCTAAACCTATTTACAAATCGATAATTTGATAAAATAATTCCTTTGAAAGCTAATATAAATAATGCATATGTTTTATAATTATTTAAAATTTATAATATTCAGAAAAAAAAGTATTCTAATTTTAATAAAAGGTGGAAAATTTGGCGCTATCTCGAGGATTATTTATAGGATAAACGTTACTATGTGAGATTTGATACCCTTTTAGAAATAAGAATCAACAAAAAGATTATTTTAAAATCATATATGAGCATATATGATAAATAGAGACAGAAGAGAAATTTGGCTGAGTCAAATGGCAAAGCCAGGAAACGATATAGGACATAACAGTATAGATAGAGTTGTTTTAATAGTCATTTTTGTAGGAAAAAAATAAATGGTTTTCAAAGTGTTCATTAACATTCCCGCCAATTAAATATTATGGAATTTTGGAAGTAAGTTGAATAGAAATATGCCGAATATTTTGTAATGCTTATATTAAATTCATATTTAGGTAAGTTTATATTTAAGATTATAAAACTATTTTAGAGGCGTAATGTTCTTTTTAAAATAAAACAATATCTACTGTTGTTTTATTTTAAAAAGAACATTACGCCTCTAAAATAGTTTTATAATTTGATAACAGATGGCGCTCTAGTACATCGTAACATTATTGTTATATTTAAGATAAATATAAATAATCATTGATTTTTCTCAGGCGGATGAATTGTTTTATTTCATTTGCGCGGGAGATGTCTTTTTTTAAGAAAAACCAATATTTATATTTTAAATGCCAATGTGCGAGACTATACTCATACGCACATAAAAATTTGCTTAACAAAAAAAAGAGGAAAATATTTCGAATAAAATCAAAACTATAATTTTTCGGTTGAGAGAAAATGGATTTTCATATAAATTATAAATTCAATCATTTCACAGTATAGTTGAGTTTTGTAAATACACATAACTTATTTTCATATTAAATCTTTGATGATTCGTTAATTTGAATGCGGCTTGTAGTTAAATTAGTATTTTTCTTCTTTCCTTATCTCTACTCAATCATATTAGGTATCAAGTTGTGACCCTTGATGGTGTGTGTTTGACAATCCATCATGATTGGGTGAAGTAGAATGCGTCTGCCTTTGTCATTAAGACTGGGAGCACTACTCAGTGGCAGGCCTGACTTAGCTCCAAAAGAAATAGCCGCCTCTGACATGAGGAACAGACGCCATGTGCAGCTGCTCCTAACATGGAGTACAAACGCTGCTCATCCTGTATCCCTGGAATAGGAGCCCTTACAGGTTACTATCAGCCGGGTCAGCTGAACCCAGGTTTTTTAGTGAGCTTGTTACTGCTCCCCCTCTTCCTTTTTCATTCGAGCTTGGACCGGCAAAGGCGGAGTTGTAAAATTAGTGACTATATGGATTGACTGTAGGCCATCTTATAGTTTGGAGAGAGGCGGTGGCCGGCTTCCTGAATGAATTCAACAACAAGTAAATCAGGAAAGAATATTCATTACGAGAAAATTGTTCATACACTCTACCCAGCTTCAGCACCACTATTGTAGAAATTAAATTAAGCAAGCAATAAGCCTTGATATTTAAGATATGAACACTGATACTGAATTATATGCAAAAAAAAAGATAATAATAAAAAAGGTTAGGTGTTGGTATTAAAATCAAAAAAGGCATATCCTACCACGAGCACATGAGCTTTTTAGATGGCAGAGTGCCATCTAGTGAACAGAAATCAACTAAAGGTTGATATAGCCTTTTCTCCTGATATTTGGCCAACCAATTTCTTGATAAATTAAGAAAAGCTAACCACGAACGTGTTTCCGGCTGTTGGCGCTCGTCAGGGTGATGCAGCGTGGTTTCAATATATAGAAAAGATCAACGAAAGAGCAAAATTAATATCATTCAATATGAAGCAATATCTCTATATTCTTATAAAAGACATTTTCAAAATGAATAAAATCAATGTGTATGCTACGTTGCTAATAAAAGATAAATTTCAGGAAGTATAATTTATTTTAGAACATTTCTCCCGAGAAATAAGAGTCGGCGTTTTAAAAAAGATGAACCTGACAAAAAGGTGCTCCTATTATATGCAGACGAGAACAAATTGAAGGAAGCGGACAGATATTCTTGAAGGAAACAAATCTGCATTTACGGGTGAAAGCGGTCCTCAGCCAAGCAAGACGCAGTGCTCTGATTGCATCTGGAGTCCTTAGATGTTCTGCTCTGTGGATTCCATTAGAGTCCAAGGTCTCTCTTTCTTTCTTTAAAGATAACGTATTCACAGGATCTCTTCTTTTGTGAACAATCTCTTAGAATATTTGAGTTTTATCTTGTTCCCCTATTTCTATAATTTTATTAAAATAATCTTGAAGTATTCCAAAATACAAAATATATTTATACAATTCTTTCTCATTATACTATTGATTATATATTTCAGCGCATGTAAATCTCCTATTTTTAATGCAAGAAGTGAAGAAAGGAAAAAAGTTAAATTTATTAATATGCAATGAAAAAAAAAGCTATTTATTTATCTATATTTACGATTTAATATATATTTTAAAATAGCTATATTACAACAGAATTTAGTTTATGGTTTCCGAAGTGTTTAGAAGTTTTCCTTATATTGCTGAAATCTAAACAAAATTTTAAATATTTTTTTGCATTGGTTATTCCGAAAACAATTAAGAATTTCACAAACACACACAACACACAGAATAATTCTCTATAATATCATAGTATTCTTGGAATAGTGGTTGATCATGTTTCGTTTGATAGTTTGTTCTTATGTTTATGAACAATATTCTTTATTAGGAAAAAGGCATTTCCTGATTTTCTTAATTTATCTACTTGATCCAGTACAACCTCACTTTAGTACTATTTTTCACAATGTTTTTTTTTTTGTTTTTGATTCTCAATACTATCGCGAACTTATATATATAAAACTCTGATGATGTTATTTATAAAAACATATTCTTATATAACATCTCTCACGCCTAAATAATGAAAAGGCTGTGTGGCCTAAATTACAATGATACAGTTAGCTAGAAACCTAGCTACATACCTTAATCAGATTGTTAAGGTGTATTCGTGACAACAGTGGAACATAGCACTTTTATGAATTCTTTAAAAAGCATAGATACAATGCTGTAATATATATACTGTAGGGAATATATGTTCATACAAAATGCCAGATGAACGTAGCTATTAAACTCTAGCAATATAACGCACGCAAGAGCATTACTTCATGATTATAATAATTGCAGGAGATTGTAACTACATAATCACAACATATTAAAAGTTCGTAGCTAGAATTTGCTGATAAAATATATAAATTGTTTAAAACCTAGCTATAGGAAACAACATATATATCTATATAGGGAATGCAGTTTACATTTCAAAAATTAGGCTAAAATTTGGGCTATATGAGAAGAGAAAATACCATTAGAAATTCAGCATAGTAGTATTGGGTTGAAGCAAAAATAATGGCCGATTTGTAGTGACAACTAAGTAATAACTCGTTACAAGCAAACTTTATTAATCAAAATAAAAACCATTGGCATCGATACATCTTTGCCAACGAGAGGCAAGCTGGTATATTCCAGTTTTTATTAGCAATATATCTGCACTTCGTTAGAAAAGTAATAATCATAAGTTTTTAAGAAACGTGTATAAATAACTCTAACCTAATTGTTTCCAAGTTCCAAAAACCTCAAAGTCAGTCAGTACCAGTCCGTGACCCAAACAAAACCATCGCCGGATTCCACATGGCTAATTATACTGCATCCCACCGACCGACCTTCCCGGGGCGCTTCCTAAATTGGGGCAGTTGACCCTGGAGCCGGAAATCTGCTGCTTCTTGGCATTGATCTATCCGTGCACGTACCTTACCTTGCCTTGCTTCCGCTCGTGCGTCTCTACTATACGCGCCGTTTGTCCACCTTCTATATCCATTCTTTAATCTTCGTCTGTCTACTTTGCTCATATACATACTTATGTGCATAGTAGTATATACTCTGCCTACTCCGTTATTCGCACATATGCGCGCACACTCTTCCATATTTAACTATACAAGCGTTATTTTACCACCTCACTACACATATCAGTGTTTCTCTATCCACTTCCTTACCCATAAACGCTCGAACTATTCTCACCTCGTCAAACAGAATCTTCACGTGTGCTTTCTCATCGCTTTATTTATCTACGTGTACTTTACATATCGACGTTCTGCCCTACCTCTTTACCCATACACGCTCGTACTTTTCCCAACTCGCATAACCACATCTTCACGTGTACTTTCCCATCCCTTCATCCATACACGTGTACTTTACATACCAGCGTTCTGCTCTACCTCTTCACCCATACACGCGCGTACTATTCCCACCTCTCCTAACCACATATGCGTACTAATGTTACCCATTTACCTATACACACGCCCTTTTCTTGTCTTCCACACACAGATTCACGCGTATTTTCTCACCCCCTTACCCATACACATGTACTCTTGCCACATCTATTCGAATAATATGTTTTAAATATTTCTCCATGCTCTCTAAGTACAGAGTAGACTCGCTCTCAACTTATCAAATTGTAATTGATACCCTCTTGCTAATGGTCAACAGAGCTCTAGGTATATTTAAAAACTTATATATCCATATATAAAAGGGCGTACCTGGATCTGTAAAGAAAAAAAACATTTTTTTCTCAAAATATTTCGAGAGATTGCTCCCTCTTTATCAATTTATTGTAAAGATGATAAAGAGGAAGCAATCTCTCGAAATATTCTGAGTAAAAATTGTTTTTTTCTCAGGTATATTAGAACTAATAGGAACTATTAAAAACTTATATATCCGTGTTGTGCAAACTTATTAAATGTGTCGCAGTTCAGGTAATGCTACATTCGAGAATTATTATAATATTGGCTCATTAAAGATAATCAAACTGATAACAAATGTGTGTGATTGGAAGCTAGGTTCCAAGCAACGTTTCAAATTTACAGATATTCAATAGAATTGTATCGAATAAATGAATCTAGTAGAATCTCTATATACCATATGAGGAGGACTTCTGATCTCACATTAGGAGGTGGTTCCTCATATATTGGAGTTAAATAAATAAACAACGACGTTTAGGTGCTAAACTCATTATTATCATCGGAGGAGGATAATGACAAACCATAGAACTTGCTTGTTTCAATGCCGACCTAATAGAATTCCATCTACAATCAAAATGTTCAATTTCTACTCAAACATTTCATTTATTGTGAAAAAATAGTACAAAAGGGAAATTGTACTGGGATCAGGTGGATAAATTAAGAAAAAGACATCTCCTGATATCGCAACTAAAAGTTGCTGATGGCTTGCGACATCTGTGTCGGAATAGATATCAAATATTAGTTGATATATAATTATTCCTGATTAGCTTTTCTCGATTAATCAAGAATGAGTATTTGACCAATTTTGTAATAATTAAAAATCAACGAATAGTTGATATTTATTCCGAAAGATGGCGAAAAAACATCAGTAAATTTTAGTTGCACGATCATTAGAAGCCTTTTTCTTAGTTTCATTTATCGTTCGACACCCGACTGGAATTATGCTTGTACACAGATACACGTTTATATTTAAAATAGTAACTTGAAATTTTTAATGAATCGACATGATTAAAGTGACCCTCTATTGTAAAACCCGTCAAGTAGACTACAATAATTACTATACACTGTAGAATTGAATTTTAGAGGGAACCACATTATTATCTTAAGGTGTGTTTAAGTAATAATGTAGTGATTGAAAATACAGTTTATGGCACTAGGGAAGTAACTAAAATACTAAATTATAGTCAACAGATCAACGAGTAAGCTAGATGAATGGCTCGGCTTTTCTTGGATTCTGCCCAGGTGGCCCAGTCAACATATTCTGTTTCAATAAAAGTTTATTATTATTATTTTTAATAGTAGTAAGGTGATAGGGTAGAGGGAAATTAATGTTGTTGTTGTTGTCGTGTCCAATAAAGAGTCTCAGATGTCCTCTATGCATCTCTATCACAGCAGCAGCAATGTCCACTATCTTGGGTGGTAAAGCTGCTGCTCTGGGTCCATCTCAATTTTCTGCAAGGCTGCGGCCATTGCTGGCATGAGAATATGTGGGTAGGGAGAGGGAAAAAAGGAAGGGAAATTAATCTATATCATGATAATTTTCCAACTCAAGGTTATGCTATTTGTCGTGTAGTTTGCATATTATAGGATGAAATCTTGTCAATAAATCCTCCCAGATCTAACTCAGAGATTGTGAATAAATTATCAATCAGATCCATATGTAAACTATGGTGGAATGTTTGCAGAAAAAGCTGAAATTCCCACACACTTCTCCAAACTATATTTCAATGGATTATGTAGAACATAACTGATGATCTATAGATTTTCTCTAAGTTGTATATATATACCCTATACCTACCTTCCTTGTATAGCCCTCTTTGTTTTCTCCTCCAGGTTTTGTAACCTCCGGGATGGAACCAACCAAGCTCAATGAGAAATCATTAATGACGCGAAATAAAATTGGGAAAATTTATAAGAAGGAAAGTATCTGTTCATTAGATATGAAGCACCTCTTATCACACCATATACACTCATAGACAAAACATAAGGAAGTGGAATATTTTTGATGTCACCGGTTGTTGTTTTTTTTTTAAGAAGACAGAGGTAATTTTGTTCACACTTGATGACAAAGATATGATGGGATTGCTGCAGCACCTTTTTGTTGGTTTGTTATCAAAGCATCATAATGAATAAATTAAACAGCATTCGAACAATTCTAAGTTGTTAAATCAGATGATCTTACAGAACATCTCCTGAATAAATACCAAATATAGCCAGTCAATCTCTCATGTAAGGAGAAGTTCTACTATATTTGAATTTTGCAAAAAAAAAAAATTAATATACATTTAACATATTCTCTTCAAATAACAAATAAGCATAACTAAAAGAAGAGACAATAACAGTATGTATATTGGGATGATTCAGTAAAATATTCACGTCCATTCCCTCAATAACAAAATATAGAGCAATATATAAGTAAGAATTTGCATATCTGGGAGATGACCTTCTGAAGGTCTGCCTCAGGAGAATCACCATCTCAATTAGCATCCGCAGTTCCGGGTCATTTTGTCAAGTGCGGGTCAGCTGACTCTTCAAAAAAAAATAAAAGAGGAAGTACACCCTGGAGAGATAGTTTGATCCCACTGGCCAGCTTCCTGTTTGCTGACTAGCCAATTACACGCCCGTACGATTACGTCATAAATATCTCTAGGCCAATAAAAACGTCTCGGAAGTTGTACTTTATCAAACCCACTTTAGATTGGCCAACAATAATTTAACGTCGAGATTTTATTGAATAGGATAATGCATGAACATTAATATACATCAGGTCTTCAATAGGCTGGTATTTTAAAACCGTTGTGCTTTGTCCATTCATAATGGTTAAAACAACAACAACAACAAAAAAAAAACCTGGGAAATCTAGATATATTGGTTTGAATGAAAGAACCTAGATATATTATAGGATTGTTTAAAACACAGTAAATAGAACCATTTATATAGATCGAAATTTGAAGCATATTTTGCATTAAATTTTATCATTATTTTGAAAAATGCTCAATGATAAATCGCGAGTCATTTAGCGAAGAATCAGGTCAAAAACAAGAGAAATATATGACTATGAGATAGGAAGTTAGAAATGGCAATGAAACTTCTGTCAAATATTTTTGCGATATGTGCTGAAACTAATTCCGTTGATATTATGGCATTCCTGAGATATAAACGACTCATGTAGTGGTCTGTGTTCTTCCTTGGGGTTCTCCGATTTCATTCAGTAGATTAGCAATAAATTAGAACGTGAGGTAAAACTTTTATAATCAAATATATTATATATATATAGTTTATGAGAGAGGTCCAATAACTTGAAATGACGAAACCGAAATGGTGAAAAGGGTTCAACAATGATGATCTGGACTATAAATATATTTTTAATTATTAACACACAAAGAATGCAATATATTTTTATCTCCTTTTCAATATCATAATATATAAAATATGTTAATAATAATTTATATATAAAAATAATATTTATCATCAATTTATTAACGTGATAATCCTGTTGAAGGACTGACAAGTCCGAAAGCTTGAAAATGAAAATTTGAACAAGAAACTTAACCCAGGAAGCTTCATTTATTTTATAATAATATATTTTTCTGTTCAGTTCAGAATATGCAAGAGTTTATTATATATTGCCTAGGGGAAAATTAGGAAAGACAAACTTCAGGATGACACAGCATTGACGCTTTTTAAAACTATATTTATATATATTTCACTTAAGTATTATAGTTATATAATAAATTATATATATGTTGCTAAAATAATTTATTTTAGATTTTCTCTTCTGTTTGAGAAAACCATCGTTTCAGTTTTAATTGTGCTTTTAGTCGGTTATTGAGTTGTATATAATGAGTTGTATATATAGGTTGCTAGAATAATCCATTTCAGATTTTCTCTTCTGTTTTAAAATACCATCGTTTAAGTTTCAATTATGTTTTTAGTCCGGTTATTAAATTGTATAAAATTAATGGTATATAATATACTAAAATGTATTTAGGCACAAGTATCCCGAGCTGGGATATCGCGTCCGATATGTCAAATAAAATTTTAAAAAATTATAGTTTGTATTTTATGTAATTTCCTAGATCAATAATGAACTAAAACAGGCCCGCGCGCCCAACTAGTGGCTACATGTTTTAATTTGCATTTACCTATTTTACATACGCCCAACTAGTGGTTCTTCTAAATGACACAGGCAAGAGCAACCTTGAGGTATCAGAGCGCTGAATGTTATCATTGTTCTCAATATCAGATTTGAAGAAAAATTAAAAAGAAAGAACACTCCACTTTTCAAAAATTTCCTAAATTCATAAATAAATCTTTTTGGTAAGTTTTTCAGATGGTTAGCTTAGTTTTTCACTCCAACACATATGAATACATTTATATATAAAACCTCTATGCTTTATATATTTAAAACGTGTGTTTCTTAAATGTACCGTTTATTGGTGCATATATAAATTATAAAATTATATTATGATGCATTAGCGCGCCATCTGTTATGAAAATTCGAAACTATTATAGACGCGTATGATTATTTTAAAAATAAAACAATTTCTACTGCCCTTACTGCAATGGGAAAATTAATGGGAGGGCCTGGCTTATCAGTGGTGAACCCTCCCAGCGGTTTTGCCAGTTTAATCTACCATACCGCTGTTATATTGCATTTTTCGTTCTTCCTTTTATAGTGATACTTATGCTAGACTCTTGCAATTCCAAGAGTAGATTAGACTGGCGAAACCGCTGGGAAGGTTCACCACTGATGAGCCAGGCCCTTCCATTAATTTTTCCATTGCAGTAAGGGGTAGTATAAATTGTTTTATTTTAAAAGAATCATACGCGTCTATAATAGTTTCGAATTTTCATAAATTATAAAAGAAAATATCTGAAATTATGGAAGAAAAATAAACATAACCTCTATGGAATATAGAGATTGAGTGAAGTCAAGAAGAGAGTTGAAACATTTTTAGAATATTGCTGAGAATGTAATTAAATGTTGATTTATTAGGTTGGTTCTCTCAGCAAGTTAAATAAAGATGCTTGTTCGCCTTGAACCAGCGTGAAAGATGCTCACTGCACAAGATTGATGAGCTGGTCATTGAAGGCCAGTGGGATTTCATGGACTTAATTTGTAAGCACATTTTTATGTAAATATCCTTGACCCTAAATTTGATGTATACATATTAGAAAACTACATTAAATATAAGTAAATAGGTTTTTAATATGGCAAATATATTCAATACAACTTTTATAATGATCGTGGTGAAAATATAGGTTTCGTAGATGCATGTTCTATAAGCGAAGAATATATTTATACACAATTTGACTTTGTTTTTAAAGGTTTATAGCCATTATTTGGATACTTAAAATCGTGTCTATAGGGTGGTTCATACAGCTATCTAGCTAGACAAGGGTTCGGTAAACTGAGGCTCTTTGGATGTGAAGCTCTTTATATAGTTCCATACGTAAATATTATTTATGCTAATGCTATTTATTGTTGATAAGAAAAAGAATTGTGGCTCTTTAAAGACTTTGAAATTTTGTAAATTGTAATTTTTGACTCTTCCGACTCAAAAATTTGCAGACCTTTGAGCTAGACTATGAAATGGCAAAGCGGTTGAAGACTTTCTAGTTTTGAAGATGACGACTTGTAATGCAAAGACCACAAGCATCTACAAGATCAATTTTTAAGACTTGAAAGCATATATAATTTTCTAGCAAAGTGGTGTCTCCGTACCTTCTTTCAACAGCGATACAATTCAACGTTATAATCATATTTCTGACAACATATAAGATTGGCTCACTGACTAAATTTCTAAACAAATACCTACCTTGTGAATATGACTTTGAGAGCACATTATTTAGAATACATACAGTCTTACAGCAATATTAATATTTCAAAATTTCAATTGATTTTGGTAGTATAAATATTGATATTGGACGCCATAATACTAAGGATCACTGTTATCTGTTTCACGACATATCCTTTTCCTAACACAAACTTTTTGACAACAGTCAAGAATGACCAAATAAAGAGCCCCATCAACCAACATGCATACAAAAAGAACAATAAGTAAATTACATTGTCCTTTTTTTCTTTCAAATTTTCTAGCAACCTCTTGACAAAATTACTGTGTCATAACCCTTTCAACGTTCCATTTACTGATGTCCAACATAACTGATGACCCTTTATTTCATAATTTGACCACAGCGCCATTGTGGAAATGAATGATAATCACATTTTATTTAATCATTTCGACCATTTGCATTTTGTTGAGTGTTGAGAAACACCTTTTCGGTCTGCCGCTTTTACTCTAATAAAAATAGATAACTAAAGAAAATGGATTTCATAATTATATTAAAATGTTGTGAATCAATGTGTTATGTTTTCCTTGACACTTTCTACACTTGAATTCTGACTTACATTGATTTACCGAATGATTGTTTCTTAAACAACTCAAGTTATGTAATAAAAAAAAAAAGATGATGATTAAAATTGAATATGTCTGCCAGAAAAATGCTTCGATGAATTAAAAAATAAGAATAAGTACAAACTTAAAAAACATATAGATTTCAAACAAATGTCTTACGCCATTTATATCACTCTTGTCGTTAATCAATTTCGTGTATGATTGCCATTATATGATATTTAGTTGTGAAGATTCATCAGTGTGTTGTTTATTGGGGGAGTTGTAATTCGACCAGACGAAATTAAGTTAATTTTACCTTTTTGATTACTTACCTTTTTGTATTATTATATTTTTGAAGATGGAGACATCTATATTGTACAATATAATACACTGCGGCCTGTAATTGCAAAACGACACTTGAGGTTACATCGCATGAGTTTCTTTTCAATGAAAAATCAAAATTTCATTTCAAGGTGAAATATTGACTATTTCTAACCTTTTTTTGGATGAGGTATGAAAGGGTGAATTATGAAGAGTAATGATGAACGGATAAAATAAAAGTGTTCAGGGATGGGAATCGAACCCACAATGTTCCGCTTACCGGGCAGATGCCATGTCCACTAGGCTACCCTGGACGTATTTTTCCGTTCGTAAATGATACATAAAGTAACTTATAATACAATATAATATACTGCGGCCTGTGATTGCAAAACGACACTTGAAGTTACACCGCATGAGTTTTTTTTTTTTTTTGAAATCTATATTGTGTTTTATATAGAGCAAAGGTAACAGAATATAATACAATAATAATCTCCCTAATCGTTATACAGAATAATAAACACAAGTCAGGGAGAAGAGCTTCTTTTATAAGAGGACGTTCGTACAAGCTTTAGGCCAATAAGTCCTTCTACGGGGTACAAAATGACACGAGTGTCAATGGTTTATAAATACAGTTAAACCTGTCTATAGCGCCCCATCTTGGGACTCACCAAAGTAGGGTGCTATAGAGAGGGGGGTGCTATAGACAGGTCACTTTTAATGTAAAATGTTTATATTTTAATGTTTAAAATTGGGCGCTATATAGAGAGAAAGTCGCTATTTAGAGGGGCGCTATAGGTTTAATGTATGCACTTTCATGAAAGAGTATTAGAATATAAAGAATTTTTCAAAATAAATATTTTCTAATATTTCGAGGGCAGTTTGGCTTTTCTTTATCGAGGATTTTGTGATTCAAACTAAATTACAAAGGCAGGTGGGCCACTATCGCTATACATAGCTATAGATGAACATTGTGCTTATATTTTTATACTTGTATTATTAGTTATTAAGGACGTTTTTGAAAAAGACAAACTCCGAAATAATTAATACATAATACTAAATAGTTAAAGATGTGAGTGTATTCCTTAATGATTATAATGACGAATCAACGAAATAACTACAGTTAAACCTGTCTATAGCGCCCCCCTCTGAATAGCGCTCGATTTTAAATACGTAGTACGATGCGATTTACATTAAAAGTCACCTGTCTATAGCACCCCATCTCTATAGCACCCTATTTTGGTGAGTCCAAAGAGGGGACGCTATAGACAGGTTTAACTGTATACACTATGTACAATGAATATGACGCCTCTGCCGGCGCTGCAGAGTTTGGTGGAGAATCGCCAGTGGGTCTCTAGCGCGACACCTGTACCTGTAACTGTATATACATTAATACGTACCAAAAGAGACAACTCCCTCGTTAAAAATGCATTAACATAATGCATTCTGATTATATTCCAGTTCAGAACATTATATAAATTTATACAGTTCCGATATATTTTTCTGAATGGTAAATTAATTTTCCAACAGGGAAGGGTTTATCAAACATTTAATTGACTGCACACAGGAAGAATAAACACTGTTAATTAATAGAAACTATTCTAATGAGGGGTTTTATTATGGAAGAATTAGTATAAAGCACTCACTATTATAATGCATTTCCTACATTGAATTCAACTTTGAATATGCAAAACACTATGAATGTAGGAAATGTATTATAATAGAAAAGCCCAAATTTATTTATTCATATTAATACACTTTGATAATTCTGAAGCAGATTGTTACCAATTCCCAGCATTCATCCAGAAAACATTGACAAATTACAAATAAGGATCTTCTATATTAATGAGCATATTTAGAATGAAAGTAGACATAGTGCAATAGATTTATACAAATTCTGTGAGAAGGGGAGACGGATGAGAAACAGATGTAAATAGTTTTCCTTTTTTGGGTTGATGTTAATACTGAATTGTATATAGTACTTGATTTATGTTCAATTAAAACCATTGCTATACTGGGAGAATCCTGTATGGGGCTTGATCCCTAATAAAGATTTTTTTTTGTGTGTGAGAGAGAGAGAGATTAAAACTACTTTATTTCAATGTCCATATAAGATTATATAGGGTTAAATACAGAATAAATATAAATATGAATAAATATGATTATATAATGATAAATATGTAAATAAATATATAAAATAATTGATAAATTTTATATATATATAAGTATATATACAAGGTCTTCATTGATGGCGCCCACCGCGGGAAAGACTCCGTCACCGGTGGACTGCGAGAATTCTCTCCCACAGAGTGGGCAGAGAGAGAGAGATTTGAAATGGAAGTACACATACACATACAAAACACAAACAGATTATGTTCAGTATATTAAGGAAACAAGACCAAAGATAGCGATCAAAAGATCCATAGGTACCTATTCACCTATCCAGTATATTAATAAACAGGAAATCCCTAATTTATTGATGATCCTGGGGTTTGACCTGAAGCAGGAAATGGTTGACTGATGAATATGGATGACTGCTTCCTTCCATATTATGGATAATTTCAGCCTTTGTACAAGGTCTGGTGGAACTTCTTTCTATAATCCTTCATTGAAAAACAACATGTGCATCATTTAATTGGCTCTATGAATAAACCGGTATATATTAAAACGGTATTTATTCCTGATATTCAAATCTCAAAAGAATCATTTTTTTAAATCTTAAGTTTTATAGCTTATTATACTTTTATGGGCTAATAAATTATATTTATCGTAAAGATATAGGCTGCCTGGACGGCATTCATATTTCAATGAAAAATAGACACTTCGGCCAGTTAGAGGTTTTTAATAAAAAACTCTAACTGGCCGAAGTGTCTATTTTTCATATAAAATTATATTTAATGCTAATTTCTAGTGCCAGCCATAAGATTTAATATTCAAATAAAATCGGTATATCTTGGATAGAAAAATATAATTGGGGTTTATTGAATAATATTTTGGCGATGAGAACGTTCTTCTTTTTCAAAAGATTCTCGAACTTTCTAATGATCGAAATATCATGAAATAAAAACTCAATTTATTTTTCAATCTAATATGTACCTTTTTTTCATTTGAATATATATATATACACACACACACTACTGTATAAAACAATAGTGGATTCACATATACAAAGATACAATGGATATAGATTCATTATACATATGGATAGATTCTTCTAATTAATTATTACAGAAAGAAAATAATGAAGGAGTAAATAAAGGATGGATAAAATGTAAGAAATATAAATATAAAAACTTATACTAATGGATAGAATGGTCATAGTATTTGCATATATACCCCAGATTTATTTAGTTCATGAAAGGAAACCACTGAACAGAATTTATGGCGATTTACATCATTAAAATATTCATGATACAACATCTTTTTATGCGATTTTATCTCAAGAAAGCAAAGCATATTAAATGTTAAAGTTTTCATCCACCTGAGGGAATATTGAAAATCTTAACTTTAATAATGCATCAATGCAGTAGAGTAACACTTCAACAATTTCATGTAATTTTATATTTCATTTAAGGATGTGATGTTTTCCTTTGGATCTCAATATAGGCTGGTCTTCTACTACAAAGGTACCATCAAATGTACTAGTGTTCCTCCCCTTCTTGAATTATTCAACCCATCTTCTAACTGTAAAATAGGATTCTGTCTTATCCTTGTGGATGTCCTGTCCATTTTTTTCTCAGCAGGTTCTAGATAAGAAATCATACGTTTACTCCATTATAATTAAATGTTTTTCTTCGGCACCTCGTTTTTCAATATGTTAAACGAATAAAATGTTATTAGAATGATCTTTGGTATGGACGCTTATAAAAGGTATGCACCATTTAGTTGCAAAAATGCTTAATTGGACAGACCAAGAACGATTTCAACTATCTTTTTCATTTGTAAACTTATGAAGATACACGATAAAATATTTTTATGGCATTTCCTGTAAGTGAAAGAGTTGGAGACATCAGAATTTTTATATTTAAAAATTAGAAATATTCAGCAGAACTTGTATATTTGAACGTTTTTTTTTTATCCCTATTACACGTGGTACAGGCCATGATAACCATGGTGGGTAGAAGTAGGCGACTGTTTCTACTGTAAGTGCACCACATGTCTATACATGTGAAAAGCAGTTCGACTTTGCACTTACAAATGTGCTAGAGCCTCGTTTTGGTTACTTGCACTCGATGGTGGGGTAATTCGAACGTATTTAATTCAAATATTTATCTTGGTTCCTAGATTTCTAATCATTTTATTCAAAACGTTTCTAATTTGAAATTTTGGATAATTTTGGGGTAATTCGAGCGTATTTAATTCAAATATTTATCTTGATTTCTAGAATTCTAATAATTTTGTTCAAAACGTTTCTAATTTGAAATTTTGGATAATTTTGGGGTAATTCGAGCGTATTTAATTCAAATATTTATCTTGGTTCCTAGATTTCTAATAATTTTGTTCAAAACGTTTCTAATTTGAAATTTTGGATAATTTTGGGGTAATTCGAGTGTATTTAATTCAAATATTTATCTTGGTTGATAGACTTCCAATCATTTTATTCAAAACGTTTTTAATTCGAATTTTTGAATATTTTCAACTTTTTTTTTTTTGGTCCCTTGGGTTTCGAATTATCCAAGTTGGACTGTATTTTGGGAAAATGTGAACGAAGTGTGGGTGAAGGTCAGTGATGTGGGACACCAGGATATGTCAACAGACTTCCCCAACCGACCAACGACTGCGTGCAGGTCTAGTTCCTCTCTTTTCAGGACATTGTCACCCTGAGTGGCGTGAAGACAAAGACGTTAATACCCGCCTTGATTTCACGGTCGCCTGCATGACATTAATTGATAGTTCGATGTCATTGTCTCCATTGTCCTCTACACTTGGTATACATGTCCTTCACTTGTTTGCCTGGAATACAAAATATATCAGCTCTTTATTATCTTAGTTAATAGAAGATGTTGCCAATACATCGAGTGCTTCTTACAAACCGCGAAGCTACGAACACATTACACAATCAATATAAAGCAACAACGCGCAATTCTATATACGATATTCTATATATGTATGACAAATGAAAACATTGAGACACGAATGTTTCTTTTAACAGAATTATCCAATACAGTATTAGAGCTCTAAAGAAGCGGTCTGGTAGATTAAATTGGCGAAACCGCTGGGAATGTTCACCACTGATGAGCCAAGACCTCCCAATATTTTTTTTTCATTGCATTAAGGGCATTAGTAGCTTTTTTATTTGTGAAAAGAAACATTCGAGTCTCAATATTTTCATTTGTCACTTTACAAGGTGTAACTTGACTCTTTTTAAATATTTTTCAATAAACTAAAAAGTTAATTACTTGAAATCTTATTTCATATTGGATATACTCAATATACAACAATTTCTCAGATACCTTTAAGATGAATATTTATTCTCAGAAATTGCCAAGACCTTTTACACTCCTAGACAAAACTTAAGGAAGGTTATCATTTCAGCATGTATATAGGTATTCAGATAATAACTCTGAAATATATTTGATATACAGTAACATCTTTATTGAAGACACATAAGATAACCAAGTTTGGACAAAAATTTGCCTCTGACTCCTTAAAAAAAAAAAGAAAGGCGACATCAAAGAGTACATAAAATTTGTCCAAGAATGTAAATATCATACGGAATAAAACACGTTGGTGAAGTATTTCTCTTGATTGGTTATAAGGCAAAAATGTAGAATTTCAGCTATTCCCAGTGGATATTATAAGGTATTGAGTTCATCTCAACTCTCTCTGCGTTTTATCGCCCAGAAGTAGACTTGGTTTGAAAGTGCTTCCCAGAAACATTTGTGATGGATTCTTATAGGGTCAATTTGCTTCAAGGGGTCGGAGGAAGGATGGTCTAAACCGTTGGTTTCCGACCGCTACGACCCGGAATCGAATCCCGCATTAGGCACTTTTTTTATAATGAAAAAAAAATGCAAATGGCCCTCGATTCTTGTAAAGGTCCAACCCCACAAGCGAGTGTAAGTAACCGAACGGGGTTCTGGCATATTTGTAAGTGCAAAGTCGAATTGATTTTCACATGTGTAGACATGTGGTGCACTTACAGTAAAAGCAGTCTCCAATTTCTACCCACCATGATTATCATGACCTGTATCACTTGTACTAAGGATAAAACAAAAAAAAAGGAACGTATGCTAACGGATATGTGTGCACGGTTCTAAGAGTGTTTACGACAATAATAAGTAGTTTGGGTTTTGATAAAGTTGTAGATTCATTCAACTTTTAAAAAAAGATTCATTGACCTTGAGGTTTCGGCGACCCTCTGTCGCCCTTTTCAAAAGATAGAAAGCTTATTGACGAGGTTTTAGCGGAGTATTGAAGTTGTAGATAAAAGGTGAACGAGGTATGATGTTGTTCATAGAGTGAAAGGAAAATGGATTAAGGAGGGTAAGAAAACATATAAATGTATATAGAATGCTTAAATGAGATAACTAAAGATAAAATAAATGACTAGTACGTAGAGTGAGGGGTGAGGAAAAAGAAAAAAGAAGTGGGTGATAGGGTGGGAGGGGTCAAACTTTGAGAACTATCGGTTAGTGACGTGGCGATAACTGTTACTTGGAAAAAGATTACAAAACCTGGGAATGTTATTAAAAGCATATGTATGCTATATATATTCACAGGATGTTAAATAAATGTTATAAATGTAGCAAAAGGTCTTCAGAAAGCAGATATAAGAAAGTACCAAACATGTGGTTATGGTAAAACATTTTTTTTTACTTATCCCTAGTACACGTGGTACAGGCCATGATAATCATGGTGGGTAGAAGTTGGCGACTGCTTTTACTGTAAGTGCACCACATGTCTACACATGTGACAATAAGTTCGACTTTTGCACTTACAAATGTGCCAGAACCCCATTTGGTTATACTTACACTCGCTGGTGGGGTTGGACTTTTGCAAGAATCGGGGGGCATTAGACTATTTTTTAAATATTGTTGTAAAAAAGTGTCCAATGCGGGATTCGATCCCAGGTCGTAGCGATCGAAAACCAAGGGTTTAGACCATCCTTCCACCGACCCCCCATGGTAAAAACTATAGATCTTTAACGAAAAGGATCAAGACGCAAATAAGAACACATGCAGAGAGAGAGAGAGAATCTATATATATATGATTATAATTTAAGTAGTGTACTTTGTTCAAAATATAATACCTAAAGCTTTCAGAAACCTAATGGAAGATTTAAAAATATAGTTTTTCAGTCCAAAGACAAGGATCTAATTACTAACAAGAACATGTGCAGAACCTACTCCATTGCACTTCCCATTTAGGTAATGTTACACATTAGTATTGTTATAAAGGCAATCGAATTATTACAGAACCTTAAAATGGACAATATATAAAGTGGATATCAAGTAGGAGGCATATGTTCATAGTAAAGGTTTATATTGTTGCACCAAGTTTCAGCTTTGCAGGGTCTTGGTTCCCTCCTTCTTGGTGTTACACACCGAGCGGGTTCCCATACTTAAAGCAAATAAATAAAAGTAAATAAAAGTAAATTACCTTTTAAAGTTATTGTGTTTATTCATTCTTTCTCGTAGATCGTGATCCGCAGTCTTCGTCTAGGTCCTCTCTCGCTCCAATAACCGAACAAGATATATGTACAATAAATATTACAAAAGGAATGAAACTATAAAAAAGAATTATGATAATCTGAATAATCTGTTTTAAATAAATATTAAATATCATAGAATATTTTGAATAAATGTAGAGCGCATTAAAATTGATGCAACAATTTCTTCAATGAGACAAGGATCGCTAACAAGAACGTAAAGCCTACATCATCTAATCACAATCGGCCATTGTTGCCGTCCCAGCAATTGTTCATTCATCTCCATGGCACCCGCATTCTCATTTCCCATTTAGATCACTTGCTCCCTTTCATTATGTAAGTAGACATGTGAATTTCTTAGTGGCCAAATATTTCATTTAACTGCGACGGTCCAAGTCGGGTTTTTCCCATTTGGAATTCCTTTTTATTTTTGTTCAACTTTTTATAACTCACAGTTCATCACAAATCATGGTAATTTTGGAGAATTTCTATCGAAAATCGGGGCAACGGATGATCTTAGCTGCTTATGTGGCAAAGAAAACCACAACTCAATACATCTATTAATACGAAATAAAAGGATTTAAAAGCGCGAATGTTTCTTTTATACATAAACAAACTTCTACTGTCCTTACTGCGATGAAAAATAATGTCCGATCTTTCACAGATACAGAAGTAATCATTTTTATCTCATCGAAGAAATTTGAGAATTTGTATATAACAAAGACACTTTGGAAGAATTCAATAATATTTGTAAATTCATTTTAGATTTTCTCTTCTGTTTGAGAAAACCTTCCTTTCAGTTTTAATTTTGTTTTTAGTTCTGTTATTGACTTGTATATAATGAATTGTATATAGGTTGATAAAATGTATTTAGGCATAGTATCTCAAGCTGGGATATCGCGTCCGATATGTCAAATAAATAAATCAAGTCGGGTTGAATCCTCAAGGAAATTAATAAATTGTTAAAATGTTAGATTTTGAAGCATAGATGCCCGCTAACACAGGATATTAAAGCAATAGTTGCAGTAGATATGATTTTACATATTTTAAAATTGTATTTACACAATGTAAATAAATAAATGTTCGAAAAATATCACAACATATGTAACGGTGTTAAGTGCTATCATTTTCAATGACATACTTTGAGCGCTCGGGTCATCAAGAGCTAGCCAAGCGGAGAAAGTAATAAACAAAAGTGGCCATTTTAGGTTTGATAACATACAAACGCAGCCATCTGGCGCAGATTCAATTACACTTATCACACAGTATGACCACACCATCGAGCACACACACACACAAAACAATCAGATTTTTGACAATATAGAAACAAAAATTGTAAATTCGATTGATGATTTAATGAACACTATTTTCCTATTTTAAAGCAAAGCTCCTTTGTACATTTGAATTTTAGAACTTTTTTCTTTATGTTCTACTCTCTCATTATTTGTTTGCTACTTAAGATTATTAGCTTTTTTTCTTGAGAGTGTTTTAAACCGAGTATAACTTCCGGACTATGATAAAACATTATTTTCCAGAATTTAATCCAACAGGACAACGCTCCGCCTCAAAGGTGCGCTTAGCCATTAATTTGGGATTTGAAAGAAATTGAGCTCTTCTGTTCAAACATGTTTAATCCTCAGACATTGCTCCTCCAGATCGACGGTAGAGTTCCTTCGGGGGAGACACAAAATTCCAACGAAGTGGAAAAAAAAACCTTTCGATGATTTTTTTCTTCAAAGACTAAGATACGATGCAAATCTGAAATTATAAATTTGACTGAAAGATGGGCTATGACCACAAAGCATAATGGTTTATTTCTGAGGAATATTTTAAAATTTTGATTATGACACACACACTTTGACTATATATTTATTTCCCCTCTACATGATACCTAACACCAAGCTTGTATCGAGTTGCCATCCAGGGAGCCAGGGTACAATTGATTAGTGAGCATAGCTTCCGGCTTAAAACTGGGTCGACACAAATCAGGTTATACTGGGGTTCTAAAAAACCTTGTAAAGTGTAAGTAAAACTAAATATGTAATATGCTTTTTATTAAAGATGCATGTTTTTATAATAATCTTGATACTTCATTCAAATATTTTCACCTCAATTTGTCTGTCGAAATGTAAAAGGCCGCTTAAAAGGTGCAAACACAACATAAATAGGAATTTCTGGAGTACATCGATGTTGCCACATGCCAAAGTTTAGCTGTTTACTCTTAGTGGTGAGGGGAAACTGGGCACACGGTGTTAGCAGTGTACAGAAAGTTTCCGCTTAGGATGTGGCCTACATAAAACAGAACCGCTCAAGACACAGCTTGTTTAAGACAGAACCGTTTAAGACACGGTCCACCTAAAACAAAACCTCTTAATACCAACCTTCTTAAGATAAGATCGTCTAAATCATAACCTTCTTAAAGCAGGACCGCTTTAGGCATGGGTTTCTTAAGATAGGACCGCTAATATACCTAAAGCTTAAGACAGAACCTCTTAATATGCCTCTCGTTTAAGGCGAAGACGATGATCCCCCTGCCACCCATCCCCAGGCCCCTCCAACAGTGCTTTGTATATATTCTGCTTTATGCGTCCATCGGGGCTCAAAAATCATTCATTCTGGTTAGCAGCTCCGTAAATAAATATATTTCCGTTAAGGCGAAGACCTATTAGGATAAGGCTCGCTTAAGACGAGGCCTTTTAAATTAGGGTTCTCAAAACACGGTCGTTTAAAATAAGGCCACTTATGACATGGCCTGCTTGAGGCAGGTTTTACTCCAAGTTGGTCTTCAGATGTCGAGGAGGTTCAGGCAGGGAAGCGGAGGTTAACCCCCGAACTTTCTCCCCAGTCGGTGCCAGCTCCCTACCCGGAAGTGTCCAGGTGACCTGAGGATTTATATCCTTCAGCACAGTTTCTGGTCCAAGAATCAACTTTCCTCGTGTTACACTCTGAGCACTTACAATGAACGCTGATTTATATAACGGACATTTCCTCATAATTCTCCCGTTTTTCTAACTCCTCTCACATATATTTTGCAGATGGCTCTTTGTCCAATGTGAAAAAAAAAAAGAGATTCTTAGGTCGTAACTGTTTGTTGTTCTAAAATTTATGTGGAATTTGTTTTTTCTCTTTAAGTTTCTATTAGTTCTTTATCTCAAGTTACTCATCTTTCACTTTTAAATTGATCCGTAGATATAAACGAGTTTCTCTTTCTCTCTTTGCCGTATTAATTTATCATTATATAATCGTATTTATTCGTATTTATTCAATTTTGTAATTAATCATATATAAACCTATATGAACATTGTAATAAATTAATTTCTCTCTCAATCTCTTTGCCATGTTGAAATTAATATATACCATTTATAGTTTAAATTTGTTCATTTTTTCCAGTATCTTTCAAAAAAAGTTTTTTCCCCGTTTAGGAATAAAAAATTATCACATAGTTGTAGTAAAATTCTATTCAAAAATGTAATCAAAGAAACTATGGCTTCACACATACCCATGAAGTACCTATACTATTGTGAATATTAAAAAGTCAAAATACAGAAGTTTAAAAAGTCATAATTCTCCTTTAAAATCCTAAATTATTTTTCAACATCTAAATACATTGGACATGAATATATTCCTCTCAATAAATTACAATATACTCTGACCTAATGCCAGTCTTTCCACATCATCAAGTAGAAAATATTTAGGAATATTTTACCGATTTCAAAACATATCTCGTAGGGTGCAGTTAAATCAAAGCCGTCTCTGCACTGAAGAGAGTCATATCCCAAAACCGTGGTAAACAGGTTGGCTTTGACAGATTCAAACAATGCCTCAGGTTTCTGGATATGTTTATTTTATTTCATTTGACATATTCAGACAAAATCTGGGGTTTAGGTACAATTTTATCTCTACCTGTGATTAAATCTTCTTTCTTATCTCCACTTAATCATATAAGGATATCAAGCTTGTAAAGCTTGAGACTTTTGATGGTATCTGTCGGGGATGAGTATAGCTCATCAACGGATGAGTCAATACAATCAATAATGTGTTTTGGGGTTGCGGGTTGAGAATTGCATTTAGTACATAGTGGGAAAACCAACCATTCTGGAAAGTCATTGTCCGTAGATGACCAGACTTAACTGTAATGAAATGAATTGTGTTAATGCATTTTTAAACAAGAGAGATGTTCTCTTTGGAAATGAATATCTTCCTTCTACAAAAATACAATATATGTGTAAATATTGAGGTGACATATTTAGCATTTTGAATTTGCCCAGAGAGAAATTATTGTGTGTTTCAAACTCATTTCTACGGAGGGAGAGGTGCCTTTTGTACACACGAATCTAATTTTTCCTCACCATCATCACGATGTATCCCTCACCATTCTGACTTTATCAGATAGTAGTTTGATTTGAACCTTGCTAATATGAACTAATCATAATTTAAACATTTATCTTGCTTTTTTACATTGAAGTTTGGTTAATTGGGGAATATGTCGCTATGCTTTCTCTTTAGAGGAATAGGTTTTAGAATCTTCATTCTCCATTTTTACCAAAATTGCAAATTGATATCAGTTGAATTACGAGACTGAGCATATACTCGTAGTGGGTAAATCACTTATAATGTAGGAAGTTATTGGTTTTGGGAACCAAATCTTAAACTTTAATATATTATAATTGAATTCTCTATGTTTAAAGTACAATAACACACACACACGTTGAATCATATTGAACTATAGATTTATCTAAACTTATGAGACACACACCATAGATTGAAATACAATCGACCTGATC
>CP092867.1:113795091-113806245 GCA_030710605.1 Cordylochernes scorpioides
ATATCTGACAAGTAGAGATGACAAGAAACAGTTTTTTCTTTCTTCTGCTACTTTTGTTTACTAAATAAGTCTTTTTAGATTATGATATATGTCTACGTAAAAATAATCCTTAGAGAAACTTCCTCAGAATTTGTACACAATGTGAACCAAATAGCCTAAATGAGATAAATAGCTTCTACTGCATTAGAAAGGTCTAGATAATAGATTAGCAAGTGTTGGTGATGAGATACAAAACACTTTTTAAAATAATCAATGTACAAGTAGTATTGTATATACAATAGTAATATATTCAAATAAATAGTATATAAATATTTTTATATACTATTTATATTTTGAAAATAGAGGAATCCATATTTGATTCATTAGATAATAAAAAGGCATTTATTGAATTTAATAAAATATTTATTTGCCAATATTTCGGTTGGCTGAACGCCAAACCTTTATCAAGGCATTACAATTTTGTATACACAAACTCAGTGCCGCATAGTGTTATAATTTAAACTGTGATATTATAACACTATGCGGCGCTAAGTTTGTGTATACAAAAATGCTAAATGTAATACTTTGATAAAGGTTTGGCGTTCAACCAACCGAAATATTGGCAAGTAAATATTTTATTAAATCCAATATATGCCTTTTTATTATCTAATACTATTTATATATATAATAAGTATATAGAAGTACAAGTGTACAGTGTATATGAAATTTAATTTGTGTTTTAAATCAATTTTGTACAGTAGATATATGGACCAATAGTACACCATTTCGATATCTCAGAGCCTGGAAGGCTATCGTCAAATATCGTAATGACCGAAGGTCGACTTTTACCGATTTATTAACGATGGCGCCTGATAATAAAGATGATAAAAAATAAATGATTTTTTTAATGGCACATCGGATTTTATACCAAAGACTTCTGGTTTGATTGCTTGGTCTTGCATCGAGAATAGAATGTAATTTCAATATATATTTTCATGAAAGGATTTAAAAGCACGAATGTTTCTTTTATACATAATACAAACTTCTACTGTCCTTACTGCGATGAAAAAAATATATTGGGAGGGCTCTTGGCTCATCAATGGTGAACCCTCCCAGCGTCTACCAGACGGATTCTCAGAGTTCTAATACTGTATTGGACGATTCTGCTTATATACGCAGCACTGAAGGTGGAATCTCAGAAATGGTTTTCAAAAAGACTATGGACATAAGCTTATTGGACAGAAACATTCGTGCTTTTAAATTCTTTCATTTTATATGTATAGATGGCGCGTTTTGCTTTGTGTTAATATATTTTAATTTTAATCTTAAAACAAAGATGATGTTTTAGAGTAAAGATATTGGGACTTGACAGAAATGTGGTGGTATGTTTACTTAGATCAAAGTAGACCATTCTGTTATCAGAAAGTTCAATTAAGTATTTAGGTTAGATTGGGATAGGAGGAAGGAATAATCTAGGTTGGGGGATCCTCTACCTAAATGTCCTCCAAGTGTCGATGTGATTTGTCTACCTCACATTTACCTGTAGGAAACTTTCCTTGGCACCATTCGAACATGTCATATCCTCTTAGGATACTTTTGGCTTTTATATAGAACAGAACATATAGCATTAAGTGTATGTTAAATACGAAGCCATGTTATACTTATTATTTAACATTTAATTTACATGTTGTGGTCCATTTGGATGAGGAAAGCGAAAACTAAAACGCGGCTGATTCCACACTCGCCTTTTCAGTGATACGCTAACCTATGCAGGGTGGATTCTGTGGCCAATGGACATGTGTCGGATCTGGAGGCTGTTGTTGGGTTCTGCGCTGCCTGGAGTATAGAAGCTCCATCTATGCTTCCTTTCTGTGGTGAATCTGTATAAGACCGGTGGTCTTAATAAAGCTGTATGTATATATACATTTAATTTACATAAGATGAATTTCTGCAATATATGAAATATGATTGCATTTGATTAGTCTTTACTCAGTATTTTGTGGGTTTTGACAATAAAATGGATTGAAGGTAACGCTGAAAATTTTTCATTAAAAGGAAAAAAAAAAAAAACATTAGGGAAAAGCTAGTGTCAGATTTTTTTTTTTTTTTGTATAATGTAATCAAATTATTTAAAACAAATGTTTGGATATAGCAAGCTTGCACAAGAATAAAAGCGCGCGTGATAACTAAATCAAGTTGAAAAGAGTATTTTAAATGTCTTAGTAAGCTATATATATGGATTATGCCAGAAGGGGAATATACAGTGGTGGTAGTTGTGTACTTTGATTAATGGCTGTATTGTTCTTTATGGTTTCTATTACTTTAATAATTATTCTTCGATCCATTGGTTGTGGCAATTCAGGTGCTATGAATAGTATAGCCTGTTTATTGATATTGTAACATAGTATTTATTATTTTATTAGCAGAGTATAATTTTTTATGTTAATATTGCTACTCTATAAACTTCCCTCTTTTGCTTATCTTTTGTTTATCACTCATAGTTTGTGCTTGCCTTGAATAAATTGCTGTCTCATCCCGAAGTTGGTCTTCCCTAATTTTCCACGTGGCAATATTTTCGCGGTAGAAAAATAGTTGTCGGTAAAGTTATGTAGAAATATAGCTTTATTCTTCGGTATCAATGAACAGTCTTCACTACAATTAAAGATTTACAAATTTATAAAACAATGTAACAATCCATACCAATTTATGCAATTAATCCGAATCAAAAGGCGATCCCTTGAGTATATTTATGTAAAAAAGGGCATACCTAGATCTGTGAAAGAATATTCCTCAGAATATTTCGAGGAGTGGCACCCTCTTTATCAATTTACTGCACAATATTATGCAAATAAGCCAAAATAAATCTGAAACATAAATTAAGTGAATTAACATATAAGAACAAATAAACTACGCTACAATGCTCACAAAAGGACAACGTCCCTGCTGTCAGACGGAATGTTCTTCCTCAGGTCGGTTCTGTTGTTTGTCCGGGTCACGTTAGTTCTTCAACTTCACCACCTGAACAATTTCCTTGGGTTCACGAAGGAGGTTAGTAGTGTCTAGGCTATCTACTTACAAGTTCTATTTACATGTGTAGACATGTGGTGCACTTACAGTAAAAGCAGTCGCCAACTACCCATCCTGATTATCATGACCTGTACCACGTGTAGTAGGGATAAGCAAAAAATGAATGTTATATCTGAATTAAGGAGTTGGGATGCTGGTTATAAGTAATATCTCCCCCCTATCAGAGTATTCAATTCAATAGTTATAGCGGCATGGTGGATCAAACTGGCTAGGAAGGCTCACAAATTTGAAGCCAGAAATTTCCCAAACATTTTGACTTTCCATTTTCTCAATATAGAAGTTCATTTGATGTTATTAAATAACTATAAAATTTGCATAAACGTGGTTTCACATACATCCAGAGAAGATAACAGGTTGGCAGACATTTGATGTTCAATCCATTTGTATGGCAGTGTATTTAGAGTTTTCTCCATATTTAGAAAAAGCTGAGTTTTTTTTATTTTTATTATCCCTAGTACACGCTGAACAGACCATGATAATTTTTTTTTTGCTTTTCCCTAGTACACGTGGTACAGGCCATGATAATCATGGTGGGTAGAAGTAGGCGACTGCTTTTTCTGTAAAGTGCACCACATGTCTACACATGTGAAAAGCAGTTCGACTTTTTCACTTAAAAATCTGCCAGAGCCCCGTTTGGTTACTTTCACTCGCTGGTGGGGTAGGACTTTTTCAAGAATCGGGGGGCCATTGAAGCAATTTTTTTTTAAATTAGGAAAAAGTGCCCAATGCGGTATTCGATTCCGGGTCGTAGCAGTCGAAAACCAATGGTTTAGACCATCCTTTCAGCGACCCTCAAAAAAACTGATTAATTGATCTTTCTCAAGTGATTTAAATTAATAAACTGCTTTTCACATGTGTAGACATGTGGTGCGCTTACAGTAAAAGCAGTCGCTAACTATCCACCATGATTATCATGGCCTGTATCACGTGTACTTAGGTATAAGTAAAAAATATATATATATATTTTTTAAATATTCACGCAATATATATTGTTCATTGCCTATTGAAACATTAGAAAAAAACTACAGTGAAGCCTTACATAAGCCACGATCCATCTGATCAGTAACCAACTTCTTGAGCAACCATCTTAGTAAATTTGAATAGAACTGGTCGAATCATCCTTTTTTAATGAGTGACGACTTTTACGAACGGAAAATAAATCAATATTTTTGATGATCTCTATTTGAAGGTTGCATTAAAACAGTATAGAGTCCAGGATAAACAAGCTATCTCGGGAAATCTAACACCAGGTAAGGTGAAGCAAGCCAAACTGACCTGACCTCAACTCTTCCGGTGTTAGCACCAAAGTTCAGAGGACAAATAGACTCTTCAATGTTAGCAACAACAATGGCATCGAGGGGCCAAGTTCAAGGGCATTGTTATATAGTCGGTTGTGTTGACCTTTTAATTTATCTTTCTGGAAAAACATTGTATTTATTTCGTTGATAGCTTGAATTCATCCATATCATGAAGTGATTCACAGTAGAAACATTGATTATTGATTTAAAAAATGTGCGTCGTATTCAATAATTCGATTTAGTGATTCGGACAAGAAATATATTTAAACGATCTAGTTACATTTAAAGCAGTTAGAGGTTGAGTTTAGTTGTAAAAATACTCTCATTTAACATATTTATATAGGAACATGATTGATAATTTCTATTTGTTCCATAAAAATTGCAAGAAAGTGTCAAACATTGTAGCTTCACATACAATATTTAGACCGAATTGCTTTGGTGCGTTTCCTTGTTTAAAAATACTACAGGTTTGAATATCGAAACACAATGCAAGTAATTTTCGTATGTTAGACGACTGTCATTAGCGAAAAAAAGAACGAAAAAATTCAGAATAACAAAAGATTTGTAAGGAAAGCTACGAAAAAAAGAGGACAAACGGAGAAAAGAATAGCACCGTCGATGGTTCAATTGAAGAAAATGTTCAAATAATCTTTGTCCTTGAGGAAAGTTGGCATCTGGGTCAGTGGGCTATGCACCAGTCGCTTTGTTTTTGGCATAATCCTCCTGTCATCCCATTTGTCGATATGCGGAGACCTATTTTAGGTGACTAGCTAATGATGCACTTTTTCATCGGTCCAGATACCTACTTTCTACCGCCACCTACACATTCTCTCTTTGTTCTTCTTCTTCTAGAGGTGAAAGTACCTTCACACACATACTTGTGAATGTTCTAGATTTGAGGTAAACAGATCCCTTGTGTGGGCGACGAGGATGTTGTAGTCACGGGGCAAACCTCGAAATAGCCAGAGAATAGTAGAAATATATTTTATCACTTCATCTTTCAAATCCAATTACATCTTGAAATAGACAGAGGATAGTAGAAATAACTTTCATGAATTCATCTTTTAAATCCAATCACATCTTGAAATAGACGGAAGATAGTAGAAATATCTTTTATCAATTCATCTTTTAAATCCAATCAAACCTTGAAATAGACAGAGGATAGTAGAAATAACTTTTATCAAGTCATCTTTTAAATCCAATCACATCTTGAAATAGACAGAGGATAGTAGAAATAACTTTTATCAAGTCATCTTTTAAATCCAATCACATCTTGAAATAGACAGAGGATAGTAGAAATAACTTTTATCAATTCATCTTTTAAATCCAATCAAACCTTGAAATAGACAGAGGATAGTAGAAATAACTTTCATCAATACATCTTTAAAATCCAACGTAATCCAAAGCGTATTTTACCTTGGGGATGTAATAATTTTAAAATCCAGAGCGTATTTACCCTGAAGATGTGCTAGTTCCAAGACTTCTTTTTATTTTGAGGAATTTAGAAAACTTCATTCCTTTTTGAAAATCAATTTCAAAGAGATACAAGTATTTTGTATACTTGATTTCACTTGAAAATACTTGTATTTTACTAGGAGTCGCTAGTTTATAATGATAAGGTGATGTATAAAAGAACTCTCTACTCTTTTGTAGTATAAAAAATCTGAAATAAATATTTATTGAAAATTGAATTCTAAAATTTTAACATCAAATATTTCAAAAATACGATATAGAAATTGTGAGATATAATCCTGGACATTTACATATCAACATAATATATTAAAATATGTGAAAAAATAATTTAAAATAGGGGAAAAGGCGCTCTGCCATCTAAAATGCTCATGTGGGAGGTAAGAAATTGCCATCTTTGTTTTACTATTAATTTCAAAATGATGATTTTTAAATGATATTCTAAATACAATGTATACATATCATGTATTAGCGCGCCATCTGTTTTGAAAAAATTGAACCATTTTTGACATGTAGGTTTCTTTTAAAATAAATCAATTTTCTACTGTCCTCACTGCAATATAATTTCATCGTGTTTCATTAAGGGCAATAGAAATCGATTTATTTTTAAAAGAATCATACGCATCATGTACATAGAATATTTGGATTGGGGGTTTATTCCCAAGGAAGAATTTTATAGAATATTCTATAAATATGTGTAGCTATAAACGTTCATCCTTGACTTATAATTTAATAATCCAGAGTTAAGTTTCTAACACCATTTTTTTATTTCTCTAGCTTCGGGTTAACATGCCCTTCAACAGGAGCAACTCTAAGTATAACATACAACTAACTATACACTCCCAAGAGATAGTATTAAAATACGTAGCTATATTTCACATTTTAAACATACTGATTGATTTTATTGAATCTTGACTGGTTGAAGACTCTGATGATGTTCTACCATATTCCACTTCTGTTAATTTATAATCAAATATATTCTTTGATATATTAATGTAGTTGACTTCTCCATATGGCAACATCATAAATTTATAATGATGTTTATATATAAACATATCTCATTACAAATTTACATTTATAGCGGAAATGGGTATGGAAAATATATAAGGTTGTCCCAAAGGTTAGTTTTTTTTTTAAAGTTGTTTTTATTATTACTTGGCGAACAGAATTATTACGGTGCGAATACATAATACAATTACTTTATACATATAAAACAGCAATAAAACAGCGGTATGGTAGATTAAACTGGCGAAACCGCTGGGAGGGTTCACCACTGATGAGCCAGGCCCTCCCTTTAATTTTTTCATCGCAGTAAGGACAGTAGAAATTGTTTTATTTTAAAAAGAATAATACGCCTCTAAAATAGTTTTATAATTTGATAATACAAAGACATTATTCATAACGGCGAACAATATTATTACGACGAATACATATTAATACATAATACAATTACTTTATACATAATACAAAAACATTATATATAACGGCGAATAATATTATGGCAAATAATATTGGTATTTCAATTTTTTTGCAAGTTTTATTAACTTTTGGGACAACTTTATATTTTCTAATTTAGAGAGCGCCCAATTTAGCTTTATATAATCCGGAAGTATTTGGAATGTTTTTACTGAGTATTTTGTAGTGATCCATCATTTCTCTGAGCTATGTTTTCCTACTCCGCTCGAAACGTGCTCCGAATATAAGCCCCAGCCCCTTCTTTCCCTGTCAGAAAATTGAGGAAAAAACCGTTTTAGAGGTCACTTGACTGATGGACATTTTGACAACTAAATAAACGGATTGTCTCTTGATACTTTGAAGTTAAAAAACTTGAAATATTTTTATAAAATAATAAAGGCTTTTTATACATTCCAAAAATAGTGATACGATGAAAAAAAAAACAACAATAAAGTGAATTTTTCTTAAAATAATTGATATCTGTGGTTGTTTGTATTTAATTAGAAAATGTTAGATTTTTGTTGAGGGAAAGTTATTTGCAACATCTCATGGTTATTCAAGTAGAATTTGTTTAAACTAATAAATTTAAGGTGTGATTTCAACAAATACAAGTAGGGAGACTCACCATAGTATTTGTACGTGTAAAGTTGAGCCGTAGACAAGTATATCTAAAATTTCCTACTCCTCATGTTTTTTACAGTCCTATACTTAATTGTTTATGGTTTGAAATCTTTATGGAATTGGCAAAAACAAACTCTTAAACGACAACTTCGTATAATGATTTACATTTTCAAATAATACAAATGATACTAAAGAAAAGGAATGTAGGTGCAATTGCCTTTTCTATTATTTATGTAAAATATTGAAAAAAACATATCAACTAACAATGTACCATAGTAAAAGTTAGAAGACAGATTATTGGGGAGATTTTTGAAAGGTATCTCAAGTACTCGTGATACATGGAAAATGTGAATTTTCTTAATTTTAACTCAAGATATATATATATATGAAGTTATAATATTGATTATATTCTATCTCATATGTAAAATAGAAGATGGGTAGGCATGTCACGATAGTCATGATGGATCTGGGTTTGCGACAATTTTACCGAAAATACACCTCTCATGTCTACACATGTAAAAGTAGCTAGACTTTGCACTTTCAAGGTTCTAGGGTCCTGGTCGGCTTGATTACTTGCATTGACTAGCAGGATATGACTGGTGTTAGAATTGTGGGGCAATTGAATCAATTAAATATTTGAAAATTCTCCTATACGGATTCGAACCTGAGTCTTAGTGGATGAGAAAACCAGACCCTCCTGGTGGTGGAAAGTATCTCGACTTTGCATTTCCAAGGATCTAGGATCCTGGTCGGTTTGATTATTTGCTTTGGCTAGCGGGATAGGACTGGTGTTAGAATTGTGAGGCAAATGAATCAATTAAATATTTGAAAATTCTCCTATACGGATTCGAACCTGAGTCTCAGTGGATGAGAAAACCAGACCCTCCTGGTGGTAGAAAGTATCTCGACTTTGCACTTCCAAGGCTCTAGGGTCCTGGTCGGCTTGATTATTTGCTTTGGCTAGCGGGATATGACTGGTGTTAGAATTATGGGGCAATTGAATCAATTAAATATTTGAAAATTCTCTTATACGGATTCGAACCTGAGTCTTAGTGGATGAGAAAACCAGACCCTCCTGGTGGTAGAAAGTATCTCGACTTTGCACTTCCAAGGCTCTAGGGTCCTGGTCGGCTTGATTATTTGCTTTGGCTAGCGGGATATGACTGGTGTTAGAATTGTGGGGCAATTGAATCAATTAAATATTTGAAAATTCTCCTATACGGATTCGAACCTGAGTCTCAGTGGATGAGAAAACCAGACCCTCCTGGTGGTGGAAAGTATCTCGACTTTGCATTTCCAAGGATCTAGGATCCTGGTCGGTTTGATTATTTGCTTTGGCTAGCGGGATAGGACTGGTGTTAGAATTGTGAGGCAAATGAATCAATTAAATATTTGAAAATTCTCCTATACGGATTCGAACCTGAGTCTTAGTGGATGAGAAAACCAGACCCTCCTGGTAGTAGAAAGTATCTCGACTTTGCACTTCCAAGGCTCTAGGGTCCTGGTCGGCTTGATTATTTGCTTTGGCTAGCGGGATATGACTGGTGTTAGAATTGTGGGGCAATTGAATCAATTAAATATTTGAAAATTCTCCTATACGGATTCGAACCTGAGTCTCAGTGGATGAGAAAACCAGACCCTCCTGGTGGTAGAAAGTATATCGACTTTGCACTTCCAAGGATCTAGGATCCTGGTCGGTTTGATTATTTGCTTTGGCTAGCGGGATAGGACTGGTGTTAGAATTGTGAGGCAAATGAATCAATTAAATATTTGAAAATTCTCCTATACGGATTCGAACCTGAGTCTTAGTGGATGAGAAAACCAGACCCTCCTGGTGGTAGAAAGTATCTCGACTTTGCACTTCCAAGGATCTAGGGTCCTGGTCGGCTTGATTACTTGCTTTGACTAGCCGGATAGGACTGGTGTTAGAATTGTGGGGCAATTGAATCAATTAAATATTTGAAAATTCTCCTATACGGATTCGAACCTGAGTCTCAGTGGATGAGAACACCAGACCCTCCATCGCGAAGATAAAAAGTCCAAAACTAATCAAAGCTAGCGGTGGGAACGGAGCTATTCCCTAGGAATCGGACGGCCGCGCCAGTTTTCCGGACCGGTGGTCCAGGCCGGGACGCCTCATTGACTAGCAATTGGACTCGGCCAATTATAGGACTTCTTGAAGGTCGTACTGGCAGGATGTTTGGAATACAGTTTATGTATACGTTATTCAAATACTCCTACATTTGTGTTTCTGGCAATGTGGTTCTTTTCAATAATATCATAAAATATTTTCTCTACAGACCTTACTGCAATGATATAAGTTATTGAATGAGAGCCCTCTCACTCAATAACTTATATCATTTCAGTAAGGTCTGTAGAGTTAATATTTAATGATATTATTGAAAAGAAACATTTCCAGTGAATTTATTTGTTACAAATTTTATCGATAGATGGCAATTGAATTCATAAATTTAATTTGTGTTTCTCTTCTCTGTTATATTCTCTCTCTCCATTAAACTAGGGAAATTATTGGAGTATTTGAAGGCCGTTCATGCAAGTAGTTTAGTCTCCCTGAGGCTTCTTATTTGAACCATCTTACAAGGCGATTTTGTGTTACTATGTTTTAGTAAGTCATTAAAGTTCTTGACGGTCCTACTTGCAAAACATTCAGAAGTTTCTGTGTATTTTCACCGAAATGCAAGGCGATGTGTCGCGGTATACCAGATTCTTAGCTAATGCATTTTATATTCTTATTTATTTTCCATATAAATTTTTGTTTTTCAATATTCCGTTCCTATAATGTGAATCTACACTTTCCGAACCCTTCAAAATTTATTCTGATAGAAAATTGCATTAATTCGTGGATTTTTATCTCTCTCTCTCTCTTCAATATTAAATTATTGTGAAGTTCACACATATGGTTTGCCAAAAGTAAAGAGAGATATAAATGAATATCATCACAATTATTTGGAATTTAAATGTGTGCGTAAGAAGTTAGCTGAACCACATAAATCTGGAAATATAATCAAGAACTTATAGAGAACATCTTTTCTTAAAGAATGAGATAAACATGTTGCTCACATACACCGACCGACACCTTTCCACACATAACTTCACAAACTCCCAAGACATAAGCAAGCTTCCGATATAATTAATATTTTAACGGATATCTTACAATATTTTTTTTTATAAATAGAGAAAATATCAATATAAATATATTCATATTTTCATTTGTTTCGAAAAT
>CP092867.1:113818400-113830821 GCA_030710605.1 Cordylochernes scorpioides
TTTGAAAATAAAAATCATATTTTAGCAACATTTTTATCGCTTGGTGGTAAATTCCCTGGAATCAGATGTACCCATATCGGTTGAAAACATAATGAAATATAGTTAATCAGCATCTATTGCTACCTTTATCTTCCTGAGACAAATCCACGCCTGAGGATATGTTGATAACACACCATTTTGCAAGAGTTAGGAGAAATTAATGACTAATTTTCAAAATGCATTTATTATTTAGCAGCATTTTGATTTGCAAAATGAGTAAATCCAAATGAGCTGTTGTCATTACAGAATAGGTTTTCTATTGTAATTTAGTACCCTTAAATATATTCGAAGTAGAAAAGGAGCCATAAGTCTTTCCTTTATGAAGCGAATGATAAAAATATTGGAAGAATCTATCTTTGAAAGAAAAAACACCTAACACGGAACTTTTACGGTTTTACACCAAGTAGAAACTATTGCAACGTTTCCATGAGACGGCATGTTTCAACAATATCATCAGTATTTTGTTTGTGTTTCACTATGTCTATTTGGTTCTATATTGTATACATTTTGTTGAAGAATAACATAGGGATAACGTTTAAGGAAAATAATGTTGCATTTGTGTGTGTGTTAAAGATTGCATTGTTGGAAGATTGAAAAGACTTTCGTTATAACAATATAGTTGAGGTGAAATATTACCTGATTCTATTCTGTAGGCAGCGTTTGAGAAAGAAAATACAGTAGATACATCGAGCAAGATTTGTTAATGGGTAAAGGGAACACTTGTCAAGTTCCAAGAAGTCGATATGTAAGACCGAGTAAGTAATATAAAGATTTACTCCCTCATATCACCTATACAGAACATGTTAATCTGAATAGTTTATCAAAATTTGCCACTCGATTCTAAAACACAAATAAATCGGACGTGTTACGCTAAATATTTCGGTCATCGGTTGAGGTTTGCGTAAAAAAACTCTTATTCAAGATATTGCCACGTAGAAAATTAGGAAAGTCAGACACTTCGGGATGAAACAGAAATTTATTTAAGACAAGAACGAATTATGAATGATAAAAAAAGAAAAGCAATGACAGAAGTTTACAGATTAGCAAAATATAAACATCAAAAATGATACTCTGTTAATAAAATAATAAATACTTTGCTGCATGATTATCGTGTTATTCTTCTTTCTTATCTCGACTCAATCATATCAGGATATCAAGCTTGTAGAGATTGAGACTTTTGATGGTGTGGGTGAAGTAGAATGCATCTGCCTTTGTCATTAAGACTGGAATCGTTACTCAGTGGCAGGCCGAAAGATATTATATAGAAATTCCTAAATTTAAATAATAGGCTATTAATATGATACATATTCAGTTTAAACAGACACAAACACGTTCTCTATAGGTACTTGAGATAAATATAGAAAAGACAATTATGTTCCCCATGTAAATACATTCAAAGCTACATACGTGAAATTTCAATTGGCAAATGTTATTTAAAAAGAATGAAAGAAGAGGTAGTTCTTGACCTCGTTCTGTGGATATTTAATTAAAGATGACCTAAAAGGTGACCATTCTCGGTGAATACATACTTTGAACGTTGATAAACATGGATTTTTTTTTTCAAACTCAAACGTGAATTAAAAATACACTTTCCATTATGTTTGCTTATGAAAATACAATTAGCTCTTTTCACTATGTCTATTTGGTTTTTAAATGCATACATTTTGTTGAAGAATAACATAGGGATAACGCTTAAGGAGAAGAATGTTGCATTTGTGTGTGTTAAATATTGTATTGTTGAAGGATTGAAAAGACTTTCGTTATAGGGCAGTAAATTTGAGGTTAAATTTTACCTGAATCAATTCTATATATGTTTATATATAGAATGTATAATAGATGCAAAGATTTAAAGAACATTAAATAGAAACGGTTTAATGTCTAAACACTCTGTCAGAGAGAGAGAGAGAGATTGAGATTGAAACTACTTTATTTCAAAGTCCATATAAGATTATATAAGGTTAAATACAGAATATGAATATATATGAATAAATCCCTATATATATAAAAGTCAGTGTATGAATGTATGTATGTGTGTTTGTTCCTATGTCGGCTATACACGTCCACAATACGTAACTAATCTGACTGAAATTTTAACAGTATATAGAGTAGAATCTGGAAAAACTTATAGTGAAATTTTCAGGTCTCTATCCCGAATATTCTTCGAGTTATTTGCAAATTTCGTTGCGAATTTGCCCTTTCGCTCGCAAGCAGCGCCTCTAGCGGTGAAGATGGGAGGTAGGTAATATCAGCTGACCTAATGTACATGTAAAACGTGTTTTGACAGGACATAGAGAAAAATATGGAAAATATATTTATCGGATTTTTAGCCAATAAAAAATAAAATTGACAGGTTCTGGGAAAAAATAGTTGTTTTTTTAGTCAGAAAATAATGATGACAATATTGCTGTATTATGTTTGATTATCAGATACAAAATTATATAGGGAAAAATTCCAAAAAGCAGAGACCGCGGGTGAAACTAGTTCATTTTTTTTTGTAAGCAGGAACAAAATTCTAACAGAAAAACATTCATTCGAGCAGAAAACAAAGCCAGATCATCTTTCTATAAAAATATCGCTTCTCAGACTCAAAGTTTGGAGCGGGACGTTTCACAAGAGTGACATCCACGGCGCCAATTTATAAATGTAACGAATAGTATTTGAATAAAAACATTTAATTGGATAAAACCCGGGCGTTGCCTGGGTCATTCGGCTAGTAGTTATATAATGATTTATATAGGAAACATAGATATAAATAGATAAAAATAATTGATAAATATACATATATATAAAAATATATATATATATATAAGGTCTTCATTGGTGGCGCCATCGCATGAAAGACTCAGCCACCGATGGACTGCGAGAGTTCTTTCCCACAGAGTCGGCAGGTCGATGAAGTAGCTGGCATTACGCACCTCAAGACCAAGATGGTACTTGTAGATGGTAGCCTTCGCTACTCTGGTCAACTAAAAAAAAAAGAGAGAGACATAGAGACATAGAAACCAATCATCAGATAGTTAACGGATCAAGAATAAGAAAATGGATAATATGGTATACAAAATAGAATGTCGACATGGCAACAAAATTCTATATACAGTTATCAGCGTCATGCGTTCTGTCACCGTTTGCTGCGCCAACACGTGGCGCGACGGTGACCTTGAGTGATGTAATGACAGGGTAGGAACAAGAAATCACTTGCTATCATTATCATATCATTTTATGTATATATCAGATTTAAAATATATTCATACAAAAAATCTAAATAATACAATTTTCAAATATCGTTGTGAAAATTTACATTTTCATTTTGTATTTTAAAAACACATAAAGATTGAAGCGGGACGTTTCAAAAGAGTGCCATCCACGACGCCAATTTATAATTGTAAAGAATAGTATTTTAATAAAACATTTAATCGGGTAAAAGCCGGGCGTTGCCCGGGTCATTCGGCTAGTATATATACATATATATAGGGGAAACAAATCACTTTAAAGATTAGAATTAAAGAAGACAAATACAATGTGACTTAAAGGAATCTTGAAAAGATAGCTCTACATATATTGGAGCAAAATTATAACGCTGACTAGGACGGAATACATATATATGAAAGGCTATTTCTGGAGAGAGGGCTGGCAATCTGTGAAAATAAACACATTTTTCCTATGAGAAAAGTTTGATATACCTATATATTTTGAAGATTGAGCAATCTATAATTGAAATTATATTTTAAAAAGATGCATATATTGGATTTATAATTATTTTATTATTCCAATATTTCGAGGGGCAACTCGTCAATTCATTAGCCTTGTAGAACGAGAGTGGTGTACGCGTGATAGCATGTTTTAGTAAAAAAACACAAACATCCTCGATAAAGAGAGGCGAGTTGCCCCTCAAAATATTGGAACAATAAATAATTATAAATCCAATATATGCATATTTTTTAAATACCTTTATATATGTAATACTAAAAAAAGAAAATAATATAAAAGATAAATTTGTAAAAGAAGGAATTTATTTTATATTTTAAAAAATGACATTTGAAAACTCTCTCTCTCTCTCTTTTAATTTATTTTTACCTTTCTATAATTTTTTTTATAATATATTTTTATTTTTGTTTATTGTATTTCATATTGTGTATCGACATGCGCATTGCGCGCCCTACACGTTTTACAATATCTTTATAAATCTGCAAAACATTATAAGATTTTTCTTTTCTTGAAAAGGGTAGCAGCGGGTCACCCAACTGTCGGAAATAAAGAAAAGGAGAGGTTAAAGTTAGAAAGAGGGAATCATATATCGCCGCAACTCTTTTTTATTAACGCGATTAAGGGAAGCTTTCGGGCAAGCCCTTCTTCAGCTAATTATAGTGTACAAACAAGGAGAGATTATATATCGTTTTTAATATAAAATAAAATAAAAGAAAATTACCACGCCCCTATCGCCCTCGTTTCAATAGCACCGCGTGGCCACGTCATGTCTGATCCTAACTTCAAATAAAATATAGTACAAAAATATCTTAAAAGAAATTTACGTAATTGAATAAATATAAAGAATCAAGTGAGAAACACGGAATAAAGAAAATTCGGTGTGGAAGCACAATCCAATGCTATATTATATCTCCATACATAATCTCCAATAAAAAACTGGCCGAAGTGTTTAAAATATTTAAAGAGGTTAAAGTGTCTGATTAAACATATCCAAACTGCCCAATGATTTTTAAATATTTTTATTTATTAAACTCTAATTAATTTTATATTCGTAATTTGAATTTCTTTATAAAAAAAAGAAATTATTTTTATAAAATCCAATTCGTATATCCTGTATTAAACCCCTATACGTGTCTGAAACCACGTAAAGTCCAGGCTGTCTTTTAAGTGAGAAACACGGAATAAAGAAAATTCGGTGTGGAAGCACAATCCAATGCTATATTATATCTCCATACATAATCTCCAATAAAAAACTGGCCGAAGTGTTTAAAATATTTAACGCCTTGCCAAATGCTTTATTTTTATTTACTTCTCCTGACGAAGACAAAAGAATTTTGTCGAAACGTTGAGAAAATGAAAAACTCTTACTGGCCGAAGTTTCTATTTTTCATAGAAATATATTCATAGAAATATATAATATATTCATAGAAATTACATTCTTAATATATTATAAATGGATATTTTTGATGAGTAATTAAAAAATAATAATAATTTCAAAATGAAAAGTCTCGAATATAGTTGGCTATCGGAAATATCTAACTACTCAAATAAAAAGCAAATTACTCATTTACGTTTATTGACAATTTATCAAATTCTTATGACCACAATGCAACCTGTCTAAAGCCCAGAATATATTGTTCAGAGACATTTTTATAGCCACTTCAAGACAGGTTTACTATGTTTTCTTTAATTTGAATAAATATCAGAGGAGCATACAGGGGTATTATCACACTTAAGAAGTATTTTTAATTTAAATGTATATATATGATCGAAATATAATTTATTTACCTATATTTCAGTTGTGTGGCTGAACGCCAACCTTTTTCAAGGTATTATAACATATTTATGTCTGTGTGTCAACACATGGCGTTCAGCCAGCTGAAATGTTGGTAAGTAAATTATATTTTGATCCAACATATGCCTTTTTAATTGAAGATATATTCATGGATTGCACTATTTTCAAAACATAATAAATATGTGTTGTGATTTTTCAAAAAATAGAAATTCTGCCATCGTTTGAGAGAGTCACCAAATTCTAATGATGATCGTACAGAAACTTTCGAAATTCGTTCATTTTCCTCTTTTATCGTTGAACCCTTTCAAATTCTATATAAAGATAAATAGACTTTTATGATATAGAAATCAGATGGTGGTGTCTTGTCCATGAGTAGATATGATCGGTCCATGCACCCTGATCACAATACCGGCCAAAATACCCGCCCAAAAGTCCAACCCCCCTCCTCTAAGTGGTGGGCAGGAGAAGCAGCACAAGTAAGGGACTGTCCTGTAGGGTCCAGTACGGTGTCGTGAGCCCCGAGCCGCTACGGTAACCGTGAAGGCCTACAAGGAACTCTGAAATGTGGCTGACTAACGGGGCAATGAGACCCCCCACCCCACCCCTTTCCATAGAAATCAAATAAATGTACCATAATGTGAACATTTATGTCAACATGCTACGTGCTTTCGCATTGACCAAACAACCTCAAACACTTTCTAATGACAATACGTCAAGCTGGTACTAGCATTATTGTTGTAAATATTAACGAAAGGTAGTCATACAATAGGTAAACATGAATTATTCAAGTAGATTATAAGAAATCGACAAGAAGTATATAGGAAGTAGAAATAAATACCGCTCTATTTATAGCGTGTCTTTTGGAAGTAAATCAATTTTTAACTGCCCTTACACTGCAAGAATATAACTATTGAAAGGATCATAATTTTATTTGAAAAAGAAAAACGACCGCGCTATAAATACTTTAATTTTTCCAATATAGATGGCGTGCTCTCTCTCTCTCTCTAATGCATCATGCTTAAATTATGTCTGAAAGGTCCTTATTAATTTTTTTGCTGGGGAGCAAGGTACGAAGCATGTATTTATATTTTTGCTGTCCCCTAATTTTATGCCTATAGTTAGTCAAAATACCTTTGCAAAGAATTCAGCTTGAGTTCCGGATATAAAAGAAGAAGAAAAAAAAGCTCTATTAATAAACCAGGCCCTCCTAATATCTGTATCATTGCAGTAAGGGCACAGTAGAAAATTGTTTAACTTTAAAAAGAAACAATCGCACTATAATAGTTCAATTTTCCTGATCCAAATGGTGCGCTAATACATCATTATCGCCCATGAAGACTTCACTTTCTTAAGTTTTGTCTCCGTGAGTATTGCTATTGTTGCATCAATTTTAATGCGCCCTACATTTATTCAAAATATTCTATGATATTTAATATTTATTTAAAACAGATTATTTAGATTATCATCATTCCTTTTTATGTTTTCATTCCTTTTGTAATATTTTATTGTACATATATCTTGATTTGTTATTGGAGCGAGAGAGGACCTAGACGAAGACTGCGGATCACGACCTACGAGGAAGACAACGAATAAATAAACACAATAACTTTAAAAGGTAATTTATTTTTATTTACTTTTACTTTTATTTATTTGATTTGAATATGGAAACCCGCTCGGGAAACGTGTATAACACCAAGAAGGAATAAACCAAGGTCGACGACCCTGCAAAGCTGCAACTTGGTGCAACAATGTATATAAAGAGAGAGATAGATAGAAAAGGTAATAATCTGTTACCTATTATAAATGCACATGATACAAGCCATGATAATCATGGTAGACCTATAACTACTTAGAATCTGAGTGCACCATATTTCTACATATAAAAATAATTTTCATCTTTCTTGTCTGAAAGTTGCCAAGATTCCCGTTTAGCTACCTTTGCTCACTAGCGGTGTCGGACTTGTTCAAGAATCGAGGAATATTGGAACAATTTTTTTTTTATCATTAGTATGTGCAACTCAGTCTACTACATTTTAAGTGAAAAAGTCGAACTGATTTTCATATGTGTAGACATGTGGTGCACTTACAGTAAAAGCAGTCGCCAGCTTTTACCCATCATGATTAACATGGCCTGTACCACGTATACTAGGGAAAATTCAATAAAGAAATTATCATTAGAAAATGCTTCAAAACGGGTTTCGTGTCGTGGTAGCCATTAGCAAAATCTCAGACAAAATGTTCGTTAAATTGAAGATTCTACAGAAGTCCCTCCTATCAGCCATTAGAAGCTCAGGTTTCAGGCCATGGACCACATACGTCAATTAAGAATTGAGGCCATCTCTTACAAGAAAAGAAAGTTTCACAAAACAATGCCGCAAGAATGATATCATTAATATCTTTGATAATGTTGCATACATCTTTTTATATGTTGTTATTAAGAAATTTATATTTAAAAAAGGGGTGAAATATAGAGAATAAGGACTATATGTAATATTTCATTCGACATAGTTCTTATATAATAAAATTTATGTGCCAGAGACTTTTATGAAAATGTATAATATTTTTTATACGAGAAACTGTTGGATCGTTTTTGAAGACAACTTTCAGATTTATAAAATCAATTTATTAAACTTTAAACATGTTTAGATATATAGAGATAAAAGAGTTCATTACCTCGTATTTAAGGCAATACAAGAAAATCTCATTTTCATACATCGTTCTAACCAGATTCAACTTGTGCAAAACAGACGACAAAAAAAAAACAAATTAATAATAGAGGGTAGGGTTCTATTTTTTACAAGCTTTCACACTCAAAGAATAATCATTTTCTTGCTTCAGAAACCTTTGAAAAAGAAACTCAAAATATCATTCTCGAAAGATATTCCACGAATATTTTCCAAGTCCATTAACTCGCCAACACAGGAGACTTCCAGGAACGATCGTTGGACTTGTAAAGATCCCTCAGAGGTGCCTCTCGTGATACACACACAATTTTGCACTCCATAATGCTATCTCTTAACGTCACCAGCAATGAAGGTGATGCCCTGCTTATTTGAGCAGGGTCTCAGGGTCAATATTCTGGAGACTGTCATAATGACTTTACATGGCGACCGTAGGAAGGAATTATGTATTTCAACAGGACTCAGCAATAAGACACAAGTATTTCTGACAGTTAATGTCACCGGTATCACAATATTTGTCACCCCCTAACTCTCCGGACTATATTTATATATATTTATTAATAATACTAATAAAATGAATATATAAAAATAAACATAATAGGCGGTGGACGAGTGGGTAACATCCTCGATTCCTGACAGCCATGAACCGGGATTAAATCCCGCTTTAACATTTTGTTCAATATATGAATAACCTTCACATATTAGTCATTGTTACAAATATCATAAACTAGGTTGCGCTTGTTGAGCGTTACCTAATAAAGTGATTTTGGAAATATATGAAATATTTTTAAAATTATAATGAAAATTAACAGTATATATTAATATACATAATAAAACTACAGTATTTCTTTGATATTTCAATATATCAGTGATGCTTGATCAAAATCCAGAGTGTCACAATTGATGAGGCTGTTGCCGGTGAAGCCATTGATGGCCGTGCTGCGAGCAGGGATGTCGGACTATGATGATTTAATGATGATTTATGTTGGTTAATTCTTTATAATAAGGATTTTCCGGTTTCTCCGATATAATTCAGGCCATCTCTATTTTGGACAAACCGGAAAATCCTGTTCAGAAAGAATTAACTATCATAAATCATCATAGTCCAATATCCCTGCTCATGAGCATGCTCTCATTAATCGTTACACTCCGGCTTAGGATCAAACATCACTAATATCACTAGTTAGTGATCTCATGCCCAGCAATGGCCGCAGCCTTGCAGAAAATTGACATAGACCCAGAGCAGTAGCTTTACACACCCAAGATAGTGGATATTGCTGCTGCTGTTATAGAGATGCGTGGAGACATCTGAGACTCTTCATTGGAGACACGACAACTAATTAGTGATCAATAATCACCAATCACTAATAATCAAGGTTTTCAAATAATTATTTTCCTTAATTTGCCATTGTTATAATGTTTATAATATTTCTACACATATATTTGATCTGAACATGGATCCTACTAGAGAGATGGATTAGGTTTAGTGTATATTTTGACGGAATAGGCAACCTTTCTGTTTCAGAATTAATGAATCATTACACTCTTCTATAGTAATGAATCATTCTTCTATAATAAGATTTGTTACACTATTCCATGGGTTCTTGTCTTCAAATTGCTCAAATTGAAACATTATACAAAGCAATCTATCTTGAAACTATTTCAAATATTGAATATTTGATTTTTAAAAAATACAGTAGAACCTCCCTGTAAAATACACCTAATTGCAGAGCCAAAGTGTACTTTAGGGAGAGGTGTCCTCTTACAGGAGAGTTGCTCAATAGTAAATACTGTCCTTTGTAGAGAGGTGTCCTCTAGCGTGAGTGTCCTCTCATGGAGGTTTTACTGTATACCATAAGATTATTATAAATTAGCACTTATTTTTGTAAATATTGAACGTCTTTGAAAAACCATGCGACTGATGAGGAACTTTATATAAATAACACTTGTTATCTTGCTTGCCGTTTTATCGAATAAAAAAAAACTCTCTACAAGTCGTCTTATGATTAACTGCAAATAGAAATAGCAACACTTGGGGAAAAAGAATGTCCAACTTTTCAACAAAAAACATTCAAATATAAGAATGTCTCTTTTGTTGTTGTTTTGTTGAGGATTCCTAAAATACATTATCTGATGAAAAGCTTCGAGAAAAATGAAAGTTTCTGCTCTAAATATTTCACTGAACCCTCTAAAAATACAATATCTGATGATAATTTTAAATTTTGATAAAATTTGTCATTTTTAATGGATAAGTTTATTGTGAAAGATTAATTTATCAATCCCTACCCCTCGGTGTTGCAAGGTTGCATTTTGTCCATGCTTGGAGAGAACTCAAACCCAACGTTTTTTATTTATATTATCACAATGATCAAAATCTGGTTCTTCTAGTTAGAAATATATATTGTAGAAGATTATATTTGATTAAAAAGGCATATATTGGAATAAAAAATCATTTACTTTACCAATAAAAAAAAATAAAAAATGATTTTTTGATCCAATATATGCCTTTTTAATAACGAGTTTACAAAGTGGGAAGAGGAGCTTCTTAAAAGAAGCTCCTCTTCCCACTTTGTAAACTCGTTATTAACCTTCAGTGAAGAGCAGTTCTACTTAATATGCCTTTTTAATTAAAGATTTATTTATGGATTGCTCTATTTTCAAGAAGATTATATATTTATATAAAAGGCCGTACCTGGAATATCTGTAAAGAAAAAAACAATTTTTTCTCAAAATTATAATAATAATATTGTAGCGTAGAAATCAAGTCTTTGTATATCTGAAGGTGTGAAAGTATTTATTGATGACCTCACGGCGACTAGTCGACAAATATTAACAAAACTATCTACAGCTAGAGAATATCGATCAAGCAAGTTAGGCAACTAAATGTAAAATTTTAAATCTGTTTCCAAATATTTTCATTGAATATTTAAATTAAATAATAAATTATTTCTTCGCCACAATATTATTCAATGAAAATAATTTTAATTTCGATATTTTATACACTGTAAAATTTCTCATTGCCTCTCTGCTTAGTTTTAATTTAGTTTTACATAAAATAAATTGCCGTGTAATTATATATAATTATGAGGTTTTTCTTTCCTAATTTTCTACGCTACAATATTTATCATTTTATATATCTCTTACTATACTCGATTATATAAATAATGAAATATAGAAGTAATAATACACCCATTTTCAAATATAGGAAGAAATAAGTCAATATAACAAAATACAAAAATAAAACTACAACCTTTCGCAATGAGTTTCTTTTATTATAATATATCATAATAAAAGAAACTCATTGCGAAAGGTTGTAGTTTTATTTTTGAAATTTGTAACGCAATTTTTCGTTTACTTCAAATAACAAAATACAATTAAAGTTAGCCAAATTGAGAGCATTGAGAGTGATAAAGCATAATTTGGATTATAATTATAATACAAGAAAATAAGACCTAATCAAAATATTTTAATAGTGTGTGACGTTTCGGCAACAGCATTTTTATTCTTTTGTCTGATGATGGTGACAATTATTTATTATTATTTAACAGTTGGGAGAGACACGCCATATCCACAATTTGGATCCACAATGATGGTGACAATGCTGTTGCCGAAACGTCACACACTATCAAATTATTTGGATTAGGTCTTATTTTCTTGTATTATAGCATTGAGAGATAGAGAGAATATGGTTTTACGGGCTACTAACCAAAGTGTATGATAAAAAAAAAAAAGCTCCCCGGCGGGGAATCGAAACCCGGTCGCCCGCGTGACAGGCGGGAATACTAACCACTATACTACCGAGGAATTAAACAGAACGACATTGATTGAGAGATAAATGGAATAGTACTTTCTACTAGGACAGGTAGCTTCCTTAACCCCGGGGGTTCAATTGGAAGTATGCTTTAGAAAATCTATTTTTAAACGCGGAAATTTCTGGAAGATTTGATGGTAAATGGAAACCATCCAGGCTCCCCCAATAAATTGTGTCTTCGATAATCTATCTAATTTTACTTTTCACTTTCCTTTTTACACCATTTCCCTGTATAATATCGGTCATAAACTTAGAAAGATTTAGATATAAAAGATCCACACACAACCTAATATAGATTTTATATAGAAAATATAGTAGTAATAATACATCATTTTTAAATATATGAAGAAATAAGTCAATTATTAATGTCGTTTCATTACCCGCACATTA
>CP092867.1:113830921-113885829 GCA_030710605.1 Cordylochernes scorpioides
GCGCCATCTATCGGAATAAATATCAACTATTCTCGTTGATTTTTAATTATTCCAGAATTGGCTAAATGCCCATTCTTGAGAAATCAAGAAAAACTAACCATGTACGCATTTCGGGCGTTTCTTGATTAATCAAGAAAGGGTATTTGGCCAATTCTGGAATAATTAAAAATCAACGAATAGTTATATTTATTCCGATAGATGGTGCAAGCCATCAGCAACTTTCAGTTAAGGAGATGCCTCTTTTAATTTATGAACTTATCCCAGTACAATATTACATTTGTAATATTTTCACATCACATAATTAGTCAATTCCTACTAAGAGAAGGCTAGAGAAGCAACATTCACAGGCGTATAACGACGAAGCATGGATCTTTTTATCTCTCATCAACTCGTTTGACTTAGTTTAATAGGTCAATTACCACATTTTTGAAGATGTAACTATATTTTAACTGCAGAGAAAAAATTTTAGATTACCACAAATGAGTTCTGAATGTAGTAAAAACCTTTTGTCACGGATGGATTTATAGATAAGTGAGAATCTTGTCAAAATGGCAAGAAGGTTAATGTAGACCCTGAAAATAGCTTGAGAGCCATAGTGAAGGAGATAGGCCTTGATTCTAAGACAGGTTGTCAGAACTCTTCATGAGGATTTAGGTCTCAAATCCTAAGCACTTCGGAAAGACCAGTTGAGAAAATTAAAGATTTCAAAAACTTTATTATGTGTATTAGTAATATATTTAAACTATTTTGTGAAAAAATAGTACAAATGTGATATTGTACTGGGAAAGGTGCATAGATTATGAAAAAGGCATCTTCTTATCGTGCAACTAAAAGTTGCTGATGGCTTGCGCCATCTATCGGAATAAATATCAACTATTCTCGTCGATTTTTAATTATTCCAGAATTTGCCAAATACCCATTCTTGATTAATCAAGAACCACGTCAGCACCACGCTGATGAGGGCCAACAGCCCGAAACGCGTCCGTGGTTAGATTTTCTTGATTAATCAAGAATGGGTATTTGGCCTATTCTGGAATAATTAAAAATCGACGAAAATAGTTGATATTTATTCCGATAGATGGCGCAAGCCATCAGCAACTTTCAGTTGCACGATAAGGAGATGCCTTTTTCATAATTAAACTATTTGGTCATTCTCTCCGTGTTCTTTTAAAAACAAATTTATTTAAGCCATATTTATGAATTAATTTGGAATGAAGACTATTTATCTCTATTCATATAAAGTTTAGATTTGTCTATTCCTCTCTTTATCGGTAAGTGTCTAACCTACAATACCAAATGTCATCCCACGTAATTTCTTTTAACCCTTGGGATGGTTTTAGACTCGTTTTAAAAAAAGAAATAACTTTTCGTTTCAATTTTATTTCCAAATACCGAAAAAATGAATTTTAAAAATTATTTTTATTACTCGGTAGTTTTCATTTTTCAATATATCCATATTAATATTTTTTATGGAAAATATTTAAACACCTTTCGCCATAAGTCTGGTGGTTTAAATTGGCGAAACCGCTGGGAGGGTTCACCACTGATGAGCCAAGCCCTCCCAATATATTTTTTCATCGCAGTAAGGGCAGTAGAAGTTTGCATTATGTATAAAAGAAACATTCGTGCTTTTAAATCCTTCCATTTTATATGTATAGATGGCGCGTTATTGCTTTGTGTTAATTTATGCCTAACTGGCCTTGTCTTTATTGTTTGCGGAAGAGCATTGCTCGATGCAAATATTTGAAGGTAATTCTACTGTCCTATAAGCTTATGTCCATAGTTTTCTTGAAAACCATTTCTGAGATTCCATCCTTCAGTGCTGCGTATATAAGCAGAATCGTCCAATACAGTATTAGAGCTATGAGAAGCGGTCTGGTGGATTAAATTGGCGAAACCGCTGGGAGGGTTCACCACTGATGAGCCAAGCCCTCCCAATATATTTTTTCATCGCAGTGAGGACAGTAGACGTTTGTATTATGTATAAAAGAAACATTCGTGCTTTTAAATGCTTTCATTTTATTTTCTTTATTACAAAAACACCGCAAGCTTTCGATTTCTTCAAAAGGCAAAGTTACAACTAAGAGTGAGCACGGGGGGGAAATATACTAAATGATGGCTGTTTAATCTTGATTTGAAGTATGACAGTTCTGGGATGTCTCCTGTTGATACTGTTGTTTGGATATGAGGGATTCTAGGATTTCTGACTTGGACAGTATATTACAGTAGTGGCAGGTTGGGTTTTCTATATTGGATTTATGGCCTGTATTCGTGGTATGCTGGTATATTAGTGATCTTGGTCTTTGGTGTTTATATTATAGATATGTTCTTTGATTATTGTTTCTATTTTCCTGCCGGTTTCGCCAACATAAATAGATTGGCAATCTAGACATGATATAGAATATATTCCATTTTTCTTCTGTTGGGGATTTTGATCTATAGATGGTTTAGTGATGGAATTTCTGAGAATATTTCCTATTGTTCTAGAGCTGCGGAAGATAAACTATATGCCAAATTTCTTTAGTTCTAGTGCTATATTTGCATTTGTAGGTGAATGATCTATGTAGCAATTGGTTCTGAAATTCGGTTGGGTTATTTATATTATTAATAAAAGGATTTGAAAACATCACAGTGTAAACAATATGATATATAAAAGCATAGGGCGCTTCTCCCGTCAAAATAAACGTCAAAAACTGACGCCATCTATTGACCGTCGCCGTAAACTAGCGGCCTCGGGTCGGTGACAAATTCCGGTGACGTTTATTTTGACGGGAGAAGCGCCCTATGCTTCTATGGATCAATTTTCTCCCGGAAATTTTTCCATCGATATGATATATATATTGGAACTGTTTTTTTTTTTAGAATGTCATAGAAGTTACATGTGAACGCAGAATAAATTATATTAAGAAGTATCTCCACAGCATCGAAATGAAATGGTTTCGCCAATAAAACATCAAATAAGTAGACAGAATTGTGATAAACATTACAATAGTAACTCATTATTCATCACCACTAGTGAAGAATTTTACTGGAATGATAAATATAATACATCGTTCTGGTGCATGCGTAAAGGAATAGGCGCCTCTTTAGGTACATGAATATCATCCTCCCCCTTAATTTACAACAACAACAACAAAAGCCTTTATTGAGGACCTCTCGTCCTATAAAGGATTCGCCAGTTTACAGAGTAATTGAAGAGAATAGAACTAAGAATACAGAGAGAAACATATATGTAGTAGGTATAGTATAGTATTTTCTACACTGTGACTATATACAACAGCAGCAACAAGCCTTTTAGTGGAATCAAAGTCCCATACAGGATTCGTCATTATCCTCCCCCTTAATTTATGTTACATATATTGTCAGGTTTTGTCACGTATACAATAGAAAATTAGGAAAGACAAACTAAAAACACAACCACAATCTAATAGTTATAATATACATGAGAATCAATAAGGGACGTATACAGAATATCAAAATTTAAATATATAATACAATATAATGCGGCTTATGATTGTAAAACAACTTTCGACAATCCTCACCGCAAATGTTTCTTTTGAACGAAAAATCGTAATCTATTTTAAGGAGAAATGACGACTATTTCTATCCTTAGGGATGAAGTATGAAAGGATGAATTGTGAAGAGTAATGGTAAACGGAAAAATAAAAGTGTCCAGGGATGAGAAACCATAGTGTTCCACTTACCGGGCAGATGCCATTTCCACTAGGCTACCCTGGACATATTTTTCCGTTTGTAAATAATATATAAAGTTAATTTATAATACAATACAATGCGGCAAACTAAAATAGTCGTTATTTCTCCTTAAAATAAATTACGATTTTTCGTTCAAAAGAAACATTTGCGGTGAGGCTTGTCGAACGTCGTTTTATATATATATATGGTAATTTAAACCAACAACCCCATACTGTGTATATAACTTATAATAAGATTGTCATGTGTATATAGAGACACATCTATAAATAATTATGCGCATGATTAATCTGTGTCATCGCATCGCCCTATGTAATGTAATTTGTACAAAGTGGATAAATAAATAAAATCTGTAATAGATTTAAGAGTTGAGCTAGGGCAGAGATCGAACATATAGTATTGCCAAAACAACAGAGTCTAAAGATGGAAGTCATAAATCAGGTAGATTCACAGTTCCCACGACAGGCCACCCACACTGTCACATGTGGTGGAATGCAGAGACCCTCTCACACCTGGACAGGTAAAGGCGCCCTTTCTCAAACGCCCCTGTCACATAAGGTCCCCCTCCGTCTTTAACCTATAAATACATCACCTGACAGTGGCTTGACAGTTCAGCTCAGTTCAGTTTAGTTTAGTTCACCCTTAGTGCAAGCCGCGTCGGTCGTATGTTATGTCGATCTCATCCAACATGTAGTTAGGAAGAACTCGTCTATCTCCATCTTTTCGCTCCTTAGCTCAACTTTTATCTGTTACGGGACTTTCTTAGTGCAACTGTGTCTTCGTTTTTTGTGTGGATATCCCCAGCTTTCCACTCTGCCTCGACCACGACTGCCTGTATTTTGTGAGAACTTTTAAAGGTCTTCCAAGGTGCAGAGAGGTACTGGAAAACTCTACATCCTGACTGTTCCTCTTGGTCAACACAGTACAACAAGAGCTACCAGGACTTCAACAATTATTTCATATATATATTTTCTGAAAATTGAGCAATCCATACTTAAAGAAAAGGCATATGGAAAAGGCATTAAATACGATTGATGTATGGTGTAAGAGTAACAAACTTGAAATAAGTCTAGAAAAAACTAATATACTTTATTTACATAACAAAGAAAAAATCCCAATCAAATTTAATAATGAAATAATCATACCAACTCAGAAGACCAAAATTTTAGGAATAATAATTGCAAATCACAGAAGAAGAAATAAAATAAATTTTACATACCACATAGAAGAAATAGTAAATCGTACAAAACGTTTTAAAAATTTTCTCTTCTCAATTTGCGGGAAATCTTGGGGTCTAAGCACCCAGAAAAGGCTAACTTTATATAAATCCATTTTCAGACCAATACTTACATATGGAGCCGAAATTTGGTTCAAATATTTAAATAAAAAATGTTTACAAAAATTAAATTCAATCCAATATCAAATACTGACATGGTGTATACAAGCCTATAAATCCACATCATATAGCTGTGTTCATAGTTTGGCCAACATTCCTCTGATCTCAGACTTTATTGAATCCATAATCATGATATCTGTGTGTGTGTGTGTGTTGTGTGTGATCTGAGAAACTTATCCACAGATGATCAACAAATTTATGACCCATTTATTCCTGGAATTATTGATACCTTTCTCAAATCAAGAATGAATGTTCTGAAAAACGAAGCAAATAATACTTTCTTAAGATTTTTTCCCCAAGAAATCCCTAAATACTTTCGTCCAAATTTTTATAATACTCAATTTGTTACAAACCACGGAAATTTCAAAAGTTTTTTAAATAGAATAAAGGCAGTGGAGGATTCAAGTTGCTTTTGTGGTATGGAGGAACAAACCTCAAGACATCTACTGATCGATTGCCCAGCATTTCAAGATTATAGAATGAAGAATGAACTAGTTGTTTATGAACTTAACGATTTGATTTCGGATAAAAAATCATATTTAAAGTTCAATTCATTTTGTAAATACATTCTAAAATTTTTACAAAATATGGATCTCTAATGTTTTCATGCGTTGAATAATGTAAATAAATTATGTAAATAAACTTTTCTCCTTGTTTGGCGCAAGTATCCCTTGCGGGATATAGCGCTTTGGAAATAAAATAATTGTAATTGTAATACTTAAATCATTAGATAGTATAAAAGCATATATTGGATTGAATAAAAGATTTAGAAAAGACCTATAAGAAAATTTCTCTTTACTTGGTTATAATAGATGATACAATAAGGAGAAAAAAAGTTTCTTTAATGACAAGCTTTCGGGCTGTCAAGCCCTTAAACAGGTACAATGAAATGTGAGTAGACAGAACTATATAAAAGAATCGATCTATGAGATAATTTGCATATTTGATATAGATGGCTTAATGATAAAATGAATCAGATTTAATATTGTTGTTTTGTATAACTAATTTTGTAAAATAAAAAAATATGGTAATTGATAAAATTTAAGATAAAAATAAAGCTAAAACGGACGGAGATAGTAACATAATTTTAGGAGAAATAAAGTGAAGTTTTAAACTAAAGTATGACCATATGGGTATAACAAACAATAGAAAGAATAATATACAGAATAACGTTAAAAGTGTCATACCAGAGGGAAATAATGATTAAACCCGCCATCAGCGGAATCTTAGGACTATGGAAAATGGAAGAACCAGTGGAGGGAGGGGGGAGGGGGGGGGGGGGGGGCTCATGGAAAAAATTAGGTTTTAGTAGCCGGCCTATAGATTCATACATATGTCATGATACTGCTTTGGTAAAAATCAATATGTCTATTAATACTATTATTGTTAATGGATAAAATTGCTTCTAAAATTAATCTTTGGTATTTGTTATTGATATTGGAATACAGGGTGGTAGGGAGGATAAATTGAAGGAGTGGCCAGTGATGTTGATGTGGTTATATATGAGAGATCTATTGTCTTTATTGGAGATGCATCTACCGTGTTCAGTCATCCGGGTGGCCACGGACCTACCGGTCCTCGCCAATGTAGGAAGCACTGCAATCGTTGCACGAGACCGAGTAGACCGAGCCACCAGAAGACCGAACAACGGCAGATCTGTGTAGGCGAGTGATAGGGTGTCTAAGAATGGTTCCTATACTTTTGCTATTAGAGAAATATGTATTGATTCCATGGGATCTGAGGATGTGGGAGATGGAGACTGATTGAGGGGAGAAAGGCAATATTACACGCCTTGTCTCAAATAAATTGCCGTGTCATCCTGAGATAATCTTACTTTTGATAAATAATCTTTAAGATAATAAACTTATAGTGATAATAAAACTTATAGATAAAAAACTTGTTATCATCGTCGCAATGGTGGCGCTGCTTGCGAGTTAAATCTACAAATCTGCAAATAACTCTAAGGATAATCAAGATATTCAAGAAATTATTTTTCAAAAACCTTCCCGGGGATATACCTAATAATATCCCAAATTTTCACGGCGATTGCATGTATGGTTTTGAATCTATAGAGTACACACAGACTGTTGAAGTTTGAGATTGAATCAAGGAATAAAAGGATTATTTATTAAACAAAGTAACTTAAAACAAGATGTTAAAGAGTAGCAACATTTTAAAGGCAAGTCTATAGTGACGTCGACTGCAGCGCCGCCGCGGCCGTTGATTGGTGGATCCCCCACGCCATTGGCTCCACGCCAATCTTTGGATCGCTTATTCCAACACTCCCTCTCGATCCAAAATGTTCAGTAGACCTCTTAAGTAGTGGAATTGGTTTCGTGGAAGAGGTTTAGTCATTATATCAGCTAGCTGTTCTGAGCTGCAAACATGATGCACTTTAAGTTCACCTTCTTCATGTTTGGATCTAATGAAGTGGTAGCGAACATCAAGTTGGTCTTGTCCAGTGAAGAGAATTCCCATGTGTGGAGTGCCTTTCAGATAACGGAAAATATTCTTCACTGTTGTACAATGTGCAGGTCCTGGATATTCTAGGAATTTACTCACTTGTGAAACTGCATAAGTGATATCTGGACGTGAAACACATGATGCAAACATAAGGGATCCAACAGCTTCTCGAAAAGGGAATTTAGGCATCTTTTCCCTTTTGTTCTGGAGTAGGACAGTCCTGCTTTGTTAAGATGACAGAAGGATCCATAGGCACCGAAGCAGGAATACAGTCAGCCATATTAAATTTACTCAATATTTTGTCAATATATGATGACTGGTGAATGAAAATACTTGCCCTATCTTCTGACTGCTCTATTTGTAGCCCAACAAAAAAGTTAACACTTCCAGATGTAATTTCAAATGCGTGTTCTAACTCATCCATTATAATAGCTATTGCCTCTTTATCTTTAGATAGAATAATTCCATCATCAACATAGAGAGCTAAGATAACATTTGAATCATTGTGTGTTCCAATGAAAACGCACGGGTCGGCGTCTGATGTTTTGAAATTATGCTATTCAAAAAATTGGTAAATTTCTTATTCCAATTTCTAGAAGATTGTTTAAGACCATACAGACTTTTATGTAATCTATAGCAGCTATTATCATCTCTCTTGTAGCCTTCTGGTTGTTCAAGATAAACAAGTTCCTCTAATTCGCCATTGAGAAAAGCTGTCTTTACATCGAATTGCTTAAGAAACATCCTTTCAGAAGCAGCATGTGATAAAAGAATGCGTAACGAATCATATCTGACTACTGGGCTAAAACGTATCGAAATAGTCAACATTTTTGATTTGAGAATAGCCTTTTGCAACTAATCTGGCTTTGAACCGTTGAATTGTACCATCGGACTCCGTTTTAATTTTATAAACCCATTTACAACCGATAGGTTTATGACCATCTGCCAAACGTTCTAAAGTCCATGTTTTATTTTTATTTAATGCATCAATCTCTTCATCCATGGCTAATTTCCATCTTTCTGAATCTGAACTCGCCATTGCATCCACATAGCTACTGGGTTCATCAGCGAGCAGCGCAAAGTTACATTTGCTATTCGAAACCTTAGAGCGAGTTATCATGGGATGCGAACTGATATCGGATACTGGCGGCATTTCCTGCACTGGAATGTTTGGTGTCGCAACTGGTGATTCATCCGGACCGCCGCCAATCTGAAAAAATATTTCCTTCGGTTTGGTAGATTCTCTATCTGAATGTGCAGTAGCTTTCTCATCGAATGTGACATCTTTAGAAATTCTTATTTTTCTAGTTTTCCAATCCCATAATCTAAAATTTTTGCTTGTATTCTCATAACCTAAAAACATAAGTTTTATCGATTTATTATCCCACTTTTTACGGTTTTCTTTGGGAATATGCATATAAGCATTACAGCCAAATATTTTATAGTTAGCTACATTAGGCTTTGTGCCAAAGAAAAGTTCATAAGGTGTCGTTCCAGGGGTTTGCTTAGTCGCACTTCTATTTAGAATATTAGTGGCTGTGTTACATGCCTCAGCCCAAAAATATCCTGGAAGATTTCGTGAATTTAGCATGGACCTGGCTGCTTCCACAATCGTACGATTGTCTCTTTCTATACGTCCTATCTGTTCGTGCACATAAGGTGCAGTGAACTCGTGAATTATCCCAAATTTTTTACATAAATCTGCAAAATTATTGCTTTTGAATTCTAGCGCATTATCAGTCCTAAGAACTTTTATCTTATTTCCAGTTTGAGTATAGATTAGAGTAGCATATTCTTTGAATATATCTAGCACATCTGATTTGTTTTTAATAAAATAAATATGGCGATAACCACTAAAGTAATCTTTAAATAAGCAGAAATACAGATATTTACTTAATGATGGAGTCTGCATTGGGCCACAAATATCAGCATAAATAAACTCACCTAGCTGGTAGTTTTTGCCATCTGAGGGATAGCACGACTTTCTATGGGCTTTTCCAAGTTGGCATCCTTCACAGAAGAAAGATTCTCCCTCTAAATCTTGAGGCTGCAGACCATCCACCAATCCTTTGGTCGCCATCTCTCGAAGTGTAGCAACTGGAAGATGTGCAAGTCTCTCGTGCCACAACTGAAGCTTGTTCTCGCTGGTGATGTATCCTTGTGATGATGACGTAACCTTGAAGAGCATCCTGTAGAGGTCGTCATGACGCACTCCTACGGCTTTTAGGTCATTATCCATGAAGATCTGTAGCTTGTCATGTTTGATAATGACGTTGAATCCTCTTCTTGTGGACGTAGAAAGGCTATACAAATTTTTCTTTAGTTGCGGCGAGTAGAGCACATTTCTTATGTACGTATTGTACCATCCACCGTCGACGTAGGCTTGAATCTCGATGTCTCCCATGCCTTCTGCAAGTAGTGTCGAGTTGTCTCCCAAGTAGATTGGATGATCACTGGTGAACGGCGTGTAGGTCTTGAACCACTCTCGTCGAAATGTCATGCTGCAGCTTGCACCGCTGTCAGCATACCAAATATCATTGGGCTCTACTTGATTATCGCACAAAATAAGTCCATAATCACTTGAACTTCCTTTTGAATCATGAAGATTTTTGGATTTATTTTTCTCATTAGCTAATCTTTTTCTACATTCGCGGCTCCAATGTCCAATTTTGTGACAATAGTGGCATTTAGTGTTCTTCTTGGCATCTTGAAAAGAACGTTGTGTATCTTTAGGCTTCGTTCGTGCTTGCCTGTGTAATAAGGCCTCATCTTGTTTAGAAGAACCGCTTTGTTGATTCCTTGTTTCTTCAATCAAAAGTCTTGCAGTTAAATTGTTAAGAGTTTGAGCTTTCGGATCTAACGATTCCCACGCTGCAACAAAGTAGCGCATACTCGAAGGCAAAGTATTTAAAATTTTTGCTACCTTTTGATCTTCCGTTATGGTTCCGCCCATTTGTGAAATTTGTGCAGAAATATTTTCAATTTTTGCTATGTAATCACTTATTGTTTCCGATGTCAATCGTGCATCGAAGAATTGTTGCCAAAGTAGGCCAATAGTAAATTCGGATTTTTGTTCATGAATAGCAAGTAATTTCTGCCACATTTGTGAAGCGGAAGTACAGTTCATCAGGGGCTGAAGAAACTTTAATTCGATTGCCTGTGATAATAACATCCTTGCCTTAACGTCCTTTGATTTCCAATTCTGTAGTGAACTTTCAGAGTTACTGTCGGAGGAAACAACATTCGGCTTTATTTCTAAGCCTTCCAATAATTCTAGTAATTTTTGTTGTTCCATAAGAAGCCTGAATTGGAATTTCCATAGTGAAAAGTTTTCACCATTAAAAACTTTAATCCTTGAAAGACAATCTTCGCTCATCTTCTTTGTCTTGGAATCGGCCAACGACAAAAAGAAACTAGGGTTATGGTTGGCGGTTGACGCCTTAACTTCGAGCAAAACAAAGGCTTACTCACTGCTGGCAGTTAATCCTTTTAGGCGCAGTGGAAGCGTGCTGGGCCCATAACCTGTTGAAGTTTGAGATTGAATCAAGGAATAAAAGGATTATTTATTAAACAAAGTAACTTAAAACAAGATGTTAAAGAGTAGCAACATTTTAAAGGCAAGTCTATAGTGACGTCGACTGCAGCGCCACCGCGGCCGTTGATTGGTGGATCCCCCACGCCATTGGCTCCACGCCAATCTTTGGATCGCTTATTCCAACACAGACAGACATTCAATTATATATATATACTAGCGGATGTGTACCCGGCTTCGCCCGGGTTTTATCCTAGTGAAAGTTTGCCTAACGAATATTATATATTATGAAGTATAATAAACAATGTTAAAGATTAGTTTTAATTATTAATCAAGATTGTGTGTGAATATGTGAGAAAGATGTAATATCGTTGTTGTTTTCTTGGCCGACTGTTTTACATATGGTGTTATCTTAAAATTGCTTGTTTTGAATATTTTTTTAGATTGAGATTATTAGTTAGTATGTAAAAAAATTAACTCTGTTGAATTTTTTTGTATTTATATATAAATAAAATTATCTCTGTTGATTTTTTTGTATTTAATCGATAACACGGAAGTTACGCATGCTAATGTTAGGAAATATATTTTGATGTTAAGCAAAACCTGCTCCATCTCGTTTTACATAAATGTTGAAAATTTGGTTGAAATTGATGCATTCTAACGAAAGTTTTTAGCGAACAACACTTATGAAATTTGCATTTTATTAATATAGATATAAGATATATAAATATATATATATATTATATAATTTCATAGATTCAAATGCTCTGCTACATCGACCGCCAGAGGTCACTCTTCCCCTATAAAAACTCGTTGTTGTTTTATCCCAAATGGCCGGCTCAAAACTTTTGTACATTATGTAAATAATATTTTGTTTTCCTTATTCTACTCGCCTTAGGCCAGGCATTACTTTTATCAAATTATGTTCTTTTATATATTCCTCAGCTCAAATAAAGAAATCAATGATCAAAATTATTTTATTAATCCCACAACTGCAAAGAACAATTACATAATGATACTCATGGATACCAAAATCAAGCAACACCTAATAATTATGTATATTTCAAGATAATCAGCGGAAAATCTTTTTATTTATAATATATATATGAAAAATAATAGAAAAAAAAAGATAAAAATATATATCCCTATATATATAAAAGTCAGTGTATGTATGTATGTATGTATGTATGTATGAATGTGTGTTTGTTCCTATGTCGGCTATACACGTCCACAATACGTAACTAATATGACTGAAATTTTAACAGTATATATAGTATAATCTTGAAAAACTTATGATGAAAATTTCAGGCCTCTATTCCAAATATTCTTAGAGTTATTTGCAAATTTGCCTTTTCGCTCGCAAGCAGCGCCTCTAGCGGTGAAGATGGGAAGTAATATCAGCTGACCTAATGTACATGTAAAACGTGTTTTGACAGGACATAGAGAAAAATCTGGAAAAGATATTCATCGGAATTTTAGCCAATAAAAAATGAAATTGACAGGTTCTGGGCAAAAATAGTTGTTTTTTAGTCGGAACATGATGATGACAATATTGCTGTATCATGTTTATATCGGGAATTATATCGGGAAAAATTCCAAAAAGCAGGGACCACGGGTGAAGCCAGTTCATTTTTAGTATGCAGGAACAAAATTCTAACAGAAAAAATTCATTCGAGCAGAAGACACAAAGCCAGATCATCTCTCTATAAAAATATCGCTTCTCAGACACAAAGTTTGGAGCGGGGACGTTTCACAAAAGTGACATCCACGGCGCCAATTTATAATTGTAACGAATAGTATTTGAATAAAAACATTTAATCGGGTAAAACCCGGGCGTTGCCCGGGTCATTTGGCTAGTATTATATAAATTAAAATATCAAAATTAATAATTTGTTCATAAAAATTATGATTTCTAGGGACAGTAGATAATTTTCTTAAATAACCTCACCAGATATTCCTCAAAATTTCCAGCGATAAAGGCAATACAGTCGAATAGTAGATTGGTTGGTTAGATGGCGAAACCGCTACAAGTTTAGCGAATAGTGTGAGCGAAGCCCTCCCAGATATTTTTTATTTTAAAAAGGAACAGTAGGAAGCTGGGTAAATGAGCTATAGAAAGCCGTTTTAAATCTTAGCTAATAAAAGGTTTTTAACACAGCCGCTGTTGCATACTTTCATGGGTCTTGGAATCTGATTCCATTCGGGCTACATTGATGAAATTGGGAAAGATAATAAAAAATTGGACGTGGGGTCAAAAAACACTGAGGAGATAGTGTTCTTCTAATGGAGTGATTATAGCTCTTCTTTCAAAGTTGATATCCTTATTATCGCGTATCGAAGAATTGTATAATAATGTAAAATGTCATTCCCCCCTCTGTAAATGAACTTATTGCGAGAAGAAAGTAGCATTAACGCCTGGGTGGTATCCCTAGATCGCAAATACTACCCGGAATATTCTGATATTTATGGGGATGTTTGGCCTGTCTTGGCGAACCAGATTGGCAGTTTGATATGGAAAAGATATGGGACGAACACATAGCCATAATGAGGAATAACCGTTGGACTATAAGGTCTATGGTGAGAAGATCGTGGATACTGTCTGTTAAGTGGGAAGATTTTCCATGACCAAGATTTCTGATGGTTGCTCTCTGCAGAAGGAAGGCGAGAAAGAAGTGGCGTCATTGCGATCAGCAGAAATGGAAACCCCACTCTGAAATCACGGAGCCATCAATGTAATTAACATATTCGAACTTCTCAGCACTCTGCGCCTTAGATATCACAAATTCTTTATCTGAAGATATTGAAAGCCTAGGCTGATAGGAGAGAAGCCTCCACTCTAACCGTTTGGTGGCATTAACGCCTGGGTGGTATCCCTAGATCGCCAACACTACCTGGGATATTATGATATTTATGGGGATGTTTGGCTTGTCTTGGCCAACCAGATTAGCACATCTTTGCAAGAAGATTTGTCTTGGAAGCCAAACAGAGAGACACTGTTAAAAGAAGTTTAGAGCCGTTTAGGATCGTTCTTATGCTGATCAATTATTTATAGAGAACACGATCCACGGTTTGTTCCTCATCTGGATGACGTGTGGACAAGTTCGATTAGTAAGGGGTAACGATGTTTCCTTTTATCTCCATAGAAATTCAAGATTTTGCATAAATCTTATTTAATTTTGCGATCAATTACAAAATTCTTTATGATTTTCAGCTCCCATAAGAAGGTAAGTATAAATAAAAACATAAAATTAAACTAATGAGTATATTTGAAATATTACATACTTTTTTAAGCAGGCGATTTTATAACAATGAATTAAGAGGAGAAAGACCTCTTTAAAAATCCTGAGTTCAACTGACCCGGTTGATAGACCTCAGCAAGGGCCCACTCTCTAGGGATACGGAGGAGCTGTGTCTGTCTCATGTTAGAATAGGCAGCAAAGGCATCTGCTTCCATGTTGGGAACGGCCTCAAATTAAAGGCAAAGTCAGACCTTCACCAAAGTGTGCCTGGATCATGGTGCCATGATCAACGAAAGCTGAACCCCTACATCCCATCCATGAGATCATGAAATTCGTGTAATCTTTACACAAGGTGATAAGAAACAACAACAACATAACAATGGTATTTATTGATAAAGAATATTCTTGGTAGAGCATGTTTACTGTTAATGGGGAAATTTAAAGATAGTTGTGTAACGAGGGTTTTCTACAAAAATTAAGAACAGAAGACGCCCACCGTAATGAAGTACCAAATTGATATCTAAATTCCACCAAATGATCAGAGTGGCGGCTTCTCCCCTATCGGCCTAGGCTTTCAATATCTTCAGATAAAGAATTTGTGATATCTAAGGCGCAGAGTGCTAAGAAGTTCTTATATGTTAATTACATTGATGGCTCCGTGATTTCAGAGTGGAATTTCCATTTCTGCTGATCGCAATGACGCCACTTCTTTCTCGCCATCCTTCTGCAGAGAGCAACCATCAGAAATCTTGGTCATGGAAAATCTTCTCACTTAACAGACAGTATCCACGATCTTCTCACCACAGACCTTATAGTTTAACGGCTATTCCTCATTATGGCTATGTATTCGTCCCATATCTTTTCCATATCAAACTGCCAATTTTGTCTTTCTACTCCCTGAAATCGGGGAAAAAAAAGAATATACTATAGGATATCTTAAACTTTTCATTTCAGCGCACATAACTCACATTTGAAGTAACAGTTCTCTTACAATATTCTGAGAGTGGCATTTGAGGGAAATCACCAGAGTATTTTTGAAATACAAAGACTTTGCAATACAAAGATCCTTTTCAATTGAAATGAAAGATAAGAGCGCAAGAAGTCTACAGTTAAAAATTGCGTTAGAATTTCATATATAGTGGCTGCAGCAAGAAGAATTCAAAAATTTCACTAGAACATTTTGTCGATTAGAATAATCTCAATAATGATTTTCAAAATGAGAATATTTTTAAAGATCAATAAATCAAATTATTGCGTAATCATCAGATAATTTGCACATTTATGTTAATTTTAGTCCTTTTTTTTAGATTCAATACATTTAAAATTCTTTTTTAAAACGTTTATTAATATTTATATTGGATCCAATAAATTTAGCATATACCTTTCACACCTAAATTTTCTCCATATATTCTTGAGCATTACCGAAAACGAACATCTACGTTGTGAATATGATTGAAAAGAGAGGCGTTCAGCTTCTAGTATTATATATTCTGGTTATTATTTTTTTTAATAAAGTGTTTTCAATTAAATAAAAAAATATGCTCCATTATGACTCACTCTTGATAATATTTTTCAAAAAATAATTGCATAACACACACACACACACCTAAAATACTAGATTTTTCAGGATTGCAATGTGCGGGTAATGAAACGACATTAATAATTGACTTATTTCTTCATATATTTAAAAATGATGTATTATTACTACTATATTTTCTATATAAAATCTATATTAGGTTGTGTGTGGATCTTTAATATCTAAATCTTTCTAAGTTTATGACCGATATTATACAGGGAAATGGTGTAAAAAGGAAAGTGAAAAGTAAAATTAGATAGATTATCGAAGTCACAATTTATTGGGGGAGCATGGATGGTTTCCATTTACCATCAAATCTTCCAGAAATTTCCGCGTTTAAAAATAGATTTTCTAAAGCATACTTCCAATTGAACCCCCGGGGTTAAGGAAGCTACCTGTCCTAGTAGAAAGTACAATTCCATTTATCTCTCAATCAATGTCGTTCTGTTTAATTCCTCGGTAGTATAGTGGTTAGTATTCCCGCCTGTCACGCGGGCGACCGGGGTTCGATTCCCCGCCGGGGAGCTTTTTTTTTTATCATACACTTTGTGCCCGTAAAACCATATTCTCTCTATCTCTCAATGCTATAATACAAGAAAATAAGACCTAATCCAAATACACTTGGTTCTTTTTTTATGCGGTAGATGCGTTCCAGGGGAATCCGCATAAAAAAAATCGCACAAAAAAAGACATACATTTATATGTAAAATGATGGATACGTTCCATTTATTAAAAAAATCGCATAAAACCTAAATAATGTTTTAAAATGCACCAGAAATCGCATAAAAAAAGATTTATAAATAATAAGATTTAATTTTTTTTTCTCATCATTTTAATAAATGGCACATATGTGTGTTAATAACAAAAAAAACTTAATATGTAAAAAAAAAAAACATAAACAAAACTTTATTTAAAATCGTATTAAGAATGTTTTCATCATTATTCGCTGTCTGATAATGTGCGAACCCGTTTGTGGATTTGTGCAAGATCACTTTCATCACTTGAAGATAAAATTACGTCATCAGATCTACATGGTAATGCTTCTTTAGGAACTTCAGTGATTTTTTTTTCTTTGACAAGGTAGTCAGTAATCAAACGCTGTGATGGCTTGACTAGTTCTTTGTAGAGTTCTCTGTAGCCAGACATACAAAATTTCAGATCACGTTGGAATTTTAAGGCGCGTTCTACATCATTATCATTTTGAATAAAAAAAATTTCCAATTTACCGGAAAGATGAAGGCCTTCCCGAAGTAATTTTTCGTCCAGTGGAGTAACATCTTCCAGTTCGCTATCTACACACTGTTTCGAAATCTTTAGTAGTATCTACCATACTTTCCAAAATATCATCATCATTTAGGGCTTCGTCCACAAGCAATTCTTCTATATCATGCTCGCCAAAATCATCAAAACCTTCCCCACCTATTTCCTTAGCAATTGAAATAATATCTGATGTTACTATTGTTGTTCTATTTGATTCATTTCTCTTTGATACGCATTCAGGCCAAGCAGCTTTCCAACATGCATTTAAAGTTTGTGATTTTATCTCGGCAATTGCTAACGCAACATGATCTACACAGTTCAAGATATTAAATTGTTTCCAAACTTCAGTAACTGTTATTGTATCAGATTCCAGTTTATCGAAAATGAATTGGAAAGTGAATTTTACATAATATTTTTTAAATGTTTAAATAATTCCCTGATCTAATGGTTGAATTAGGCTCGTTGTGTTTGGAGGGAAAAAAACTACCTTTATATTTGGATGTCCTAAGTTTGGATGACCTGGTGCATTGTCAAGAATTAATAAGATCTTAAATTCGAGACCCATCTCTTTCATATAATTTTCTACTTCGGGTACGAAGCATTTATTGAACCATTCAGTGAAAATAGCCGTTGTTACCCAGGCCTTCTTGTTTGCCATCCAATGTACGGGCAGTGTATTTAAGTCTTTTCCTTTTAATGCACGTGGTTTTAAAGATCGATTTACAAGCAGCGGTTTTAACATTCGATCGCCAGATGCATTGCTGCACAGCAATAAAGTAACTCGATCTTTAGCAGCTTTAAAACCACTGGCATTTTTTTCGGACTTTGCAATGTAAGTACGGGTTGGCATTTTTTCCAAAACAATCCTGTTTCATCAGCATTGAAGATTTGATGGGCACAATATCCTCCATCTTTAATAATTTTAGCCAACTTTTCAGGATATTTTCTAGCAGCTTCTTCATCTGCAGAAGCCACCTCACCTTCTATTTTTAGATTATGAAAAGAATGTCTTTTTATAAAACCAGTTAACCACCCTGTGCTGGCAGAGAATTGTGGATTACTTTCACGTGAAGATGTAGATGGCTCTGATTCTTTTAACTCCTTGTAAAATTTAAGGGCTTTCATCTTGATTAAATGTCCATCTAACGGAATTCTTTTTTGAGTTAAATCTTCAATCCAAAATACGAGAGCCTTTTCTGTTTTTTTTTTTCTATTAAAGTGCCTCTTGAATATGATGAAATTTTAGAACTCAAATTTGTACCAGATCTGACTGATCTTCTTATTGCCGCTTCATTTTTTTATTGCTCTTATAGTAGATTCGCCTAAATTATAACGTTTACCTATTGCTGTTGATCTTTCTCCTTTCGCCAAGCAATCGAGAATTATAATTTTGGTTTCTAGCGAAATTGCACTTCTTTTTTGTTTTTTATTATTGTCACACATTTTCTTTAAGAGGACTAAAAATTATAGAAAAAACTTGATGTACAATTACGCACTAAAATTATTCAAAAAAACTTACAATTCACTTGAGTAAATTTATCTTCCGGTTTTCGGTAGTAACCTTCTTTCACAAAGTTTTATTTTCTAATGCTTTCCAATATGCAGGCTTTTTTAATTAGTTTCATACAAAAACAAAATGCAGCATAAAAACACGCAATTTTAACGAGGTATTTTTGTTTTTGTCTCTTTTGTTTTTAACCCTTAACTGGACGGGTGGATTTTTCTTACGTAACTGGACGGGTTGGGTAGATTCAACCCACCTATGTAACTTTATGAAATAAGTGCTAAATAATCATTGAAATCAATATTTAAAAAAAAAATATCTAATTAATATATAGTTAATATACATATTTTGACTTAAAAATTCTGAATATAATCTACTTACAGTTTTAAAAAAATTATAAAGAAATGTTATTGCAAACGCTTAGTTGACATACAGAGCAAAGGGTTTTTATTTTTTACTACGTTTTTTGATTGACATTTGTAGCACCATTTTGGAATATCAGATTGTTGTGGCATCGTAGATTCCCTTGATGTACTTGAACCATCATTTTTCTTGAATTGTCATCTGTAATTTCCGCGGGAGAGAATTGAGATTATGTGTGGCCAGGTGTTCATCATTCAATGCTCTCCCAAGATCAACAATAAAATGACTCCTTTCTTTTTTACCTTTTTTATCAATCTGATTACCGATTTTCTTTTTTCTTTTTTTGGAACATAGGAGACTAAAGTGGTTGTTCCAGAGAAACTAAAAATAGAGGTTCCTGATTCTCTATTAGGGTGCGGTTGAAATTGTGGTGAATCTAAGGTTTGTTCTTTCTCATCGTTCCTAATATGTAAGACCATGTTCTTTCAACTTATCAACTAATTCTACTGAAGTGAATCAATTGTCTGCTGGAATATTTCTTCCAAAACATATATATTTTGTGATGGCAGGGATAGTTCTCTCTGTTGACTTGATTGATTATTCTACTTATCCAAAGAAAGAAGTGTTATTTTATAAAAAGGAAGCTAAAAATAGCGGAAGATAGAGACTCAAGTATGAGCCACGAGCTAACACTGACACGAAAAATTCTCATGCTTCTGGACGGGCTGGGCGGAATCCGCCCACACATGCAAATTTAACCCCCCCTCCCAAAACTGAAATTTATAAACGATGGATGAAAATGTTTATATCACTGTAAAATTAGAATACATGAAAGCTGGTAGCTCTAGGTAAACGAAAAATATATTTTTTTCCTATATTAAATTTATGCATGGGCAGAATCTACCCAACCCGTCCAGTTAAGGGTTAAGAACAAATCAAGAGAAAACATGTCAATAAAAGAAAAAAGAAATTTGTAACGGCAGCTGGCACGCCGGCGGGTTTTCAGTTTTGATTTCGGTTTTGCACGAGTTGTGTAAGACACCGGCAGGCGCGGAATAAAAGACATTGGAACTTCCCCTCTACTGTTTGTTGGATAACTTAACATACAACCAGGACGTTACAAAATTCTTTCTTTGTATTGATTGCGTAATAGTAGAGTTGTAGTTGTTATTCTTATTCGTTTTCAGAAAAAGTGAATCACCAAAAAAAAAATTTCGAAATTCGAATAATTTTTTTTTCTTGCACCGCATAACTCCAAAACCGCATAAAAAGAGAACGAAGTGTAATTTGATAGTGTGTGACGTTTCGGCAACAGCATTGTCACCATCATTGTGGATCCAAATTGTGGATATGGCGTGTCTCTCCCAAGTGTTAAATAATAATAAATAATTGTCACCATCATCAGACAAAAGAATAAAAATGCTGTTGCCGAAACGTCACACACTATTAAAATATTTTGATTAGGTCTTATTTTCTTGTATTATAATCTATAATCCAAATTATGCTTTATCACTCTCAATGCTCTCAATTTGGCTAACTTTAATTGTATTTTGTTATATTGACTTATTTATTTATATATTTTAAAATGGTGTATTATTACTTCTATATTTCATTACTTATATAATCGAGTATAGTAAGAGATATATAAAATTATAAATATTGTAACGTAGAAAATTAGGAAAGAAAAACCTCATAATTATATATAACTAGCGGATGTACCCGGCTTCGCCCGTGTTTTACCCGAGTAAAGGTTTGTCTAACGAATCTCTCGATAAAGTGAACATTTATTCCCGGTCCCTTGAAAAATACTCGATAAGTTGAATAAAATCAATATTAATCGGTACCCGAGTAAAGGTTTGTCTAACGAACATTGGTTAAAACAATTCTCTATAAACTTATAAAAAAAATAATAGATATATTTTGATAATTTGAAACTCGTAAATTTGAATCTCTCGATAAAGTGATCATTTTTTCCCGGTCCCTGTGTGCCGTGTCATTCTGAATTTTGTCTTTCCTAATTTTCTACATTACAAAATCATCGTTTTAACTAGTGAACATTTTTTCCCGGTCCCTTGAAAAATACTCAATAAGTTGAATAAAATCATGGTCGTTTATGGAAGATGGACGAAGTTCCCGGAGATCATCTTGGGCAAGCCCCCGCGAGGCTTTTTTTCTTGTCTACTTGGCACAGCTGTGTCACCACACGGCAATTTATTTTATGTAAAACTAATTAAAACTAAGCAGAGAGGCAATGAGAAATTTTACAGTGTATAAAATATCGAAATTAAAATTATTTTCATTGAATAATATTGTGGCGAAAAGAAATAATTTATTATTTAATTTAAATATTCAATGAAAATATTTGGAAACAGATTTAAAATTTTACATTTAGTTGCCTAACTTGCTTGATCGATATTCTCTAGCTCTGTAGATAGTTTTGTTGATATTTGTCGACTAGTCGCCGTGACGTCATCAATAAATACTTTCACAACTTCAGATATACAAAGACTTGATTTTCTACGCTACAATATTATTATTATAATTTTGAGAAAAAAATTGTTTTTTTTTTTTTCTTTACAGATATTCCAGGTACGCCCTTTTATATAAATATATAATCTTCTTGAAAATAGAGCAATCCAGAAATAAATCTTTAATTAAAAAGGCATATCAAAATTCAAAACTATTTTAAAGGCGTAAGATTCTTTTTGATATTAAACAATTTCTACTGCCCTTACTGCAATGGAAAAATTAATGAGAGGGCCTGGCTCATCAGTGGTGAACCCTCTCAGCGGTTTCGCCAATGGTAGATTAAACTGGCGAAACCGCTGAGAGGGTTCACCACTGATGAGCCAGGCCCTCTCATTAATTTTTCCATTGCAGTAAGGGCAGTAGAAATTGTTTAATATCAAAAAGAATCTTACGCCTTTAAAATAGTTTTGAATTTTGATAACAGATGGCGCGCTAGTGCATCATAAAAAGACATATATTGGATCAAAAAATCATTTTTTAATTTTTTTATTGGTAAAGTAAATGATTTTTTATTCCAATATATGCCTTTTTAATCAAATATAATCTTCTACAATATAAATTTTTAACTAGAAGAACCAGATTTTGATCATTGTGATAATATAAATAAAAAACATTAGGTTTGAGTTCTCTCCAAGCATGGACAAAATGCAACCTTGCAACACCGAGGGGTAGGGATTGATAAATTAATCTTTCACAATAAACTTTATCCATTAAAAATGACAAATTTTATCAAAATTTAAAATTATCATCAGATATTGTATTTTTAGAGGGTTCAGTGAAATATTTAGAGCAGAAACTTTCATTTTTCTTGAAGCTTTTCATCAGATAATGTATTTTAGGAATCCTCAACAAAACAACAACAAAAGAGACATTCTTATATTTGAATGTTTTTTTGTTGAAAAGTTGGACATTCTTTTTCCCATGTGTTGCTATTTCTATTTGCAGTTAATCATAAGACGACTTGTAGAGAGTTTTCTTTAGTCGCTAAAACGGCAAGTAAGATAACAAGTGTTATTTCATATAAAGTTCCTCATCAGTCGCATGGTTTTTCAAAGACGTTCAATATTTACAAAAATAAGTGCTACTTTATAATAATCTTATGGTATACAGTAAAACCTCCTGAGAGGACACTCACGCTAGAGGACACCTCTCTACAAAGGACAGTTTTCATTTTCAAAATTGCCATTTTTACTATTGAGCAACTCTCCTGTAAGAGGACACCTCTCCCTAAAGTACACTTTGGCTCTGCAATTAGGTGTCTTTTACAGGGAGGTTCTACTGTATTTTAAAAAAATCAAATATTCAATATTTGAAATAGTTTCAAGATAGATTGCTTTGTATAATGTTTCAATTTGAGCAATTTGAAGACAAGAACCCATGGAATAGTGTAACAAATCTTATTATAGAAGAATGATTCATTATTATAGAAGAGTGTAATGATTCATTAATTCTGAAACAGAAAGGTTGCCTATTCCGTCAAAATATACGCTAAAACTAATCGCCATCTCTCTAGTAGGAGCCATGTTCAGATCAAATATATGTGTATAAATATTATAAACATTATAACAATGGTAAATTAAGGAAAATAATTATTTGAAAACCTTAATTATTAGTGATTGGTTATTATTGATCACTAATTAGTTGTCGTGTCTCTCCAATGAAGAGTCTCAGATGTCTCCACGCATCTCTATCACAGCAGCAGCAATGTCCACTATCTTGGGTGTGTAAAGCTACTGCTCTGGGTCTATGTCAATTTTCTGCAAGGCTGCGGCCATTGCTGGGCATGAGATCACTAACTCGTGATATTAGATTCCTAATCCGGAGTGTAACGGTTAATGAGAGCATGCTCATGAGCAGGGATATTGGACTATGATGATTTAATGATGATTTATGATAGTTAATTCTTTCTGAACAGGATTTTCCGGTTTGTCCAAAATAGAGATGGCCTGAATTATATCGGAGAAACCGGAAAATCCTTATTATAAAGAATTAACCACCATAAATCATCATTAAATCATCATAGTCCGACATCCCTGCTCGCAGCACGGCCTTCAATAGCTTCACCAGCAACAGCCTCATCAATAGTGACACTCCGGATTTTGATCAAGCATCACTGATATATTGAAATATCAAAGAAATACTGTAGTTTTATTATGTATATTAATATATACTGTTAATTTTCATTATAATTTTGAAAATATTTCATAAGTTTCCCAAAATCACTTTATTAGGTAACGCTCAACAAGCGCAACCTAGTTTATGATATTTGTAACAATGACTAATATGTGAAGGTTATTCATATATTGAACAAAATGTTAAAGCGGGATTCAATCCCGGTTCATGGCTGTCGGGAATCGAGGGTGTTACCCACTCGTCCACCGCCTATTATGTTTATTTTTATATATTTATTTTATTAGTATTATTAATAAATATATATAAATATAGTCCGGAGAGTTAGGGGGTGACAAATATTGTGATACCGGTGACATTAACTGCCAGAAATACTTGTGTCTTATTGCTGAGTCCTGTTGAAATACATAATTCCTTCCTACGGTCGCCATGTAAAGTCATTATGACAGTCTCCAGAATATTGACCCTGAGACCCTGCTCAAATAAGTAGGGCATCACCTTCACTGCTGGTGACGTTAAGGAATAGCATTATGGAGTAGCAAAATTGTGTGTGTATCACGAGAGGCACCTCTGAGGGATCTTTACAAGTCCAACGATCGTTCCTGGAAGTCTCCTGTGTTGGCGAGTTAATGGACTTGGAAAATATTCGTGGAATATCTTTCGAAAATGATATTTTGAGTTTCTTTTTCAAAGGTTTCTGAAGCAAGAAAATGATTATTCTTTGAGTGAGTGTGAAAGCTTGTAAAAAATAGGACCCTACCCTCTATTATTAATTTTTTTTTTTTTGTCGTCTGTTTTGCACAAGTTGAATCTGGTTAGAAGGATGTATGAAAATGAGATTTTTCTTGTATTGCCTTAAATACGAGGTAATAAACTCTTTTCTCTCTATATATCTAAACATGTTTAAAGTTTAATAAATTAATTTTATAAATCTGAAAGTTGTCTTCAAAAACGATCCAACAGTTTCTCGTATAAAAAATATTATACATTTTCATAAAAGTCTCTGGCACATAAATTTTATTATATAAGAACTATCTCGAATGAAATATTACATATAGTCCTTATTCTATATATTTCACTCCTTTTTTAAATATAAATTTCTTAATAACAACATATAAAAAGATGTATGCGACATTATAAAAGATATTAATGATATCATTCTTGCTGCATTGTTTTGTGAAACTTTCTTTTCTTGTAAGAGATGGCCTCAATCCTTAATTGACGTATGTGGTCCATGGCCTGAAACCTGAGCTTCTAATGGCTGATAGGAGGGACTTCTGTATCATCTTCAATTTAACGAACATTTTGTCTGAGATTTTGCTAATGGCTACCACGACACGAAACCCGTTTTGAAGCATTTTCTAATGATAATTTCTTTATTGAATTTTCCCTAGTATACGTGGTACAGGCCATGGTGTAGTAAACGGGGTTGCACGTAATAATGATAATAAATTGTTCCAATATTCCTCGATTCTTGAACAAGTCCGACACCACTAGTGAGCAAAGGTAGCTAAACTGGCAACTTGCAGACAAGAAAGATGAAAATTTCTTTTTATATGTAGAAATATGGTGTACTCAGATTCTAAGTAGTTGTAGGTCTACCATGATTATCATGGCTTGTATCATGTGCACTTATGATAGGTAACAGATTATTACCTTTTCTATCTCTCTCTTTATATATATTGTTGCACCAAGTTTCAGCTTTGCAGGGTCGTCGACCTTGGTTTCTTCCTTCTTGGTGTTATACACGTTTCCCGAGCGGGTTTCCATATTCAAAGCAAATAAATAAAAGTAAAAGTAAATAAATAAAAGTAAATAAAAATAAATTACCTTTTAAAGTTATTGTTAAAAGAGAAAACGAAAATATAACGTGGTGAGTTTCTTTTTAAAATAAACTCACCACGTTATATTTTCGTTTTCTCTTTTAACTTTTAAAACGTGGCTAAAGTATGTCTAAAGTTATTGTGTTTATTTATTCGTTGTCTTCCTCGTAGGTCGTGATCCGCAGTCTTCGTCTAGGTCCTCTCTCGCTCCAATAACCAATAAAGATATATGTACAATAAAATATTACAAAAGGAATGAAACCATAAAAAGGAATGATGATAATCTAAATAATCTGTTTTAAATAAATATTAAATATCATAGAATATTTTGAATAAATGTAGGGCGCATTAAAATTGATGCAACAATAGCAATACTCACGGAGACAAAACTTAAGAAAGTGAATTCCTCATGGGCGATAATGATACATTAGCGCACCATTTGGATCAGGAAAATTAAACTATTGTAGTGCGATTGTTTCTTTTTAAAGTAAAACAATTTTCTACTGTGCCCTTACTGCAATGATACAGATATTAGGCGGCCTGGCTTATTAATAGAGCTTTGTTCTTTTATATCCGGAACTCAAACTGAATTCTTTGCGAAGGTATTTTGACTAACTAAAGGCATAAAATTAGGGGACAGCAAAATATAAATACATGCTTCGTACCTTGCTCCCCAGCAAAAAAATTAATAAGGACCTTTCAGACATAATTTAAGCATGATGCATTAGAGAGAGAGAGCACGCCATCTATATTGGAAAAATTAAAGTATTTATAGCGCGGTCGTTTTTCTTTTTCAAATAAAATTATGATCCTTTCAATAGTTATATTCTTGCAGTGTAGGGGCAGTTAAAAATTGATTTACTTCCAAAAGACACAATCATGCTATAAAGTGGTATTTACTTCTACCTCCTATATACTTCTTGTCGATTTCTTGTAATCTACTTGACTACTTCATGTTTTCCTATTGTATGTCTACCTTTCGTTAATAAGTATTTACGACGATATAGCTAGAACTAGCTTGACGTATTGTCATTAGAAAATGTTTTAGGCTGTTTGGTGAATGCGAAAGCACGTAGAATGTTAACATAAATGTTCACATTATGGTATATTTATTTGATTTCCATGGAAATAGGGGGGGTTGTCACTGCCCCGTTAGTCAGCCACATTTTAGAGTTCCTTGTAGGCCTTCACGGTTACCGTAGCGGCTTGGGGTTCACGACACCGTACTGCACCCTACAGGGCAGTCCCTTACTTGTGCTGCTTCTCCTGCACGCCATGTAGAGGAGGGTTGTTGGACTTCTGGGCGGGTATTTAGGCCAGTATTGTGATCAGGTTGCATGGACCGATCTGATATACTCCATGGACAAGACACCACCTTCTGATTTTTCTATAATAAAAGCCTATTTTATCTTTATATAGAATTTGAAAGGGTTCAACGATAAAAGAGGAAAATGAACGAATTTCGAAAGTTTCTGTACGATCATTATTAGAATTTGATGACTGTCTCTCAAACATGTCTTGAATTGGGAATAAAAATTAAAATGGTTCTCTGGATAATATATATATTCTGGGCTTGAGACTGGTTGTATTGTGGTCATATGAACTTGAAAAAATGTCCATAAACATAAATACAACAAAACAACAAACAAAAATCTTTATAAAGACCTTTTAGTCTTATACAGATTCTCCAAGCAGAAATATAGGATACATGCAGGGAAAACAGTAATAGAACTTAATGGTAATATGATATTTATATACAGGAAAAATTATATAAAGACAATCAAGCTAATAAATAGATTAATCTGGGCAAATTGGAGGTAAAGGAATTTACTATACATGGATTTACCACGGATTCTCTGCAAATGTTCAAATTATGGTACATTTATTTGATTTCCATGGAAAGGGGGGGGGGGTGTCATTGCCCCGTTAGTCAGCCACATTTCTGAGTTCCCTGTAGGCCTTCACGGTTACCGTAGCGGCTCGGGGCTCACGACACCGTACTGCACCCTACAAGGGTTAAAAGCTAATTACAATCAATATTGAGAAAATGAAATTTATATACAATTAAACCTAATTAAGACATTTGGGCTCATAAACAGATTCCAAAGGGTAAATCCGAGGAAAAAAGATACAAAATAAAAGAACGAAAACAAACACTGGAATTTACATTTGATACATGCACGTAGATTTTTCGTCCTAATAAAGATACTCTCAAGCTGTCGAATGAAGGTTATAAGAATTTGAACTGTAGCTTTTTTTACAGTATTTTCATTCATAGAAAGAGAAATATAAAAGAGTTTAAGGCAAGGAAAGAAGAAATATTATACCGTGTTATGTCTTGTGGAATTATATAATAGCAGCTCTGAGACCTTTCTTAGCTATGTAGAATTCCCTGTCCAACCACGGCCATAAACATATATGAATAATTTGCTTTTTACTTGAGTAGTTTGATATTTCCGATAACCAACTATATTCGAGACTTTTCATTTTGAAATGATTATTTTTTAAAAAATTACCTTTCAAAAAAAAAAATTCCCATTTATAATATATTAAGAATGTCTTGAGATACTATAGAATTGGATTGTGCTTCCACACCGATGTTTCTGTATGCCGTGTTTCTCACTTAAAAGACAGCCTGGACTTTACGTGGTTTCAGACACGTATAGGTTTAATACAGGATATACATATTAAATTTTATAAAAAGAATTTATATTTTTTATAAAGAAATTTGAATTACGAATATAAACTTAGAGTTAAATGAATAAAATTGTTTAAAAATAATTTGGCAGTTTGGATATGTTTAATCAGACACTTTAACCTTTTCCTTATTTCCGACAGTTGGGTGACCCGCTGCTACCCTTTTCATAGAAAGAAAATTCTTATAATGTTTTGCAGATTTATAAAGATATTGAAAAACGTGTAGAGCGCGCAATGTGCACGTCGATGCACAATATGAAATACAATAAACAAAATATATTATAAGAAAATTTATAGAAAGGTAAAAATAAATTAAAAGAGAGAAAGAGAGTTTTCAAATGTCATTTTTAAAAAGATAAAATAAATTCCTTCTTTTGCAAATTTATCTTTTATATTATTTTCTTTTTATTGAGTATTATATATATAGTTATTTAAAAAAAAGATGCATATATTGGATTTATAATTATTTTATTGTTCCAATATTTCTAGGGGCAACTCGCCTCTCTTTATCGAGGATGTTTGTGTTTTTTTACTAAAACATGCTAGCACGCGTACACCACTCTCGTTCTACAAGGCCAATGAATTGGCGAGTTGCCCCTCGAAATATTGGAACAATAAAATAATTATAAATCCAATATATGCATCTTTTTTTAAATATAATTTCAATTATAGATTGCTCAATCTTCAAAATATATAGGTATATCAAACTTTTCTCATAGAGAAAATGTGTTTATTTTCACAGATTGCCAGCCCTCTCTCCAGAAATAGCCATTCATATATATGTATTCCGTCCCAGTAGGCGTTATAATTTTGCTCCAATATATGTAGAGCTATCTTTTCAAGATTCCTTTAAGTCACATTGTATTTGTCTTCTTTAATTCTAATCTCTAAAGTGATTTGTTTCCCCTATATAAATATATAAGCCGAATGACCCGGGCAACGCAGGGGTTTTACCCGATTAAATGTTTTATTAAAATTCTATTCTTTACAATTATAAATTGGCGTCGTGGATGGCACTCTTTTGAAACGTCCCGCTTCAATCTTTGTGTGTTTTCAAAATACAAAAATAAAAATGTAAATTTTCACAACGATATTTGAAAATTGTATTATTTAGATTTTTTGTATGTGAATATATTTTAAATCTGATATATACATAAAATGATATGATAATGATAGCAAGTGATTTCTTGTTCCTACCCTGTCATTACATCACTCAAGGTCACCGTCGCGCCACGTGTTGGCGCAGCAAACGGTGACAGAACGCATGACGCTGATAACTGTATATAGAATTTTGTTGCCATGTCGACATTCTATTTTGTATACTATATTATCCATTTTCTTATTCTTGATCCGTTAACTATTTGATGTCTGGTTTCTATGTCTCTCTATGTCTCTCTCTTTTTTTTTAGTTGAACAGAGTAGCGAAGGCTACCATCTACAAGTACCATCTTAGTCTTGAGGTGGGTAACGCCAGCTACTTCATCGACCTGCCGACTCTGTGGGAAAGAACTCTCGCAGTCCATCGGTGGCGGAGTCTTTCCCGCGGTGGGCGCTACCAATGAAGACCTTGTATATATATTTTTTGATATATATGTATATTTACAATTATTTTTATCTATTTATATCTATGTTTCCTATATAAATCATTATATAATCATACTAGCCGAATGACCCAGGCAACGCCCGGGTTTTACCCAATTAAATGTTTTTATTCAAATACTATTCGTTACAATTATAAATTGGCGCCGTGGATGTTACTCTTGTGAAACGTCCCCGCTCCAAACTTTGTGTCTGAGAAGCGATATTTTTATAAAGAGATGATCTGGCTTTGTGTCTTCTGTTCGAATGAATGTTTTTCTGTTAGAATTTTGTTCCTGCATACTAAAAATGAACTGGCTTCACCCGTTGTCTCTGCTTTTTGGAATTTTTCCCGTTATAATTTTGTATCTGATAATCAAACATGATACAGAAATATTGTCATCATCATTTTCTGACTATAAAACAACTATTTTTGCCGAGAATCTGTCAATTTAAATTTTTCTTGGCTAAAAATCCGATAAATATATCTTCCAGATTTTTCTCTATGTTCTGTTAAAACACGCTTTACATGTACATTAGTTCAGCTGATATTACCTCCCATCTTCACCGCTAGAGGCGCTGCTTGCGAGCGAAAGGGCAAATTCGCAACGAAATTTGCAAATAACTCGAAGAATATTCGGGATAGAGACCTGAAAATTTCACTATAAGTTGTTCCAAATTCTACTCTATATACTGTTAAAATATCAGTCAGTTTAGTTACGTATTGTGGACGTGTATAGCCGACATAGGAACAAACACACATACATACACTGACTTTTATATATATATAGGGATTTATTCATATATTATTCATATTCTGTATTTAACCTTATATAATCTTATATGGACTTTGAAATAAAGTAGTTTCAATCTCAATCTCTCTCTCTCTCTCTCTCTCTGCTCAGAGTTTTTTAGACATTAAACCGTTTCTATTTAATGTTCTTTAAATCTTTGCATCTATTATATATTCTATTTATAAACATATATAGAATTGATTCAGGTAATATTTCACCTCAAATTTACTGCCCTATAAACGAAAGTCTTTTCAATCCTTCAACAATGCAATATTTAACACACACAAATGCAACATTCTTCTCTTTAAGCGTTATCCCTATGTTATTCTTCAACAAAATGTATGCATTAAAAAAATCAAATAGACATAGTGAAAAGAGCTAATTGTATTTTCATAAGCAAACATAATGGAAAGTGTATTTTTAATTCACGTTTGAGTTTGCAAAAATAAATCCATGTTTATCAACGTTCTAAGTATGTATTCATCGAGAATGGTCACCTTTTAGGTCATCCTTTAATTAAATATCCACAGAACGAGGTCAAGAACTACCTCTTCTTTCATTCTTTTTAAATAACATTTGCCAATTGAAATTTCCCGTATGTAGCTTTTAATGTATTTACATGGGTAACATAATTGTCTTTTCTATATTTATCTCAAGTACCTATAGAGAACGTGTTTGTGTCTGTTTAAACTGAATATGTATCACATTAATAGCCTATTATTTAAATTTAGGAATTTCGATATATTATCTTTCGGCCTGCCACTGAGTAATGCTTCCAGTGTTAACGACAAAGGAGATGCATTCTACTTCACCCACACCATCAAAAGTCTCAAGTTCTACAAGCTTGATACCCTAATATGATTGAGTCGAGATAAGAAAGAGGAATAACACTATAATATTGCAACAAAGTATTTATTATTTTATTAACATATTATCATTTTTGATGTTCATAATTTGCTAATCTGTAAACTTCCTCCATTGCTTATCTTTTTTATCATTCATAATTTGTTCTTGCCTTAAATAAATTGCTGTTTCATCCGGAAGTGTTTTTCCTACCTAATTTTCTACGTGGTAATATATTAAATGAATTTTTTACGCAAACCCCAACCGAATAACGAAATATTTAGCGTAACACGTCCGATTTATTTGTGTTCTAGAATCGAGTGACAAATTTTGCTTAGCTATTCAGCTTAACATGTTCCGTATAGGTGATATGAGGGAGTAAATCTTTATATTACTTACTCGGTTCTACATATCGATTTCTTAGAACTTGGCAAGAGTTTGCATTACCCATTAGCGATCATTTCTCGACGTTGCCATCGTAATTTCTTTCTCAAACGCTGCCTGCAGATGATAAACGATAGCTTGAACAACTTCAAACAAAATGCTGATAATATTGTTGAAACATGCCGTCTCATGGAAACGTTGCAATGGTTTCTACTTGCTGTAAAACCGTAAAAGTTCCGTGTTAGGTGTTTTTTCTTTCAAAGATAGATTCTACCGATATTTTTATTTTTATTCGCTTCATAAAGGAAAGACTTATGGCTCCTTTTATACTTCGAATATATTTAAGGGTACTTAATTACAATAGAAAATCTATTCTGTAATGACAGCAGCTCATTTGGATTTACTCATTTTGCAAATCAAAATGCTGCTAAATAATAAATGCATTTTGAAAATTAGTCACCAATTTCTCCTAACTCTTGCAAAATGGTGTGCTATCAACATATCCTCAGGCGTGGACTTGTCTCAGGAAGCTAAATGTAACAATAGATGGTCATTAACTATATTTCATTATGTTATCAACCGATATGGGTATAACTGATTCCAGGGAATTTACCACCAAGCTATAAAATTGTAGCTAACATATAATTTCTTTTTTAATTGTAAGCAAGTTAGTCTGAGCATTTCAGAACTTATCACAAAATATATTTGCAGAGTTAATAAATTTTAAAAGCTGTAAGATTTTGGATAATTTTCTGTTTATTATAAATGCTTCCACATTTAAACAACATTATCACACCAGAATTCTGGATCCGTGGTATTCTATTTTCATCATGGAATAAACTATGTTCCAACCTGTGCCCTGGAGCAATGATATTGCATTCTATACAGAGGATATATATATATATAATGATGTTTAACAAGTTTCACCGGAACAATTATTGGAGGCAAAAAATAATATGCCACCGATTGTAATTAACTCGACGATAGGACCAACCGGCGAGAAACTATGCATAATCGAAGCCTCCTTAATAACGAAGATCCTGGACAAATGTGGAATCGAGTATAAACTTGAGGAAACGGTTCAATCAAAGAAGAGAACTCGCGGCTCCCAGGATGACTCAAGATCGCCAACTAGGAGCGAGCGTAATCTGAAGACGCCTAGAATGGACATCGACGAACAAAGTCCGGTCACTGGAGTTTCTCAACAAATGAACGCAGCTAACTCACCGCAAGACGATGAAGAAAATAATGACAACGATGGCCCATGGACCACAGTCTCAGACTTTAATGACCGATATGTCCTCACTTCTTTTTTCTAGATTTAATTCATTTTGTCTCCTCTCTAATTGTAAATACGCTGCTGTATCACCTCATAAGCATAAATAAATACTAACGTGGAAAAAACCGAGAATTCCTCCTGTTATTGCATAAAATGTAGCAGATTGGAAGCTTCTTTGCCAAGAACTAAAAGACTTGTGCATGGAACCATTCCAAGTCACGATTTCTGGCAAAAAGCACATAATTAAATCGAAAAACATAGGCGACTTCAAAAAAATCAGGGAGTATGTACAGAAAAATAATGGAGGATATTCCTACAGACTACAGGAGGAAAAACCACTGAGAGTGGTATTGAAGGGGGTATCACAACAGCCTTCAAAGAAGAAGACGTCGTAACTGAACTGGTCTCAATGGGCTTCACTGAGGTCATTGTCAAAAGACTCCATAGACAATCGACCAAAATACCGATGAATATAGTCCTAATAGAGCTACCGAAAAATGAACAAAATAAACAAATCTATGGAATAACTGAAATACTTTACCAAAAAATAGTCGTGGAATCATTCAGGACTACAAAACGAGTGACCCAATGCTTTAACTGCCAGGGCTTTGGGCATGGCCAGCTAAACTGCTTTTTGAAGCCCAAATGCATCAAGTGTGCTGAAGAACACCATTCGAAGGATTGTCCAAGAAAGTCGAAACAGCTCCCACCAAAGTGCGCTAACTGTGGAGAGGCGCACACAGCCAATTACCGCGGATGCCCCAAATTTTCCGAAGCCACAACAACAGCAGCTAAAGCCTCCCAGACAAAACTCCCCTAACAACATACCTCAAGCAAGCTCCACTAAAACAGAAGAAGCAACTGTTGAAAAACAAGAGGCAAGTTACGCTGAAACTGCAAAAAAGAAAACTACTCGTTCTGACACCAGGGAAATTATTAGAAATTATCAAAACCTTCTTACAATGAAAGGCAAATTACTTTTAAAAATCGTTAATTTCGCAAAATAAAATCGCAATTTCAAAAATCATCAAATCCAGCTATACAAGAATTTGTTCAAAATCGAGGTGACCTCAGCCACCGAATCCGACGACCTGGACCCAATGGCTAGCTGACAGCCAAACACCCAACAACTGCCCTCCTGTAAGGTTCGGGGGGCCACTTCAGCATTACAACTCGCCATGTGTAAATAATCTGGACAAGGTGACTCGCGAGCTGTGCTCGAATGTAACACCTGCAAATTGAGATGAAATAAAATGAAGTTTCACCGCAAATGTTTATTTTTATAAAACGAAAAATCGTAATTATAATTATTTTAAGGATAAATAACGAGTCATGATGAGTAATGAATAATGATGAACGGAAAAATAAAAGTGTCCAGGGATGGGAATGGGATTCCTATCCCTGGACACATTTATTTTCCATTCATCATTACTCTTCACAATTCATCCTTTCATACTTCATCCCTAAGGATAGGAATAGTCGTTATTTCTCCTTAAAATAATTAAAATCACGATTTTTTTCGTTCTGTAGAAAGAAATATTTGCGGCGAAACTTGTTAAACGTCGTTCTACAAGCATAGCCGCTTTATAGAGGATATATGTATTAGTCTTGCTATTTATTTTCCCTAAAGGATAAATCTTGTCGAACCTCTGTCATGGGCTGTGTTTGTCCTGTTTTCTAAAGAAATAAGCCCCACTCACACAATCCAAACTGTTTTCGGGTGCCATGATCTATCTCCAGAGAATAAGGACCTCTCTAGCCCATGTTCGGTGACCATGCTAGCCAGACCAACCTATGTCATGAGCTGTCTTAGTCCTGTTTTGCAAAGAAATAAGCTCCACAATCCAAACTGTTTTCGGGTGCCATGATCTATCTCCAGAGAATGAGGTCCTCTCTAGCCCATGTTCGGTGACCATGCTAGCCAGACCAACCTATGTCATGAGCTGTCTTAGTCCTGTTTTGTAAAGAAATAAGCCCCACACACACAATCCAAACTGTTTTCGGGTGCCATTACCTATCTCCAGAGAAAAAGGTCCGCTCTAGCCCATGTTCGGTGACCATGATAGCCAGACCAACCTATGTCATGAGCTGTGTTAGTCCTGTTTTGTAAAGTAATAAGCCCCACACACAATCCAAACTGTTTTCGGGTGCCATGACCTATCTCCAGAGAATAAGGTCCTCTCTGGCCCATGTTCGGTGACCATGCTAGGCAGAACAACCGCTGTCATGAGCTGTGTTAGTCCTGTTTTATAAAGAAATAAGCCCCACACACAATACAAACTGTTTTCGGGTGCCATGACCTATCTCCAGAGAATAAGGTCCGCTCTAGCCCATGTTCGGTGACCATGCTAGCCAGACCAACCTCTGTCATGAGCTGTGTTAGTCCTGTTTTGTAAAGTAATAAGCCCCACACACAATCCAAACTGTTTTCGGGTGCCATGACCTATCTCCAGAGAATAAGGTCCGCTCTAGCCCATGTTCGGTGACCATGCTAGCCAGACCACCCTACGCCAATTGACAAAGCACCCGGAACCTGCCCCACATCCAGGTGAGAAAGTCGCCATTAATTAGTAGAACACATGTAATTAGAGCCCGCACAATGCACAATGAGAAGATACACCAGGTTTTTCCCTTCCGCTCGACTTCCAAGCCGATTAGTTGGTTATGGGGTCGCACCATTGTCGCGGAGGGAGAGAGGAGGGACTATTGAGATCAAATACTTTTTGTCAAGTCTCGCTGGGTTTGTCGCTCTCATTGGAGATTCGCTCCGTCGCCGCTGGAAACAGACGCACTCATCTTTGAAGAAATGAAAGTTTCATTACTATAGAATGAAATTAATATGGCACACCAAAATTAATGGTATGATATTTTATATCATTGATATATTGAATTTGAGTATGCCATCTGCTCTTGATATTTTTATTTATTTATTATTTTACACACTTATATATTGCTAAATATATATTTCAAATTTGATTTATTTGTTAAAAATGATATATATTCAAAATGCATCCAAAAATGTCGAGACAATTTTAAATTTTTAATTTGAAAAGAAACAGATAAAAAAAAACTTTTTTTTTCAAAATAATCCCCATCTTTACTAATATATTACTCTACTATAATATATACTTCATATTGACGCGGAGATAAATAAAGCAAGGGAAAATTTGGGAATAATTAATTTATTATAAAGGGTATTTCCTTTTAGTTCTCCAATAAAATTATATACAAGCGGTATTTATAGGGAGAGAGATAACAACTTATCCCAAGGTAAAGATATAATAATGAGAGTGGTCAGCCACCGTCCCGTTTTCCTTATTTGCAGATAAGATTCCGAGAACCCCTCACACCTGTGGTCGTTCCCCCGGAGTCCAGTGATGATTGACAGGTGTCCCATGGAGCTTCCTGTGTCTGTGGTTGCAGAGGTACTTGACAATATTTTATAAATCTCAATAAAACTATCATAAAATTACTTTTTGCGATACATTATATAGTTCCGCTGTGTCACATTTCATTAGATATCATTGATATCTTTAAAATAGATTTTTTTTTTCGAATTGTATTTTTAGTTTAAGGATAGAAAGAAGAGAGTCACATGGAGATAGTTCAGGAGAATAAGGTGCATAGAAGACCTCTGGGATGAAGTGTTTAGCTTAAAAATGTAATATTATGATAGATTTGTGTAACCTAGCAATGCCATGATGAAGAAACCAATGCCTGTCCCCCACAAATCAGGCTTTTTTGGCGAATTTTAAAACGTAAATTAACAAGATTTTTTAAAAATATTTTGATTAAATGTTTTTATTTGGGGTAAACATAATTGATGAATAAGATCCTGTAATGAAAAATGCTACCAACATTGTTTTGATTTTGAACTTGGGAGCACGGAATTTTTCTCCGCAGGTGAAGCAAAGGTTCTCCATTCCATGCTTTATCATTTTATCAGTAGACCATATATTGGTAGCACTAAGTTTTATCACAAGCAATAATTTTAAAGCAAAATTTCCTTCATTATATATTTCAGCTGTTTTAAAAAGATCTTGAAATGTTCTTATTCGATTTTCTTTCTGTTCTAAGGCTGTAAGGATTTTTTTTTGTGCCAACTTTTAACGTTTGTATATTTTGTGTTTTTTCACAAATATTTTTGATATATTGGTTTCTATATAGAGCATTCTTATTGTCAAATGTCTATCTTTGGGTATAAGACTTTCTGAAACAATTCTTGACGAAGGGTCGACTTGGGTGAGAGGCATCTTCGGCATGCTTTTCTACAGAATCTAGGTCAAATATATCCACTTCAATAAATATAGGAAAATACCATGAAACTGATATAATGTTGGCCATCTAGGATCCTGGTTAGTACAGCAATATCTGTGGTAAATAGGGCATTGTTGTTTCTTGAGGAGTAAAAGTGATGGTATTATGCATTTAAATTAATTCTGCCTGCAGGAATGGGAATCTGATGCTGAACATGACTGGTACAGAGCAGGAGGGACAAACACCGGTTCTGTCCTCCCAAGAGAACAACAGTCTTTGATTTCCAGACTTAAGTCTGGTCATCTACGGACAATGACTTTCCAGAATGATTTCAGGGTTTTCCCACTATGTACTAAGTGCAATTCTCAGCCTGCAACCCCAAGACATATTATTGACTGTATTGACTCATCCATTGATGAGCTCTACTCTTCCCCGGCAGACACCATCAAAAGTCTCAAGCTTTACAAGCTTAATACCTTAGTGTGATTGAGTGAAGATAAGAAAGAAGAAGAATATTAATTCTATTTTTGCTTATTTGAATCGAAAAATTAGTAGAAAAGTGAAATTTTACTGGGATCAGGTTAATTAATTAAAACATTATCTTCTGATCGCGCAACTGAAATTTGCTGATGGCTTGCGCCATCTCTAGGAATAAGGATTAACTATAAATGTTGATTTTTAAAAATTATTCCAGAATATGTAGGAATATCCATTCTTGATTAATTGCCCAATATTTGTCTAATTTTAAGAAATAATTTAAAATCAGCCTAAAACACACGTACGTGTTTGACTTTTCTTGGTCAATGTTATGGACTCTTTTTGTGAAAATCAACAATTAATTCATATTTATTCCGACATATGGCGCAAATCGATCAGGAGATCCTTTTTTATTTTGTTAAACTACTAGCCGAATGACCCGGGCAACGCCCGTGTTTTACCCGATTGAATGTTTTGATTCAAATACTATTTGTTAAAATTATAAATTGGCGCCTTAAATAAATGCATATATTAGTTAATAACTATAGCCTATGTGCTTTATCTGTCTATGTACTGTTGGCTTCCGTAGGCGTCTCTTACTGGGAAAAAGAAAGAGAGGATTCCATTTAGTTATTAACTAACATATGCATTTATTTAAGGAGCGACCTGCTCCAACACAATAGTTACAAAAACAACAAAGCGAGTGGGGGGGGGGGGGGGGGGGGGGGGGGCAAAAGTGGCGTGATCGTAGCCAACCAATAGGAGAGCGCCATTCCAAAAAAAAGCAAACGGTGACAGAGATGAAAAGGAATTGATGACGCTCGTAACTGTATATAGAATACCCGGCTTCGCCCAGTTTGTTTCACCCGAGTAAAAGTTTGCCTAATATAATAATTGCCTAAAATATTTATTGAACAATATTCGCGGGGCTAGCTAGCATCCACTCCCTACTGAATCTATATAATGGTCAAGATAAATTGATATTTGTTACTCTTCTCCAATAAAACCATTGGGAAATTTTGCATGTAGTTAACTGAATATATATCTTCTATATATATAAAAATCAATGTTTGTATGTTTGTTTGTTTATATGTTTGTTTGTTTGTATGTCCGGTATACAAATTCGCAGTAATTCACTAATTCAAACCAAAATTTCCATACATAGGTAAAAAAATACGGAGAAGACGATAGGCTATTTTGAATATATATAAATCAATTATTAAAACTATATATTCAAATTATTCTACTTAGCTCACGAACAGCGCCCTCTATCAAAGATTAGATTAAATTATGCTGATGCAAACAAATAGATAATGCTAATAACAAATAATTATTTAAAAAATCTTATCTAGATATAATCACTCGGGTAGATATGCACACGGGTCAATCCCGGGGCGAAGCCCGGGTCGCCCGTCTAGTATTAATAAATAAACAATCCAAAGATTGAAATTAGACAATAAACAAATAATATTTTATATTTTGAAGTTATAAAATTATGATAATTAATATACACACTGACTTTATCTGACCCAGCTTCAACCGGCTCCTCCCCTAGTGAATGTTTGCTAGGAATTTAGCTTTAACAAATGTTATTTATTATATTTATATCATATTCACTCTAGTGGTCACAAAGATTTCAATTGATTTTGTTAATATTATATATTATTATTTTTATCATGATCATTTTGTGTTTCATTTCAAATTTTAATTTTTGAAATTATTTCATTTTAGAGGGATAATAAGATACAAACATAATCAATAATATTTGTTGAAACATTATTAATTGGCTAACATTTACACGGGAAGAACACGGGCGAAGCCGGGTCGTAATAAATAATTGTGAGCATTTTATTTGATTTGAAACATGTCTTAATTTTTTACATAAACATTTGCGTAAACATGAACTCGAGTGAATCCCGGGGATTGCCTTGTGTCATTCAGCTAGTTAAGAATAATAATTCTATACAAAATTATTCGATATTTTATAAAACTATATTTTTGAGCAAACATATTCACTCCAGCAACACCCGGACATATTTTTAAAATACTTCAAAGCTATAATGATGTTTAATGATAACGAATTAATGAAATAAACATTACCTTTATCATCTACGAGAAACTCTTGAATTTTGTCTTTTTTATGAAATAAATACTAAAATTACAGAATCCATTCTTCTAAAAATAAATTGATGTTTATAATATTTAGAAATAACACTACTGAAATTTCACATATATATAATTAAATAGAGATAGATATTTTGCTGGCAAGAAATTGATCTATATATTTTATTATTATTCTTTTTTTGCTTATCCCTAGTACACGTGGTACAGGCCATGATAATCATGGTGTGTAGAAGTAGGCGACTGCTTTTACTCTAAGTGCACCACATGTCTACACATGTGAAAAGCAGTTCGACTTTGCACTTACAAATATTCCAGAGCCCCATTTGGTTACTTGCACTCGCTGGTGGGGTTGGACTTTTGCAAGAATGGGGGGGCCATTGGAGCTTTTTTTTTTTTTACATAAAAAAGCGGCCAATGCGGGAATCGAACCCAGGTCGTAGCGGTCGAAAACCAAAGGTTTAGACCATCCTTCCACCAAACCCCATATATTTTATGAAATATATCTATAAAAGTGTGGCTTTATCACCTACCTCAGTCTACTAGTTTGCATAGACAGTCAATAGGTGACGCTATTTTTTGGCACTTTATTTTTTGAATGAAAAGACGACCTTTTTCTTTATAGTTATATATTAAAAATAAAGAAGGCATCTCCTGACCACGAGCACATGTGCTTTTTAGATGGCAGAGCGCCATCTAGTGGAGCAAAATTAAACTAAACGTGGGTTGGCCAAATATCACGGAGCAAGTTAAATAAACGTTTAATTTATTTTTGCTCCACTAGATAGCGCTCTGCCATCTAAAAAGCACATGTGCTCGTGGTCAGGAGATGCCTTCTTTATTTTTAATATCAACACCTGACCCACTTATCTTTTATTTTTTTCTATTGTTTTTTCATAGTTAAATATATTAATTAACAAAAGGTCATTTAAAGCCACAAATAAAATAAATTATTTTTACATATTTTAGGTATTATAAAATGATTATAATTATTATATATAATAATTGAATGACTTAGCTTTTCTCTGCTTCTTCCAAATGAATATCTGTCAGATGAATATTGTTTTACCAAATGATATTCATTATGATATTATATCATTAAACCTCTTATCAGTAGTCTTGATGATTCCAATTATCATTATTACTATCATCATTGTCATTTTGAATGTCATTTTAACACCCAAAACTTTAGAATTTGCTTTGCTTTAGAATCTTGAAAAAATAATCACAATATACAACAACAACAAAGGCCTTTATTGAGGACCTCTCGTCCTATAAAGGATTCGCCAGTTTACAGAGTAATTGAAGAGAAGAGAACTAAGAATACAGAGAAAAACCTATAAGTAGTAGGTATAGTATAGTATTTTCTACACTGTGACTATATACAACAGCAGCAACAAGCCTTTTACAATAATCACAATATAATATTTATGTGAGCAATAGTTACCCCCCCCCCCCCCAGAAATTACTTGAAAAAGTAAAAATAATAATGAAGATTTTCAATTATTTTGTATAAATATTATTTAGAAATTGTACATAGAGTATCAGCCCGTTGAAGAGCAGTATATTTGCTCGAAAACTTGCAAATATAAAATTAAAATAAACTTTTTACCTGATTTTTATTTTCACTTTTTCAAATATAACATTTGTTGCAACATTATTCATTGGGCAAAAATCTACCCAGAGAGAACTCGGATGAATCAGGGTCAAAATATTATAATTGTATAACGAATATTATTCTCAGATTAAAACAGTATTTTATTATACAGCGAAAATTCACTTAGATAAAACCTGGGGCGTTACCAGCTCTATTCTGATATTTAGGTATATTTTAATCAAATGGGTCCTGGTTCTATTTTATTCAAAATGTGTTATCCTTGAAAAATTTCCAAATAATTGAACAGTAACATCGTGAGTGAGCAAGTTTGAATAATGCTGAAATAGTGAAATATTTATAAAACGCTTTCATATGAATTATAAAAAAAAACATGATATAGTTTCAGATGTCATTACATATATTGTGAAAATAGATAAAAATTTATGTGAAACAATTTTTTGATATTCTGATTTTTTAAATATTTTTATTTAAGTAGAATTGAAAATATATTAATGAAATATTGATATAAAAAACAGCACATTTTTCCTTTTTCTTCTTATAATATTTTTTAACAAAGGTGCAATACTCAAGAGAAAATATATCTCCCATACAATCTACAAATTGAAAATAAAACAGTTGAATTTTCAAAATGCAAATTTGGAGCTTTGAAACTTTTATTTGAAGTTAAACATGTTATATTTACTTGTACAAATGTTTACACAATAAAAATAAATAAATACAGGCATCAAATACATAGTGAGGAATATTTGTATTTTTAAACAGACATCAAATATTTATGTCTAAAATCAAATAACAGATTAATAACAGATATTATATATATAATGACAGATAGATTAATCTTTATATTAAATTTTAATAGTTTTTGTCTCTTGAATGAAATAAAACCTGGCACTTGAGATATTGAATGTGATAATTGTTCTTTGCTATTCTATTATTAAACACACACAATAAATCGATAAATAAAAAAGACATTTACAAACAAATTTCAAATTAAAATAAGATTTTCTATCAAAATAAAGGTATTTATACATATTCTTTTCAGAGCCCAATAAAGCTCTCCCTCCTTAATTTAGAAAAGGAAAAATCGGTCAGAAAAAGACCCCAATTATTCTTACACAGTAGTAGCTTGTGCTTATTTTAGAATTCCTTTGTGGCCTCGGTTTAACAAGGTTGATTGTACTTGTGGTATTTTCCCTTCTTGTTTCTCAGTCCCAATAAACTTAAGTCTGAATTTTGTTCTCAACTTTATTTCATATAGCTAATGGTGATTGCTTGGTTTTGAAATCTAGATAATTTTAGGTTATGGGATATATATTGATATCAATAACAACACACTCGACAGGATTCATACTCATAGACCAAACTTAAGGAATCTGTACCTTTTGGCTTTCAGACAGTAACTCGGAGAGATATTTGATATACAGTGACCTTTATGAAGACACACGAGATAACCAAATGTGAACAAAATTGTTTCTGTTTCCTTAAAAAAAAAAAAAAAAAACAGAAAGCCGGCGACATTAGAGACTTTCACTTCCTTAAGTTTTTCCCAAGAGTTTATTTCTCCTAAGAATAAACTTATAATTTAAGTGACTAGAAAATCTTCTAAGAAAATATGGAAGAATATCTGAGCAACTCACTATAAGTGAGCCGGAAGGAATTTCCCCTGTAGGGTATTGACCTCGAGGATTAAGGTCTGCAAATAGTGAGAGTGCAAGTAGGCCAGGGACCGTTCGACATCAATTAAGTACTGGCGAGAACCAAGTAATTTTTCTGATGGATCAAACCAGTGGCAACTGGAACACGACCCCAGACATGTCAGGAAACTTCGAGAAAATTTGTTTTCGTCACTAACTGGGCCGATCATTAGTTCGATGAGAGAGATGACAAGAAATAATGAGAAAACTTCTCAATTTATAAACTACTAGATGGATGACACTTGACTCAGCTCTGGCTTTGCTTGATTGAATAACTACCGATGTTTGGATAGAGTTTTTAACCCCAAATTGTATAAAATGTAGTACAAGGCTATATATAAAGATTCAATAAAAACTGCATTTTCTTATGAATAGCATCTAGCTTTGACGTCTATTTTGATGGGAAAGAGAGAGGCGACCTTTATCTCTATAGAACAATATCTTCCAGGTAAAATTCTCATCTGTCATATGAACAATTATCCTTTTCGTTTTTACTCAAGGCTTTCAGAAATTCAATCGTACTGAACAACTATTGTAACAAAAATTAGCCTAAAGACTTGAGAAGATTTACAAAAACTTACACGAGAAATTTGGTAGGGATTAATTTAATAGTTGTTAACTTTTATTGTAGTGTTAAATGTCTCTTGGTTTCTTTTCTGCCTCTCTATTTACGGGGAAAGAAGATCCTGAGCCAAGTACTGGCTTGTTTTCAGGTCGAGAAAAGGCAGAGACGCCCACACCCTTGGAGAAGAGGTAGTGTACAGGCGACTCTTCATGAAGACCCCCGCGCCAGTAGGATCACTGGCGGTGGGTCTGCTACGAGTTTCTAGAAAATATTGGGTCTTCGCTCTGTGCGTGCGCAATTGAGGCGTCCTTGCCGAGCGCGTCATGAAAAACCAAGGGGTGCACACAATAGTAGCACCACTCCCCCCTCGCCTTGGCGACATTCCCTGTCTAAACCTCGTTTCTCAGAGGTCCTTGATATTCATCGGCAGATTCAGGGAGTACTGGTTAAGGGTACTAGGCCAAAGGGGAGGTGTCCTATGGATCGTAGGACGGGTTTACCCAAGTTCAAACGAGAGGGCTCGGACAGCAACCTGGCTGAACTCAACTCTCTTAGACGCCTGTGGGCTGATTGGTCGACCCCATGAAGCCAGACCATAAAGCCGGGCGCGAGGGGCCATACCAAATTTCCGCTCGGTGCATGGAGAATGCATCAGTTCCTACTGGATGGCAGGGATGCATCTACAGTTGCAGGCGTACAAGTCTTACTAGCTTAGTTAGCCAAAACCATCCATCGGTGCCTCTCTAACTAAGGTAGATTACAGATGAACTATGTCGATAAACAGGGTTTCATATATTTGGAGAATATTGATAAAAAGTACTCGCGTATGGTATATATTTACGATACGGGATGGCAGAAACCATCTTTTAAATGTGAAAATGCCTCGACTTGATGTCTTTATCGTTATTTTTCTAAAGTACAACTCCCATCAGAGGCCATAGCCCAGCATAAATATGGTATACTTAATTCTAAAAAATTCTTTAAAATCTTTTCTTAATATTTCCATAAAATAATCCCTTGAATCAATATTAAAGTGAAAACATTAGCCCTTCAGGGAAAAGATTCTTTTAAATTTTTTAAATTTCAAATCTCTAACTTTCGGCAAGAAAGCCCTTCTACAGGAGAAAATATTTTAAATTACAATGATATAAAATATTTTCTACTGTAGAAGGGTTTTCTTGCCCTAAAGATACAGATTTGTAATTTAAAAAATTGAAAAAGAAACTTTTCCCTGGAGGCCTAATGTTTTCACTTTCTTAATATTGTCGCAAAGAGTATGTATTATTTTATTAACAGAGTATCATTTTTGATGTTTATACTTTACTTCTTTGCTTATCTTTTGTTCATCATTCTCAGTTTGTTCTTGCCTGAAATAAATTGTTGTCTCATCCCGAAGTTGGTCTTCCCTAATTTTACACGTGGCATTTTGGTGGAGATGCTGGGTAAGTTAAGGAAGGCCAACTTCGGGATGAGACAACAATTTATTTCAGGCAAGAACAAACTAAGATGGATAAACAAAAGATAAGAAAAGAAAGAAGTTTACAGAGTAGTAAAGTATAAACATCAAAAATGATACTCTTTTGGAGTTTGGAATTAAAAAAATATTTTTTTGATCGTATATATTTCTTACATAGATCAAATTCGTCAATAATTATTAGCCCGATACTATTACATAGCCTTGAATAGTTAGAAGTGTACGTTATGTTCTTAAGTTAAGCCACATTTCTAAATTTGAAAATAAAAATATTTTAATGCACAGTAAATTATCACTGTTCGTTTAATAAAATTGTGAGAATTTAAAATGAAGTGAGTTCAATGCTAATTTTCTTTATAAGACCAATTTGTTCACAAACATTATTTGTAGAAGAAAAATCCAAGGCTCATCAGTAGTGAACCTCCTAGCGTGAACTTCAATTCAACTTTTCTCACGCTTCACAACCCGTGATGGATTTTTCAAAATAAAAAAATAGCGTGTGCGTACTTTTTTTTTATCATTTATAAACGTGTCGAAACGTTTAAGAATTTTATAAGTACTCATCAACAAAGAAAGGTTTTTCCACTATTTCTCAAAATAAACATATATAAACCACTTTATAATCCCAGATACAGTCAAAACTCGCTAATACGAACAGAGGATATTGAGAACCTTTCCTTAAAACGCCAAAATTAAAATAACCCCCAATATTCTATTCCAAATTAAATCAAGGCTATAGTGAACTATAGGTTCAGTCTCAAAGGGGTTCGTTATTGCGAGGTTTTAGTGTATTTTTTTGCGAGAACGTGTAGATTCGGATATTGGAATAAGTCATGAAACTATCTGTGGCATATTAGGAAATATCCAACCATTATACTCTGGTTCCCGGGTATTTTCTTCGTTATACTAAGACGGCTACAGTCTTCGTTGTACAAGAACGACTATGGCCCTCGTACAAAGACGCGTATAACCCTCGTTGTACAAGAACGACTATGGCCCTCGTACAAAGACGCGTATGACCCTCGTTGTACAAGAACGACTATGGCCCTCGTACAAAGACGCGTATGACCCTCGTTGTATAAGAACGACTATGGCCCTCGTACAAAGACGCGTATGACCCTCGTTGTATAAGAACGACTATGGCCCTCGTACAAAGACGCGTATAACCCTCGTTGTACAAGAACGACTATGGCCCTCGTACAAAGACGCGTATGACCCTCGTTGTACAAGAACGACTATGGCCCTCGTACAAAGACGCGTATAACCCTCGTTGTACAAGAACGACTATGGCCCTCGTACAAAGACGCGTATAATCCTCGTTGTACAAGAACGACTATGGCCCTCGTACAAAGACGCGTATGACCCTCGTTGTACAAGAACGACTATGGCCCTCGTACAAAGACGCGTATGACCCTCGTTGTACAAGAACGACTATGGCCCTCGTACAAAGACGCGTATGACCCTCGTTGTACAAGAACGACTATGGCCCTCGTACAAAGACGCGTATGACCCTCGTTGTACAAGAAACGACTATGGCCCTCGTACAAAGACGCGTATGACCCTCGTTGTACAAGAACGACTATGGCCCTCGGTACAAAGACGCGTATGACCCTCGTTGTACAAGAACGACTATGGCCCTCGTACAAAGACGCGTATGACCCTCGTTGTACAAGAACGACTATGGCCCTCGTACAAAGACGCGTATAACCCTCGTTGTACAAGAACGACTATGGCCCTCGTACAAAGACGCGTATGACCCTCGTTGTACAAGAACGACTATGGCCCTCGTACAAAGACGCGTATGACCCTCGTTGTACAAGAACGACTATGGCCCTCGTACAAAGACGCGTATGACCCTCGTTGTACAAGAACGACTATGGCCCTCGTACAAAGACGCGTATGACCCTCGTTGTACAAGAACGACTATGGCCCTCGTACAAAGACGCGTATGACCCTCGTTGTACAAGAACGACTATGGCCCTCGTACAAAGACGCGTATGACCCTCGTTGTACAAGAACGACTATGGCCCTCGTACAAAGACGCGTATGACCCTCGTTGTACAAGAACGACTATGGCCCTCGTACAAAGACGCGTATGACCCTCGTTGTACAAGAACGACTATGGCCCTCGTACAAAGACGCGTATGACCCTCGTTGTACAAGAACGACTATGGCCCTCGTACAAAGACGCGTATGACCCCTCGTTGTACAAGAACGACTATGGCCCTCGTACAAAGACGCGTATGACCCTCGTTGTACAAGAACGACTATGGCCCTCGTACAAAGACGCGTATGACCCTCGTTGTACAAGAACGACTATGGCCCTCGTACAAAGACGCGTATGACCCTCGTTGTACAAGAACGACTATGGCCCTCGTACAAAGACGCGTATAACCCTCGTTGTACAAGAACGACTATGGCCCTCGTACAAAGACGCGTATGACCCTCGTTGTACAAGAACGACTATGGCCATCGTACAAAGACGCGTATGACCCTCGTTGTACAAGAACGACTATGGCCCTCGTACAAAGACGCGTATGACCCTCGTTGTACAAGAACGACTATGGCCCTCGTACAAAGACGCGTATGACCCTCGTTGTACAAGAACGACTATGGCCCTCGTACAAAGACGCGTATAACCCTCGTTGTACAAGAACGACTATGGCCCTCGTACAAAGACGCGTATAACCCTCGTTGTACAAGAACGACTATGGCCCTCGTACAAAGACGCGTATAACCCTCGTTGTACAAGAACGACTATGGCCCTCGTACAAAGACGCGTATGACCCTCGTTGTACAAGAACGACTATGGCCCTCGTACAAAGACGCGTATGACCCTCGTTGTACAAGAACGACTATGGCCCTCGTACAAAGACGCGTATAACCCTCGTTGTACAAGAACGACTATGGCCCTCGTACAAAGACGCGTATGACCCTCGTTGTACAAGAACGACTATGGCCCTCGTACAAAGACGCGTATGACCCTCGTTGTACAAGAACGACTATGGCCCTCGTACAAAGACGCGTATGACCCTCGTTGTACAAGAACGACTATGGCCCTCGTACAAAGACGCGTATGACCCTCGTTGTACAAGAACGACTATGGCCCTCGTACAAAGACGCGTATGACCCTCGTTGTACAAGAACGACTATGGCCCTCGTACAAAGACGCGTATGACCCTCGTTGTACAAGAACGACTATGGCCCTCGTACAAAGACGCGTATGACCCTCGTTGTACAAGAACGACTATGGCCCTCGTACAAAGACGCGTATGACCCTCGTTGTACAAGAACGACTATGGCCCTCGTACAAAGACGCGTATAACCCTCGTTGTACAAGAACGACTATGGCCCTCGTACAAAGACGCGTATGACCCTCGTTGTACAAGAACGACTATGGCCCTCGTACAAAGACGCGTATGACCCTCGTTGTACAAGAACGACTATGGCCCTCGTACAAAGACGCGTATGACCCTCGTTGTACAAGAACGACTATGGCCCTCGTACAAAGACGCGTATGACCCTCGTTGTACAAGAACGACTATGGCCCTCGTACAAAGACGCGTATGACCCTCGTTGTACAAGAACGACTATGGCCCTCGTACAAAGACGCGTATGACCCTCGTTGTACAAGAACGACTATGGCCCTCGTACAAAGACGCGTATGACCCTCGTTGTACAAGAACGACTATGGCCCTCGTACAAAGACGCGTATGACCCTCGTTGTACAAGAACGACTATGGCCCTCGTACAAAGACGCGTATGACCCTCGTTGTACAAGAACGACTATGGCCCTCGTACAAAGACGCGTATGACCCTCGTTGTACAAGAACGACTATGGCCCTCGTACAAAGACGCGTATGACCCTCGTTGTACAAGAACGACTATGGCCCTCGTACAAAGACGCGTATGACCCTCGTTGTACAAGAACGACTATGGCCCTCGTACAAAGACGCGTATGACCCTCGTTGTACAAGAACGACTATGGCCCTCGTACAAAGACGCGTATAACCCTCGTTGTACAAGAACGACTATGGCCCTCGTACAAAGACGCGTATGACCCTCGTTGTACAAGAACGACTATGGCCCTCGTACAAAGACGCGTATGACCCTCGTTGTACAAGAACGACTATGGCCCTCGTACAAAGACGCGTATGACCCTCGTTGTACAAGAACGACTATGGCCCTCGTACAAAGACGCGTATAACCCTCGTTGTACAAGAACGACTATGGCCCTCGTACAAAGACGCGTATAACCCTCGTTGTACAAGAACGACTATGGCCCTCGTACAAAGACGCGTATAACCCTCGTTGTACAAGAACGACTATGGCCCTCGTACAAAGACGCGTATAACCCTCGTTGTACAAGAACGACTATGGCCCTCGTACAAAGACGCGTATAACCCTCGTTGTACAAGAACGACTATGGCCCTCGTACAAAGACGCGTATGACCCTCGTTGTACAAGAACGACTATGGCCCTCGTACAAAGACGCGTATGGCCCTCTTTGTACAAAGACACGAAAGAAAGAAAAAAAGAGGGACATAGACGTATCTGTTCAACGAGGGTCATACGTGCCTTTGGGCCATAGTCGTTCTTGTTCAACGAGGGTCATATGCGTCTTTGTACAAGAGCCATAGTCGTTATTGTACATAGTCCCTTAGAGAGGGATGGATATGGCTCTCGTGGTACAGAGATTGCTATGACCCTTTTTGGACTGAGAAGGCTATGGTCCTTGTTGAACAGAGCCGACTATGGCCTTCGTTGCACAGAGACGGCTATGAATCTCTTTGGAAATGGACGGATATGGCCCTGGTTGTAGAGAAAAGGCTTCTTTTTAGTGGCAAAGAAGTTGTGAAAAAGCTGCATGCAGAGAGCACCAATAACAAAAAATAAATGATCTTCATTAGAACAGAATACATCTATATACTGAGTGACATCGCCATCCACTTAATATGTTGTTGGACCACCGCGGGCGGTAATGTCAACATGTCTTGTTACTGACTCTATGAGCGTGCGGATGGTGTTCTAATAGATGGCTGCACATTCCCTATCAACCATCAACCACAGTTCATCTTAACGCCGATATGGCAACGAACGCAAAATACATCCATTTAGTCCCAGACCTGTTTTGTAAGTGAGAGATTAGGAAAGACTGGTGGCCATGTAAGCACCAAGGTTTCATAAAAAAAAATGTTAGCTGATGTGTGAGGTCGTTATCCTTCTGAGAAGGGGCACTCCCCTTTAGTACCCCTAAAGGAAGGATAGCGTCACACCGGATTCAACAAGTCACCCACGTATCGTTGGGCTGTCACAGTGCCCTCAATATGAATCAGAGGTGATCTTCTATCGTAGGCGATGGCTCCCAAACCATAATGCTGCGTTGTCGTGAGGTGCACGTTCCACAGATGGATTGGACCTGTCACCAAGACGGCTCCTAACTCTTTCTCGGTGACTACCATTGCTAAAACGGAAGTGATATTCATCTGAGAGCACTACTCTGTGTCATTCCGTTGTCCATTTGGATTTATCCCTACAAAATTACAAATGGAAGTGTCTGAGCTGTTAGGTCAATGGCAGTCTTCTTAACGGGCGCCATGAGTTGAGGCCACCGGCGACTATCTACGTACAATAGTTTGATGGTATTTTAAATATTTGTCATCAAAATATCCTTCTGTAGATCGATGTTAGGGTATATTTTTACTTGATTACCCTCAAAATCAAAACATCTTATATTAACATATTTATTTTAAGAGAATGGTATATTAATAATTATACATATTAAGCTATTTTGCATCAATAGAAATTGAACAAAATATATTAAATAGCAGAAAACTCTCTTTACATCTACAAAAACAAACGAGAGTTCTTAATATAGAAATTACAATGTTTCCGAATCAAATTACACTAAAACTATTTAAAGAAATATATATTTATATATATGTTATGAATTTTTTGGTTTGTTTTTGAAAAAATAGAGAATTGGAGGTGCAGTCGTGAAAAAATAAAGATAATTATTTATCCATCAAGTAGTTTTTATTTTGAATTACTTGAAAGAAATTACACATAAAAATATATATATATTCATAATCTGTACAGAAGCCGTTTGCCGGATTTCAACATAGTTTTGGTCGATATTGGAAGAATCAATAATGACCTGCCCATCTTGAACAATGTGAATCTTGAAAATTGTATTAATATGATACAATATATATTATTTAAAAATTATACAAAAAGTTTGAAATTTTAATTCATTAGTCCAAGGTAGTTGAGATAAAGTCAACAGAACCTGTTCAATTTTAAATATTCTTCTTTACTGGTGGCCATTTGGCTTAAACTGAAGCTGTTCATTTGGCATCGCTCTCTCAGGTCTGTAACAAGTGGGCACCGGTTTAAAATATGTTCCGAGTCACGATCTTCTTGGTTGCATAATCTTAGTGAAGAATCTCTCCTGTCAATTCTATATATTAGTATTCGCATGTGTTAAAGTCGCCATTGTATATTATAAAAATTTGGTTTTAAACATTTTTGTGTAATATCTTTAATTTTCAAAACATTATCAGAAATTATCATTAGAATCTTCATTATTATTTTTGTAATTTTTCATTTATAAAGTTAGATATTATTATTATTTTTGATGGATCTCATTTCTATTATTATTTAGTTCAACTTTAAGTATGTTTGACAGGATGAAATCCGAACGTTTAGATATTCTTTCAAGGACATGTGAGTAGCTCGATGATGTGCTGTAAGCCTGTATGCAGTGTGTTAGGATTTTATACTGTAATGAGCTCAATTTGTTTTCAGACCTCTTGTTTATATATGGGTACCAGATTGTGTTGAACCATAAGTTATTGTACTTCTAAATAATGTCTCTTATATAAAATTTTATAAAATTAAAGTACTATCCGAATGACCCGGGCAACGCCCGTGTTTTACCTAATTAAATGTTTTTATTCCAATACTATTCGTTACAATTATAAATTGGCACCATGGATGTCACACTTGTGAAAAATCCCGCTCCAAACTTTGTGTGTTTTTAAAATATATAAATAAAAATGTAAATTTTCACAACGATATTTGAAAATTCTATAATTTTGATTTTCAAATACTATTTGCTACAATTATAAATTGGCGCCGTGGATGTCATTCTTGTGAAACGTCCCGCTCCAAACTTTGTATCTGAGAAGCGATATTTTTATAGAGAGATGATCTGGCTTTGTGTCTTCTGCTCGAATGAATGTTTTTTTCTGTTAGAATTTTGTTCCTGCATACTAAAAATGAACTGGGTTCATCCGTGATCTCTGCTTTTTGGAATTTTTCCCGATATAATTTTGTATCTGATAATCAAACGTGATACAGCAATATTGTCATCATCATTTTCTGACCAAAAAACAACTATTTTTGCCCAGAACCTGTCAATTTCAACTTTTCTTGGCTAAAATTGCAGAAATATCTTTTCCAGATTTTTCTCTATGTCCTGTTAAAACACGTTTTACATGTCTATTAGGTCAGCTGATTTTACCACCCATATTCACCGCTAGAGGCGCTGCTTGCGAGCGAAAGGGCAAATTTGCAACGCAATTTGCAAATAACTCGAAGAATATTCGGGATAGAGACCTGAAATTTTCACTATAAAATTTCCTGATTCTACTCTATATACTGTTAAAATTTCAGTCAGATTAGTTACGTATTGTGGACGTGTATAGCCGACATAGGAACAAACACACATACATACATACACTGACTTTTATATATATAGGGATAATAAATACTTTTCTACATAGTTCGTTCCCTATGGGAGCTGTGATCCACAGCTCGTAGATACTGACATGGAGCTGACGTGCTTCGGCCAAGGATTCCCTTAGTCTTGACACTTTGTACCTAGTAGCTTCGCATCTTTTCTCTTGTAGCGTGTAAAGCGGCGTCGTATCGTCAATAAGGTCATCGTCTTCTTGTAGGGAAGTCTTGACTTTGACACGGCGGCGGAATCCTGGAGCCAGTCTTGGAAAATGTAAATCACAGCACCCATCGCCCCAAGGTCTTTTCGGCAATCCTCAGTTTGTCTTTCATAATCTACCCAACATCTCCACCAAATGTAACGTAAATTAGGAAAAAACAAACTTCAGAATGACACGGCGATTTTTTTAAGGGGGGCAAGAATAAAATCAATATTTATAAAATAGGCAATGAGGGAAGTTTACAAAGTATCAAAATATAAATAATATAAATATAAAAAAAAATGTATATATAAAATATAATAAATACTTTTTAATACAATAAATAAGGAATGTAAGGTTCGGTTTCTTTCTCATTTCCTTTATTTCTCGAGCTTTCCGGCGAACATGCCCTTCAACACGGAAACCCAGAAGTAATACTTCTGTAGTAGAAGTACTACTTAAGTAGTACTTTAGTAGTACTTCTGGGTCTCTGTGTTGAAGGGCATGTTCGCCCTAGAGCTCGAGAAATAAAGGAAATGAAAAAAAGACATCAAACCCTAATTCCATATTGATTGTGTCAAAATGTAAAAGCAGGGGAAAAACTTTATAATAAACACTTTGCTTCAATATCAATGATCATCTATTATACATATTGTAAAACGACATTTGAAAATTATCCCGCATGTGTTTCTTTCCAACGAAAAATAAAAATTTATTGCAAGGAGAAATACCGATTATTTCTAACCTTAAGGATGAGGTATGAAAGGGTGAATTGTGAAGAGTAATGATAAACGGAAAAATAAAAGTGTCCAGGGATGGGAATCGAACCCACAGTGTCCCGTTTACCGGGCAGATGCCATGTCCACTAGGCTACCCTGGACATATTGGAAAGAAACACATGCGGTATAATTTTCAAATGTCGTTTTACAATCACAAGCCGTATTATATTGTGTTATACATATTCCCCACGAAATATTTGTTAATAAGGGGTTGTCATTCAAATTAATTATATCGTTTTTACAGTCGAGAATAAATATAACATCTTTGTTTTCTGTCCCCAGATAATTTAAGTTTGGTGTTTTCACACTACGCATTTATTTTCCCTATTGAATTTAAAAATGTATTCTTATGATTAGTTACATCAGTATTACAACATATCACCGTTAGATCATCTGCATAACCTAAAATTTTGCTATAAGATTCCTGAAATTGGATAAAAGTTATTCATTATAATGTTCCGAATTATCGAAGATAAGGGTCCTCCTTGCGGACATCCTTCAGTTATTTTTTAGGTAAAATCATTCAAAAAGTACCTAAATTTTATCTTTCGGTTAGTGAAATAGAATTTCGTAAGTTTTATTATTTTATTGTCGAAAGCGCTCCACTAATATCAATTGAAATTATAACCGTATACTCTTTGACTTTGTGTTTTAAAGCAGTATGAATATATGAGTTAATACAGTTATTGTTGATCTAGATTTTGTAAAATCATGTGTGTGTTGACGATTTCTGCTAAATTATTCATTATATCGCAGTATTTAAGATTCACCATAGCGATGCGTGTTTTCAATCTTAGTGCAACTTTTATTCTATTATTTAAATATTATGATGGTACTAGAATATATTTTTAAAATCAAATATTGGTGGGGTATAAGTGAGGA
>CP092867.1:113893101-113938337 GCA_030710605.1 Cordylochernes scorpioides
TCTTCAATTTTTTTCCAATATAAGCGTCTTGTATAATCCATTTATTATAATTATATGTCCTAAGTAAGTCAGTCAGTCTCTCGATTGCATATTTGAGATTCTATGGATCTTACAGGATTAATTCAATTAAGATTGAAACAATGGCCTTTTATCTTTCCATGGCACTCTGAATAGCTTTATCCATGTCCACATTTCAAAGCATTCAATTTTTTCTTTCTTCTTTTCTGGGTGTCCAGCTCTCACATCCATAAGTGAAATACTCATGCCTCTGCAATTCTCTTCTTTGTCTTAAATTAAATGCCTTTATCTTTTAGGACTTGTCTAATTTCATCATTGCGTCCCTTCGTATTGCTATTCTTCTTTTTACATCCTTTAAAAAACCTTTCATCTTATAAAACCCAGGAATCCTTAGAATCTTAAGAATATGAAGAGTGATCAACTATATTAAATTATTCTTGTTGATTTTCAAAGATATTTAAATTGTCAGGTTTTTTTTTTTTCGTACGAGATCTTCTGCCTAAATCTTTAATGCAGCTCTGATTATCCTATACGCAACAGCCGTTGCAGTATTGTAGATATTTGGTCCATATAGTTTTCTCAGCAATTCTTGATACAGAAGTGATTTGCCAGTTCCTTTTTCCGTCTATGACGATGGCAAATAAATTTAGCTCTTTTTTCTTTTGTGGGGCGATTTTCCACCCCAAGGACAAGAGATTGTCTTCATTACAAGAATAAAGTCGAAAGCTTATCCGGCTTTCATTTGGTTCCCTTTTGTGTTAGTCTTCTCATTAGGATGTTGCCTGCCCTCTACCGGAGTTGAACTCTCACTGGGAGGTACAAATAGGGGTTTATCCATTCAATGGGATTGAAACCAAATTAGATTTTTCAAAACACACCAATAATTTCAGAGCACTCTCTAATAGCCTTGAAATTTGAATTTTCCATTATTTACTTCATTGTTCTGACTATGGAAATCCGCTCGAGGCACGTATACAATACGAAGGAAGAGAAAAGCAAGGTCGATGAACCTTCCAAGTCTATACCTACTGTAACAATGTCAATAGGACGTCTGTCTGCCTGTGATTGGCAGTGTTCAACCCGTAGCTGATACTGGATTATTGGAGCGATTGTTTGCGAGAGAGGCCTACATCTACATAGAGTATCAAATTAGGACTTACTAAAAAATTCTAGGATTTAACACCGAGCCATACATCTCGTTACACCGTAGAGTGTTTTTCTAGAAGCAGAAACGTGCGTTGACACTGAGATATTAAGCATACTGTTTCCCCACATACCCACCAAGGTCCATTTTCTTCCGCCTATGAATTTTTGATGATTTTGGCTATTTAAAAATATACTAATAATTTAAGGACATGTCAGGTTATGTGGTCTTCGGAAAGCATGTTTTCATCTTCGTTTCTCAGGGAAAATATATACCTTGTGGCTTTATCATCATAAACATGAGAGTCAAAGTGTACTTGGCTCCTGTGTGTATTCCCATCTCACTACCTCAAATGGACCTATTAAATATGCAGGCACCTAGTCTAAAAGCGTGATTTCTCTCAACCTTCCTGTGAAAATCCTGAGGGAAAAGAAGGCGGTAGGATTATGATAAGGTAATTTTTTCACTTTTATGACTTTATCAAGTTACAATCAAGTCCTCTCACATTTATTTTTTTTTTTACATTTTAACAATCTATATTTAGATGCATCAATATTGTGTAAAAAAAAAGGTCAAGTGGACGTACTTTCTTGTATTCAGATGCAAGAAAAGCAGGATCATTTTGAAGTTGGAGTAGTTTTGTATGTAGTATAGTCTACCCAGTTTCCTTCCTTCTATCAAAAGCTTGTTCTTCATATTCATAATGTGCCAACCACTTTTGTTGAATACAACTCTATTACTGTTTTCTGTCATTTATAGTACTTAAAGAATACTGTTTCGAATTTTTGAAACATATATCGTGTTCCGGGCAATAAAATCTTGTCCTTAACTGCATAGATTCCACAATATTTTGTTCAAGTTCCATTCGCAACAGTGGCTCTGCTCAAATTTCTTGACCATTCTATTACACTCAATAAATAGTCTCTGAAGGGATTCCTATAGTATGTAGCACCGGAATCTTTTATCCAGGTCTCAAAATAGCTCCAATCAAACTTCCACATTTTGTTGATATGTTTACTCCGTTTTTTGGTTAAACCTTTTTACTTTGTCCTCTTATTTTCATTTATTTCTGCATTCCTTTCTATAATGTCTTTTGTTTATTCAATTTAAACACATAATCTTCGCTTTTTCTTCTTTCTATTTCAATAGATTCTGATGATGTATTAGCCGCTATGACATTCATAGCAACATATAGACTGAATATGCCTTTAGTTAATGTAACATTGCGAAAAGAAATGGATTAAGATTTTTAAAGAAAGGAGAAAAATAAAAAATTGCGAAACTGACACACAAAAACAGCAACAAACTATTATCTAGTCACGAGCATGCGCACGTTGTTGCGTGGACCAATCATCGTCAAAGCTGTATCGCGAGGCGTCATCTTCATTTCATCAATTATTTTATTTTAAAAAGACTTCAGAGAGAGAGCAGGAATATGTTTTAATTTCTAAGATAATTAGACAGGAACAGTGTTTCTGGAGCGCCGTACGCCGACTACCCAGGCTATTCAGCAGTCTAGTTTACATTTCTAGTCACGGCTTGTGAAACTGAACCAGTTGACTAGGAATGTAAGAAGCGAGGCGGGCCAACGATACAGCCAGTTCAAGTAGTAATGCTGTCTGCATTCTGTGCATAGAACATCGGGAGTTGACAGGAGATGATCCACTGTCTGTGATTCCTCCAACTAGTGAGAGCAAATTGGATCCGAATCAGGGTCCAGAGAGCAATATCAGCCAGGACATGTCCATGGCCCGTCAATATGGTAGTGGTGATCTCTTCGTGATGATTTGAAGGGTTTGAAAAAATTCTTCTGAGGTATTTTCCAATATCCCATTCGCAAAATAGGGGATCTGATGTGCTCCTCCATTCGCACACCAGCGTGGCTGACAACTGCTATTATATCAGCCGCGTTATTAAAAGATAATTTCTAATTGCCTCCTCATCATCAGATTCCATCATAAAATGTCTATAGCCGCTTGGCACCGTAGAATTTTGATTCATAATGACCAGTCCAGAGTTGACGTGAAATTTTGAATACATAAGATATTGAATATATAGATCATGGTAAATAAGAAAAACAACATAAAGGAAACACAACGGAGTTAAACATCTATAACAACAGAATTACAACATCAAGAAATAAATGGTAGCAGTCAATACTTACGCGCCCTCGTCCCCACTGAACCAAAGGTCCAGTGAGGAATCGCTGCTTGACAGCGACTCCCTCGCCGATCGCCAATCATCCTCCGACGACTCCTCTACCAGAGGAGCCGCCTCTTCCACACAACAGTCCGTGTTGGCAAAGAGGGCCCTTACCTTTCGGCGGCTCCATCCCACGAAGGTCCTCCACCACTTCTACATCACACCAAACAACACATGCCTATTTATAAGAAATGGAAAAATTAAAGCACGAATGTTTAATTTCAAATATAAAAGAAACTTCTACTGTCCTCTTACTGCGATGAAAATATATTGGGAGGGCTTGGCTCATCAGGAGTCAATCCTCCCAGCGGTTTCGCCAATTTAATCTACCAGACCGCTTCTTAGAGCTCTAATACTGCGTTGGACGATTCTGCTTATATATTCTGCAATTAAGGCTGGAGTATTAGAAAAATAATTCAAGCAAACTATGGATATGAGTTTCTAGGACATCAGAATTAAAGATAAATATTTGAATAAAGCAATACTCTTCTGCAAACAATAATGCCTATTTATTACAGTTATGTGAAAGCCAACGATTTTGATTTTAAACAGAGGCGAATAGTACGTATGTTGTAAATTCTGATATTTCAAATACTTGCGTTATATTGGTCTGAAAGTTGAATACACAAAGATGTGAAGAGAGTTGCGAAGAGAGGAGTAAAATGGGGGGCGTTCGTTCCATGATGGTATCCTTTGATGAAAGATATTTTTCATAAACGTTTTTAACAAGACATTCGTGTTCTAAGAGAATTGTGTTAAGTGTGTTTTCATTCATGTTGTAACCTAATATTTATCAGTTTATATATATTTATATAACCACATATTATTAATTTCGATAATTTGTTACCCAACATATTTATTTTATTTATTCTCTATTATTTTTGATGATAAGTTTGAAATTGTTTCGATCAAAATGAATTGCAGTGTCATCCTTAAGTTTGTCCTATTTACTACGTGATAAATTGTATATAGTAGGGAAGACTAACTGAATATCGCCAAGGAGATTTTGAGGTCATGGGTACTGTGAACTACATTCTCTACGATTGACTCCAGGATATCACCGCCGTGTCAAAGACTTCCCTCCAAGAAGACGATGTTCCTAGAGACGCTAAAAAGATGTCCTCTTCACGCCACAAGAAAAAAGACACAATGCTTCTATGAACCACTTTCAAGATGCTGTGGTAAACCTTAACCAAAATATAAAAGATCCGAGCCAGAGAGAGAGAGAGAGAGTAGCAACACAATTTGCAAGCTGTATGCCACAAATACCATAGTGAAGGAACTTTGAAACATATTATTATTATTATTTTATTCGCAGATTTTAATTCTGCTACTCAGAGAGCATATTTATCTTATATATATTGCGCTTTTATATTATTTTATACTGATATGTTTGGAATTGTTTTGATCAAAATAAACTGCCTTATTATTCCTAAGTTTTTCGTTTCTCATTTTTATAGTGGCAATATTAAAGGTTTAAATATTAAATAACTCGAGAAATTTATTTGTGCTGTATGATTTAAATATGTGCAATTTTCCTTTTAAAAGCGGTATAGAATGAGTTACAACACAAAACATGACTTTTAAAACCTTTTAAAAATAGATTTGTCTTATATTATTAATTTATTGTAATTTTATGAATATGCGTTATATAATGATAAAAATTGATAACCAAAACTATCCTTATGCAAGTCTTTTAAGATTAATAATTAATTAATAGAGAGCCGTTTAAGGTACCGGAACTAACTTCCTGGTTTACTAACCAAATTATAGTGTGAAGGGTTTACACAAGCCATGAAGATGTTATATATATATATATATATATATATATATTTATGATGCATTAGCGCATCATCTGTTATCAAAATTGGATACTATTATAGACGCGTTGGGTTCTTTTTAAAAATAAACAATTTCTACTGCCCTTACTGCAATTGAAAAATTAATGGGAGGGCCTGGCTTATCAGTGGTGAACCAAAGTGATGAGCCAGGCCCTCCCATTATTTTTTCGATTGCAGTAAGGGCAGTAGAAATTGTTTATTTTTAAAAAGAACCATACGCGTCTATAATAGTTTCCTATATATATATATATATTAAAAATAAAGAAGGCATCTCCTGACCACGAGCACATGTGCTTTTTAGATGGCAGAGCGCCATCTAGTAAAGCAAAAATAAACTAAACGTTTATTTAGCTTGCTCCGTGATATTTGGCCAACCCAATTTCTTGATAAATCAAGAAAAGCCATCCACGAAATAATAAATATATATTAAAAATGGCATATCCTGAATATTGATTTCAACACCTGATCTTTTTATCACTTATTTTTTTCTTTCGTTTTTTAATATATATATATATATATATATATATATATATGTCATAATATATGCTCTTCCAGGAATAATAAAGTAAACCTACAGTCAACGAGAGAGAGACGTCGATAGAAGGCAACTAAGTTACGGGCATTTTGAACCACTGGCCACATGCCGGAGGGGGCTTTTCTTGGAACCCTCAGGACCTATTTTTGGACAGTCAGGGGGTGGTGGCGACACAAAACGGTCGTTCAGCGGGCAGCCTCTCGCGCTAGCTCTCTCTCGCTTATTGCCTGGAATTCCTCTTCCAAACTTGTTGTTTCCTTATTTCTCTCTCCCCACATTATTATCATATTGCCACATTGAAAGTCGACAGGATCATATCACAGAAGAGTCGACAGGATTCTACAAGAGTCAACAGTAACTCAACTTATTACAGATAGTCGACAGGATTCTACAGAGGCTTACCAGACCTCATCTGATTACATATATATGTATGTATAAGAAGAAGGTGAGATCATAATAGGTTCAGTTTAAGATATTTAAACCAAGGAGCTAGAAAGTTTTCAAAGCTTCCCAAACTGTTTTGTGTATTTGCCAATTAATTTTAAGTCATTGATGTTTTAGTAAAAATATTTATGTGTATAATAAAATATAATATTTGCACAAAAATATCAGATTCTCTCTGATGTTCAGAGATTTGGTCTCTCAATATGTATTTAGTATTTATTCAGAAAAATTAGTTGAATATGTTTATAGACAAATACGGCTACCCATAGCAGTATTAGACGGCCAGTGTAGGTTGCAACCGCGTGAACCTCGCTTTGTTTACTTCCCACTATCTCTCTTGTACGGCTCATCGTATTAAACTTCTAAAATCTTATAATGACATGTGCTCGCTCTAGTTTTAAAAATTAGAGAGATAGCAATTTATTTGTCATATTTATTATTTTTAAAATACAAGATGGGCGCTTTATGAACAAAATCTAGAAAAGGATTATTGTAAATCCGCATCAAATCTTTAAATTCAACTGAAAAGAAGAAGTAAAAGCAGTTCTTATCTTGCACCGACACAGCCTCGGACAACCTGCAATAACACCGGTTAGAAGAGACTGGCAACAGAAATGACAGCACTTACCCAGACAGGATCCCATTCTTGTTGCTAGAGTTTGCTTTAAAGAGAAATGTGTCGCAAGATTCACAGAGGAAATCTCAGAAGGCAACAATGCGTAGCAAAGTTTAGGCTCAAAGTAACTCAACAATGGACTGGTCGCTAGGTAGCGAGCTTCTCTTGATCTCCTCACTAATATTTAATTATAAAATATATTCTAGTACCATCATAATATTTATATAATAAAATAAAAGTTGCACTAAGAGAGATTGAAAACACGCATCGCTACGGTGAATCTTAAATACTACGATATAATGAAGCTATTAAGCAGAAATCGTCAACACACAACAATACAACAACAACACAAACACACAAACAACAACAAAACAACAAACAACAACGCACATGGGTTTCCAAAATCTATATCAACCATAACTGCATTAACTTATATAATTCTCACTGCTTTAGAACATGAAGCTAAAGACTATACGGCAATAATTGTAATAGATATTAGTGTAACTTTTGACAATGCAGGGTGGCAAAATGGTAATAAAAAGATGATGAAGACAATATACCTGTAATAATAATAAAACTTACGAAATCCTAATTCACTAACCGAATGAAAAGATTTAGATACTCTTCAAATGATTTTGCTAAAAAAATTAACTAAAAGATGTCCGCACGGAGGACCCTTATCTCCGACAGTTTTTAACATCATAATGAATAACCTTTTATCTAACTTTCAGGATTACTATAGCAAAATTTTAGCAGATTATCAAACGGTAATATGTTGGAATACTGATGTAACAAATCTCAAGAATTACATTTGAAAATGCAATAAATAAATGCGTGGTGTGAAAACAACAAACTTAAAATATCTGGGCACAGAAACCAAAGATGTTATATTTATTCTCGACTGTAAAAACGATATAATTAATTTAAATGACAACCCCTTATTAACATATATTTCGTGGGGAATGTATATAATAGATGATCATTGATATTGTAGCAAAGTATTTATAATAAAGATTTATCCCTGCTTTTTACATTTTGACAAAATCAATATGGAATTAGGGTTTGATGTCTTTTTTTCATTTCCTTTATTTCTCGAGCTTTCGGGCGAACATGCCCTTCAACACGGAGACCCAGAAGTACTACTAAAGTACTACTTAAGTAGTACTTCTACTACAGAAGTATTACTTCTGGGTTTCCGTGTTGAAGGGCATGTTCGCCCGAAAGCTCGAGAAAAAGAGGAAATGAGAAAAGAAACCGAACCTTAGATTCCTTATTTATTGTATCAAAAAGTATTTATTATATTCTATATATACATATTATAATTTTTTTTTATATTTTAATTATTTTTATTTTCCTACTATGGAAACCTCCCTCTTTGCTTATTTATATTTTATAAATGTTGATTTTGTTCTTGCCCGTAAATAAATTTCCGTGTCATCCTGAAGTTTGTCTTTCCTAATTTTCTACGTTACCTTTGGTAGAGATCCTGGGTAGATTAGGGAAGACAAACCGAGGATCGCCGAAAAGACCTTAGAACCATGTGTGCTGTGATCTACATTTTCCAAGACTGGCTCCAAGATTCAACCGCCGTGTCAAAGTCAAGTCTTCCCTACAAGAAGACGATGTCCCTATTGACGATACGACGTCGAAGCCGCTCTTCACGCCGCAAGAGCTATATAAGAAGCTACTATGTACAAAGTGTCAAGACTAAGGGAATCCTTGCAGAAGCATGTTAGATCCATGTCAGTATCTACAATATGCAATCTGTGGGGATCACAGCTTCCATAGGAAATAGACTATCTAGAAAAGTATTTATTATATTTTATAAAATTTTGTATAAGAGACGTTATTTAGAAGCACGATAACTTATTGTTCACACAATCTGTTACCCATATATAAACTAGAATTCTAAAAACAAATTGAACTCATTACAGTATAAAATCCTAACACACTGTTCACTGTATACATGCTTACAGTACAACATCGAGCTGCTCACATGTCGTTGAAAGAATACCTAAACTTACGTTTTTTTTTCATTCTGTCAAACATACTTAAAGTTGAATTAGATAATAATAGAAATTATATCCAGCAAAAAGGATAATAATATCTAAATATATAAATGAAAAATCACAAAAATACTATGAATATTCTAATGATAATTTCTGAGAATGTTTTGAAAATTCAATATATTACACCGGAATTTGTACAACATCAAATTTTGATAATATTGTAACAAAGTATTTATTAATTTTATTGAAAGAGTGGTTTTTTTTTTATCATTATATTTTGCTACTCTGTAAATTTCCCTGGTGGCTTATCTTTTGTTTACCATTCATAGTTTGTTCTTGCCCGAAATAAATTGTTGTCTCCTCCTGAAGTTTTTGTCTTCCCTAATTTTCCACGTGGCAATATACAATGGCGACTTTAACGCATGCGAATACTAATATATAGAATTTATAAGAGAGATTCTTCACTAAGATTATACAACCAAGAAGATCATGACTCAGAACATATTTTAAACCGGTGCCTACTTGTTACAGACCTGAGAGAGCGATGCCAAATGAACAGCTTCAGTTTAAGCCAAATGGCCACCAGTAAAGAAGAATATTTAAAATTGAACAGGTTCTGTAGATTTTATCTCAACTAACTTGGACTAATGAATTAAAATTTCAAACTTTTTTTATTTGTATAATTTTTAAATAATATATATCTACGTCACAATATATATATATATTTGTATCATATTAATACAATTTTCAAGATTTGCATTTTTCAAGATGGGCAGATCATTATTGATTCTTCCAATATCGACCAAAACTATGTTGAAATCCGGCAAATGGCTTCTGTACAGATTATGAATATATATATTATAATTCTGAATATAAAACAATCCATGATATTAATGCCTCGTAAAAGATGAAAGATTGGTCCATCGAAATATCGATTAATAAATAATCGTATTAAAATCCAAAAAATAAGCCTTATTTTTAAAATATTATATAATCTAAAATGCAATTATTTTATCTTTTAAAAACATATATTTTATTTTCATCATTGACTGTTCTACATTTTTGACCATAGATATAGAGATACCACTTTGATTATTGTTGTAAATATGTATAGTTAAGCTAACTATTTTTTAATTCACTGTTATAGAATTCATTTTATAAATTCTATATTACTGTGAAAAATAATTTTATGTGTAATTTCTTTCAAGTAATTCAAAATGAAAACTACTTGATGGATAAATAATTATCTTTATTTTTTCACGACTGCACCTCAAATTCTCTATATTTTTCAACAACAAACCAAAAAATTCATAACATATAGTATATAAATATATATTTATTTAAATAGTTTTTGTGTAATTTGATTCGGAAACATTGTAATTTCTATATTTAGAACTCTCGTTTGTTTTTGTAGATGTAGTTTTGTAGATGTAAAGATAGTTTGCTGCTATTTGATAGGTTTTGTTCAATTTCTATTGATGCAAAATAGCTTAATATGTATAATTATTAAAATGCCATTCTCTTAAAATAAATATGTTAATATAAGATGTTTTTATTTTAAGGTATTCAAGTAAGAATATACCCTAACAGGTAAATCGATCTCTACAGAAGAAAATTTTGATACTAAATATTTAAAATACCATCAAACTATTGTATGTAGGTAGTGGCCGGTGGCCTCAACTCATGGCGCCCGTTAAGAAGACTGCCATTGACCTAACAGCTCAGACACCTCCATTTGTAATTTTGTCGGGATAAAGCCAAATGGACAACGGAATGACACAGAGTAGTGTTCTCAGATGATTATCACTTCTGTTTTAGCAATGGTAGTCACCGAGAAAGAGTTAGGAGCCGTCTTGGTGACAGGTCCAATCCATCTGTGGAACGCCGCACCTCATGACAACGCGGCATTATGGTTTGGGAGCCATCGCCTACGATAGAAGATCACCTCTGATTCATATTTAGGGCACTGTGACAGCCCAACGATACGTGGGTGACTTGTTGAATCCGGTGTGACGCTATCCTTCCTTTAGGGGAACTAAAGGGGAGTGCCCCTTCTCAGAAGGATAACGACCTCACACATCAGCTAACATTTTCTTTATGAAACCTTGGTGCTTACATGGCCACCAGTCTTTCCTAATCTCTCACTTACAAAACACGTCTGGGACTAAATGGATGTATCTTGCGTTCGTTGCCATATCGGCGTTAAGATGAACTGTGGTTGATGGTTGGTAGGGAATGTGCAGCCATCTATTAGAACACCATCCGCACGCTCATAGAGTCAGTACCAAGACATGTTGACATAGCCACCCGCGGTGGTCCCACAACATATTAAGTGGATGGCGATGTCACTCAGTGTATAGATGTATTCTGTTCTAATCAAGATCATTTATTTTTTGTTATTGGTACTCTCTGCATGCAGATTTTTCAAAATTTCTTTGCCACCAAAAAGAAGCCTTTTCTCTACAACCAGGGCCAAATCCGTCCTTTTCCAAAGAGATTCATAGCCGTCTCTGTACAACGAAGGCCATAGTCGGCTCTGTTCAACAAGGACCATAGCCTTCTCAGTCCAAAAAGGGCCATAGCAATCTCTGTACCACGAGAGCCATATCCATCCCTCTCTAACGGACTATGTACAATAACGACTATGGCTCTTGTACAAAGACGCATATGACCCTCGTTGAACAAGAACGACTATGGCCCAAAGGCACGTATGCCCTCGTTGAACAAATACGTCTATGTCCCTCTTTTTTTCTTTCTTTCGTGTCTTTGTACAAAGAGGGCCATACGTGTCTTTGTACGAGGGCCATAGTCGTTCTTGTACAACGAGGGTCATACGCGTCTTTGTACGAGGGCCATAGTCGTTCTTGTACAACGAGGGCCATACGCGTCTTTGTACGAGGGCCATAGTCGTTCTTGTACAACGAGGGTCATACGCGTCTTTGTACGAGGGCCATAGTCGTTCTTGTACAACGAGGGTCATACGCGTCTTTGTACGAGGGCCATAGTCGTTCTTGTACAACGAGGGTCATACGCGTCTTTGTACGAGGGCCATAGTCGTTCTTGTACAACGAGGGTCATACGCGTCTTTGTACGAGGGCCATAGTCGTTCTTGTACAACGAGGGTCATACGCGTCTTTGTACAAGGGCCATAGTCGTTCTTGTACAACGAGGGTCATACGCGTCTTTGTACGAGGGCCATAGTCGTTCTTGTACAACGAGGGTCATACGCGTCTTTGTACGAGGGCCATAGTCGTTCTTGTACAACGAGGGTCATACGCGTCTTTGTACGAGGGCCATAGTCGTTCTTGTACAACGAGGGTCATACGCGTCTTTGTACGAGGGCCATAGTCGTTCTTGTACAACGAGGGGTCATACGCGTCTTTGTACGAGGGCCATAGTCGTTCTTGTACAACGAGGGCCATACGCGTCTTTGTACGAGGGCCATAGTCGTTCTTGTACAACGAGGGTCATACGCGTCTTTGTACGAGGGCCATAGTCGTTCTTGTACAACGAGGGTCATACGCGTCTTTGTACGAGGGCCATAGTCGTTCTTGTACAACGAGGGTCATACGCGTCTTTGTACGAGGGCCATAGTCGTTCTTGTACAACGAGGGTCATACGCGTCTTTGTACGAGGGCCATAGTCGTTCTTGTACAACGAGGGTCATACGCGTCTTTGTACGAGGGCCATAGTCGTTCTTGTACAACGAAGACTATAGCCGTCTTAGTACAACGAAGAAAATACCCGGGAACCAGAGTATAATGGTTGGATATTTCCGAATATGCCACAGATAGTTTTATGACTTATTCCAATATCCGAATCTACACGTTCTCGCAAATAAATACACTAAAACCTCGCAATAACGAACCCCTTTGAGACTGAACCTATAGTTCACTATAGCCATGATTTAATTTGGAATAGATTATTGGGGGTTATTTTAATTTTGGCGTTTTATAAAGAAAGGTTCTCAATATCCTCTGTTCGCATTAGCGAGTTTTGACTGTATCTGGGATTATAAAGTGGTTTATATATGTTTATTTTGAGAAATAGTGAAAAAACCTTTCTTTGTTGATGAGTCTTTATAAAATTCTTCAAAATTTCGACACGCTTATCAATAAAAAAAAAAGTACACACACGCTATTTTTTTATTTTGAAAAATCCATCACGGGTTGTGAAGCGTGAGAAAAGTTGAATTGAAGTTCATGCTAGGAGGTTCACTACTGATGAGCCTTGGATTTTTCTTCTCCAAATCTTATAAAGAAAATTAGCATTGAAATCTCTTTATTTTAAAAATGTTTGCAATTTGAAATAACGAACAGTGGTGATTTACGGTGCATTAAAATATATTTATGTTCAAATTCGAAATGTGGTTTAACCCTAAGAACATAACGTACACTTCTCACTATTCAAGGCTATGTAATAGTATCGGGCTAATAATTATTGACGAATTTGATCTATGTAAGAAATATATACGATCAAAAAAATATTTTTTTAATTCCAAACTCTATCTCATTCAACTTGATATTACTAAATTTGATAAGAATAATAATTCCCTAGCAGTTTAAGAAGTATAATAATATTGTCTCAAAGTATGTATTATTTTATTAACAGAGTATTATTTTTGATGTTTATACTTTACTACTCTGTAAACTTCTTTCTTTTCTTATCTTTTGTTTATCATTCTTAGTTTGTTCTTGCCTGAAATAAATTGTTGTCTCATCCCGAAGTTAGCCTTCCCTAACTTACCCAGCATCTCCACCAAAATGCCACGTGTAAAATTAGGGAAGACCAACTTCGGGATGAGACAGCAATTTATTTCAGGCAAGAAAAACTAAAAATGATAAACAAAAGATAAGCAAAGAAGGAAGTTTACAGAGTAGTAAAGTATAAACATCAAAAATGATACTCTGTCAATAAAATAATACATACTTTGCGACAATATTAAGAAAGTGAAAACATTAGGCCTCCAGGGAAAAGTTTCTTTTTCAATTTTTCCAATTACAAATCTGTATCTTTCGGGCAAGAAAAACCCTTCTACAGTAGAAAATATTTTAGATATTTGTAATGTCAAATATTTTTTTCCTGTAGAAGGGCTTTCTTGCCGAAGGTTAGAGATTTGAAATTTAGAAAAATTTAAAAGAATCTTTTCTTTGGTGGCCTAATGTTTTCACTTTATTATTGATTCAAGGGAATATTTTATGGAAATATTAAGAAAAATTTAAAATAATTTTAGAATTAAGTATACCATATTTATACTGGGCTATGGCCTCTGATGGGAGTTGTACTTTAGAAAAATAACGATAAAGACATCAGGTCGAGGAATTTTCACATTGAAAAGATGGTTTCTGCCATGTCTTATACGATGAGCGAATACTTTGTCCATATTATCAAAATATATGGAACCCAGATTATCGATATAGTTTTTTTGTAATCTAGCGTAGATAGAGAGGCATCGATGGATGTTTTTGGCTATTTAAGCTAGTAATGCTTGTACGCCTGTATCTGTAGATGCACCCCTGCCATCCAGTAGGAACTGATGCATTCTCCATGCACCGAGCGGAAATTTGGTATGGCCCCTCGCGCCCGGCTTTATGGTCTGGCTTCATGGGGTCGACCAATCAGCCCACAGGCGTCTAAGAGAGTTGAGTTCAGCCAGGTTGCTGTCCGAGCCCTCTCGTTTGAACTTGGGTAAACCCGTCCTACGATCCATAGGACACCTCCCCTTTGGCCTAGTACCCTTAACCAGTACTCCCTGAATCTGCCGATGAATATCAAGGACCTCTGAGAAACGAGGTTTAGACAGGGAATGTCGCCAAGACGAGGGGGAGTGGTGCTTATATTGTGTGTACCCCTTGGTTTTTCATGACGCGCTCGGCAAGGACGCCTCAATTGCGCACGCACAGAGCGAAGACCCAATATTTTCTAGAAACTCGTAGCAGACCCACCGCCAGTGATCCTACTGGCGCGGGGGTTTTCATGAAGAGTCGCCTGTACACTACCTCTTCTCCAAGGGTGTGGGCGTCTCTGCCTTTTCTCGACCTGAAAACAAGCCAGTACTTGGCTCAGGATCTTCTTTCCCCGTAAATAGAGAGGCAGAAAAGAAATCAAGAGACATTTAACACTACAATAAAAGTTAACAACTATTAAATTCATCCCTACCAAATTTCTCGTGTAAGTTTTTGTAAATCTTCTCAAGTCTTTAGACTAATTTTTGTTACAATAGTTGTTCAGTCCGATTGAATTTCTGAAAGCCTTGAGTAAAAACGAAAAGGATAATTGTTCATATGACAGATGAGAATTTTACCTGGAAGATATTGTTCTATAGAGATAAAGGTCGCCTCTCTCTTTCCCATCAAAATAGACGTCAAAGCTGGATGCCATTCATAAGAAAATGCAGTTTTTATTGAATCTTTATATATAGCCTTGTACTACATTTTATACAATTTGGGGTTAAAAGCTCTATCCAAACATCGGTAGTTATTCAATCAAGCAAAGCCAGAGCTGAGTCAAGCGTCATTCATCTAGTAGTTTATAAATTGAGAAGTTTTCTCATTATTTCTTGTCATCTCTCTCATCGAACTGATGTTCGGCCCAGTTAGTGACGAAAACAAATTTTCTCGAAGTTTCCTGACATGTCTGAGGTCGTGTTCCAGTTGCCACTGGTCTGATCCATCAGAAAAATTACTTGGTTCTCGCCAGTACTTAATTGATGTCGAACGGTCCCTGGCCTACTTGCACTCTCACTATTTGCAGACCTTAATCCTCGAGGTCAATACCCTGCAGGGGAAATTCCTTCCGGCTCACTTATAGTGAGTTGCTCAGATATTCTTCCATATTTTCTTAGGAGATTTTCTAGTCACTTAAATTCTAAGTTTATTCTTAGGAGAAATAAACTCTTGGGAAAAACTTAAGGAAGTGAAAGTCTCTAATGTCGCCGGCTTTCTGTTTTTTTTTTTTTTAAGGAGACAGAAACAATTTTGTTCACATTTGGTTATCTCGTGTGTCTACATAAAGGTCACTGTGTATCAAATATCTCTCTTAGTTACTGTCTGAAAGTCAAAAGGTACAGATTCCTTAAGTTTGGTCTATGAGTATGAATCCTGTCGAGTGTGTTGTTATTGATATCAGTATATATCCCATAACCTAAAATTATCTAGATTTCAAAACCAAGCAATCACCATTAGCTATATGAAATAAAGTTGAGAACAAAATTCAAACTTAAGTTTATTGGGACTGAGAAACAAGAAGGGAAAATACCACAAGTACAAACAACCTTGTTAAACCGAGGCCACAAAGGAATTCTAAAATAAGCACGAGCTACTACTGTGTAAGAATAATTGGGGTCTTTTTCTGACCGATTTTTCCTTTTCTAAATTAAGAAGGGAGAACTTTATTGGGCTCTGAAAAGAATATGTATAAATACCTTTTTTTGATAGAAAATCTTATTTTAATTTGAAATTTGTTTGTAAATGTATTTTTATTTATCTTTTTTTATTGTGTGTGTTTTTAATGATAGAATGGCAAAGAACAGTGATCAAATTCAATATCAAGTGCAAGGTTTTATATCATTCAAGAGACAAAAACTATCAAAATTTATTATAAAGATTAATCTATCTGTCATTATATATATAATACCTGTTATTAATCTGTTATTTGATTTTAGACATAAATATTTGATGTCTGTTTAAAAAATACAAATATTCCTCACTATGTATTTGATGCCTGTATTTATTTATTTTTATTGTGTAAATATTTGCATTAGTTTTTAATCTGAGAATAATATTCGTTATGCAATTATATATTTGTATAAGTATATATAACATTTTAAACTTCAAATAAAAGTTTCAATGCTCCAAATTTGCATTTTGATAATTCAACTGTTTTATTTTTAATTTGTAGATTGTATGGAAGATATATTTTCTCTCAAGTATTGCACCTTTGTTAAAAAAATATTATAAGAAGACAAAAGGGAAAATGTGTTTGTTTTTCATTAATATATTTTCAATTCTACTTTTAAAATATTTCAAAATCGGAATATCAAGAATTTTTTTCAGATAATTTTTTAAAATTTCACAATATAGGTAATGACATCTGATATTATACCATGTTTTTATACAAGTCATATGAAAGCCTTTTATATAGATTTCACTATTTCATCATTATTCAAACTTGTTCATTTACGATGTTACTGTTCAATTATTTGGAATATTTTTCAAAGGTATCAAATTTTGTTTAAAATAGAACCAGGGCCCATTTGATTAAAATATACCTAAATAACCGAATAAACAGAGCTGGTAACGCCCAGGTTTTATCTAAGTGAATTTTCACCGTATAACAAAATAGTTTTTAATCTGAGAATAATATTCGTTATACAATTATAATATTTTGACCCTGATTCATCCGAGTTCTCTCTGGGTAGATTTTTGCCCAATGAATAATGTTTCAACAAATGTTATATTTGAAAAAGTAAAAATGAATATCAGGTAAAAAGTTTCTTTTAATTTTATATTTACAAGTTTTCAAGCAAATATACTGTTCTTCAACGGGCTGATACTCTATGTACAATCTCTAAATGATTATTATACAAAATAATTGAAAATTTTCATTATTATTTTTACTTTTTCAAATAATTTCTGGAAACTATTGCTCATATAAATATTATATTTATTGTGATTATTTTTTCAAGATTCTAAAGCAAAGCAAATTCTATAGTTTTGTGTGTTAAAATGACATTCAAAATGACAATGATGATAGTAATAATGATAATTGGAATCATCAAGACTACTGATAAGAGGTTTAATGATATAATATCATAATGAATACCATTTGTTATAAAACAATATTCTTCTGACAAATATTCATTCTGGAAGAAGCTGAGCAAAGTTGGGTTATTCAATGTATATAATAGTTATAATCATTTTAAAATTCCTAAAATATGTAAAATGGTTTATTTATTTAATTTTAGGCTTTAAATGACTTTTTTTTTTGTTAATTTATATATATATATATATATATTTTAACTATAAAGATAATGGTCGCCTTTTCATAAAAAAAATAAAAGGTCAAAAAATAGCGTCATCTATTGACTGTCTATGCAAACTAGTAGACTCATGTCGGTCACAAAGCCACACTTTTATATTTCATAAAATTTATAGGTCAATTTCTTCCCAGCAAAATATCTATCTCTATTTAATTATATATATGTGAAATTTTAGTAGTGTTATTTGTTAATATTATAAACATCAATTTATTTTTAGAAGAATGGATTCTGTAATTTTAGTATTTATTTCATAAAAAAGACAAAATTCAAGAGTTTCTCGTAGATGATAAAGATAATGTTTATTTTGTTAATTCGTTATCATTAAATATCATTATAGCTTTGAAGTATTTTAAAAATACGTCCGGGTTCTTCTAGAGTGGATGTTTGCTCAAAAAATATTGTTTCACAAAATGTCAATTTATTTTGGGTGTAGAGAATTATTTTTCTTAACTAACTGAATGACACAAGGCAATCCCCGGGATTCACTCGAGTTCATGTTTACCCAAATGTTTATGTATAAAATTAAGACATGTTTCAAATCAAATAAAATGTTTACAATTATCTATTATATACTGTCTTCACCCGTGTTCTCCCCGTGTAAATGTTTCCCAATGAATAATGCTTCAATAAATATTATTTATTATATAAAATGAAAGGATTTAAAAGCACGAATGTTTCTTTTATACATAATACAAACTTCTACTGCCCTTACTGCGATGAAAAAATATGTTGGGAGGGCTTGGCTCATCAGTGGTGAACCCTCCCAGCGGTTTCGCCAATTGAATCCACCAGACCGCTTCTCAGAGCTCTAATACTGTATTGGACGATTCTGCTTATATACGCAGCACTAAAGGATGGAATCTCAGAAATGTGGTTTTCAAGAAGACTATGGACATAAGCTTATAGGACAGTAGAATTACATTCAAATATTCACTGATGAGCCAAGCCCTCCCAATATATTTTTTCATCGCAGTAAGGACAGTAGAAGTTTGTATTGTGTAGAAAAGAAACATTCGTACTTTTAAATCCTTTCATTTTATATGTATAGATGGCGCGTATTGCTTTGTGTTAAATTATTTATTATGTTTATCTTATTATCCCTCTAAAATGAAATAATTTTAAAAAATTAAAATTTGAAACACAAAATGTGTTCATGATAATAATACATAATATTAACAAAATCAATTGGAATCTTCATGACCACTAATTAGAGTGAATATGATATAATTATAATAAATAACATTCGTTGAAGCTAAATTCGCCTGGCAAACATTCACTAGGGGAGAAGCCGGGCGAAGCTAGGTCATGTAAAGTTAGTGTATAAAATAATCATCATGATTTTATAACTCCTAAACATAAAAAAATGATTTGTTTATTTTTGCGTCAAAAATATAAAAAGTCGTACCTGGATCTGTAAAGAAAAAAAAAATTAAAAATATATCGAGAGATTGCTCCCTCTTTATCTTTGTGCAATAAATTGATAAAGAGGGAACAATCTCTTGAAATATTTTGAAAAAAATATTTTTTTTTCTTTACAGATCCAGGTAGACCTTTTTATATAGATTTGTTTATTTTTCAATTTTATTCTTTGGATAGAGAGAGAGAGAGCTTATAGGTTAATCTATTAAAAAAAAAAAACAATAGAAAAAATAAAAGATAAGTGGGTCAGGTGTTGATATTAAAAATAAAGAAGGCATTTCCTGACCACGAGCACATGTGCTTTTTAGGCCTTATTTTGCTTTAAATACCTATTTCCTGGTTTCTCAAGAAGTCTCTGGGACCAAACTCTACAAGCAGAATTAATTTAAATGCATAATACCATCACTCTTACTCCTGAAGAAACAACAATGCCCTATTTACCACAGATATTGCTGTACTAACCAGGATCCTAGATGGCCAACATTATATCAATTTCATGGTATTTTCCTATATTTATTGAACTGGATATATTCGACCTAGATTCTGTAGAAAAGTATACCGAAGATGCCTCTCACCCAAGTCGACTCTTCGTCAAGAATTGTTTCAGAAAGTCTTATAACCAAAGATAGACATTTGACAATAATAATGCTCTCTAAAGAAACCAAAATATAAAAAAATGTGAAAAAACACAAAATATACAAACGTTAAAAGTTGGCACAAAAAAAAATCCTTACAGCCTTAGAACAGAAAGAAAATCGAATAAGAACATTTCAAGATCTTTTTAAAACAGCTGAAATATATAATGAAGGAAATTTTACTTTTAAATTATTTCTTGTGATAAAAACTTAGTGCTGCCAATATATGGTCCACTGATAAAATGATAAAGCATGGAATGGAGAACCTTTGCCTTCACCTGCGGAGAAAAATTCCGATCCTCCAAATAAAAAATCAAAACAATGCCGGTGACATTTTCTATTAGAGAAACTTATTCATCAAGTATTTTTACCCTAAATAAAAACATTTAATCCAAATATAAAAAAAATTATTCTTGTTAATTTACGTTTTAAAATTCTCCGAAAAAGCCTGATTTGTGGTGTACAGGCGATTGGTTCCTTTATCATGACATTGCTAGGTTACACAAATCTATCATAATATTACATTTTTTAGCTAAACGGTTCATCCTAGAGGTCTTCTATGCATCTTATTCTCCTGAACTATCTCCATGTGACTCTCTTCTTTCTATCCCTAAACTAAAAGTATAATTCTAAAAGGAAATCTATTTTAAAGATATCAATGATATCTAAAGAAATGTGACACAGCGGAACTATATAAAATGTCACAAAAAGTAATTTTATGATAGTTTTATTGAGATTTATAAAATATTTTCAAGTACCTCTGCAACCACAGACACAGAAAGCTCCATGGGACACCTGTCAATCATCACTGGACTCCGGGGGGACCACAGGTGTAAGGGGTTCTCGGAATCTTATCGGCAAATAAGAAAAACGGGACGGTGGCTGACCACTCTCATTATTATTATCTTTATCTTGGGATAAGTTGTTATCTCTCTCCCAATAAATACCTCTTGTATATAATTTTATTGGAGAACTAAAAGGTAATTACCCTTTATTAAAAATTAATTATTCCCAAATTTTCCCTTGCTTTATTTATCTCCGCGTCAATATGAAGTATATATTATAGTATAGTAATATATTAGTAAAGATGGCGATTATTCTGAAAAAGTTTTTTTTTTTTATTTGTTTCTTTTCAAATTAAAAATTTAAAATTGTCTCGAAAATGTTGGGCACACCTTGAATATATTTTATTTTTAACAAATAAATCAAGTGTTTGATATATATATTTAACAATATATAAGTGTAAAATAATATTTAAAAAAAACTATCAAGAGCAGATGGCATACTCAAATTCAATATCTCAATGATATAAAATATCAGACCAGTGATTTTAGTGTGCCATATTAATTTCATTTAGTAGTATTAAACTTTCATTTCTTCAGAGATGAGTGCTTCTGTTCTCTCTCCCAGCGGCGACGGAGCGAATCTCTAATGAGAGCGACAAACCCAGCGAGACTTGACAAAAAGTATTTGATCTCAATTGTACCTCCTCTCTCCCTCCGCGACAATGGTGCGACCCCATAACCAACTAATCGGCTTGGAAGTCGAGCGGAAGGGAAAAACTTGGTGTATCTTCTCATTGTGCATTGTGCGGGCTCTAATTACATGTGTTCTACTAATTAATGGCGACTTTCTCACCTGGATGTGGGGCAGGTTCCGGGTGCTTTGTCAATTGACGTAGGGTGGTCTGGCTAGCATGGTCACCGAACATGGGCTAGAGCGGACCTTATTCTCTGGAGATAGGTCATGGCACCCGAAAACAGTTTGGATTGTGTGTGTGGGGTTTATTTCTTTACAAAACAGGACTAACACAGCCCATGACAGAGGTTGGTCTGGCTAGCATGGTCACCGAACATGGGCTAGAGAGGACCTCATTCTCTGTAGATAGGTCATGGCACCCGAAAACAGTTTGGATTGTGTGTGGGGGGCTTATTTCTTTACAAAACAGGACTAACACAGCCCATGACAGAGGTTGGTCTGGCTAGCATGGTCACCGAACATGGGCTAGGTGAAAATAGAATACCACGGATTCAGAATTCTGGTGTGCTATTGTTGTTTAAATATGGAAGCATTTATAATATACAAAGAATTAGCCAAAATCTTATAGATTTTAAAATTTATTAACTCTACGAATATATTTGCACTAGAGGATTGTGGTAATTTCTGAAATGCTCAGAATAACTTGTTTTCAATTAGAAAATAAAAATCATATTTTAGCAAGCAGTGGTGAATTCCCTGGAATCAGATGTACCCATATCGGTTGAAAACATAATGAAATATAGTTAATGACCATCTATTTTTACCTTTAGCTTCCTGAGACAAGTCCACGCCTAAGGATATATTGATAACACACCATTTTGTAAGAGTTAGGAGAAATTGATGACTAATTTTCAAAATGCATTTATTATTTAGCAGCATTTGATTTGCAAAATGAGTAAATCCAAATGAGCTGTTGTCATTACAGAATAGGTTTTCTATTGTAATTTAGTACCCTTAAATATATTCGAAGTAGGAAAAGGAGCCATAAGTCTTTCCTTTATGAAGCGAATAAAAATAAAAATATTGGAAGAATCTATCTTTGAAAGAAAAACACCTAACACGGAACTTTTACGGTTTTACAGCAAGTAGAAACTATTGCAACGTTTCCATGAGACGTCATGTTTCAACAATATCATCTGTATTTTGTTTGTGTTTCACTATGTCTATTTGGTTCTTCAATGTATACATTTTGTTGAAGAATAACATAGGGATAACGCTTAAGGAGAATAATGTTGCATTTGTGTGTTTGTGTGTTAAAGATTGCATTGCTGGAAGATTGAAAAGAATTTCCTTATAACAGTAAATTCGAGGTGAAATATTACCTGATTCTATTCTGCAGGCAGCGTTTGAGAAAAAAAAATACAGCAGATACATCGAGCAAGATTTGTTAATGGGTAAAGGGAGCACTTGTCAAGTTCCAATAAGTCGATATGTAGGACCGAGTAAATAATATAAAGATTTACTCCCTCATATCACCTATACGGAACATGTCAATCTGAATAGTTAAGCAAAATTTGCCACTCGATTCTAAAAAACAAATATATCGGACGTGTTACGCTAAATATTTCGGTCATCGGTTGAGGTTTGCGTAAAAAAACTCTTATTCAAGATATTGCCACGTAGAAAATTAGGAAAGACAAACACTTCGGAATGAAACAGCAATTTATTTAAGGCAAGAACGAATTATGAATGATTAAAAATAGATAAGCAATGAGGGAAGTTCACAGATTAGCAAAATATAAACATCAAAAATGATACCCTGTTAATAAAACAATAAATACTTTGCTGAAATAGTATTATTCTTCTTTCTTATGTCGACTCAATCATATTAGGATATCAGGCTTGTAGAGCTTGAGACTTTGATGGCGTGGGTGAAGTAGAATTCATCAGCCTTTTTCATTAAGACTAGAAGCATTACTCAATGGCAGGCCGAAAGATATTATATCGAAATTCCTAAATTTAAATAATAGGCTATTATTATGATACATATTCAGTTTAAACAGACACAAACACGTTCTCTATAGGTACTTGAGATAAATATAGAAAATACAATTATGTTACCCATGTAAATACATTCAAAGCTACATACGTGAAATTTCAATTGGCAAATGTTATTTAAAAAGAATGAAAGAAGAGGTAGTTCTTGACCTCGTTCTGTGGATATTTAATTAAAGGATGACCTAAAAGCTGACCTTTCTCAGTGAATACATACTTTGAACGTTGATAAACATGGATTTATTTTTGCAAACTCAAACGTGATTTAAAAATACACTTTCCATTATGTTTGCTTATGAAAATACAATTAGCTCTTTTCACTATGTCTATTTGATTTTTTAATGCATACATTTTGTTGAAGAATAACATAGGGATAACGCTTAAAGAGAAGAATGTTGCATTTGTGTGTGTTAAATATTGCATTGTTGAAGGATTGAAAATACTTTCATTATAGCGCAGTAAATTTGAGGTGAAATATTACCTGAATCAATTCTATATATGTTTATATATAGAATGTATAATAGATGCAAAGATTTAAAGAACATTAAATAGAAACGGTTTAATGTCTAAACCACTCTGAGCAGAGAGAGAGAGAGAGAGATTGAGATTGAAACTACTTTATTTCAAAGTCCATATAAGATTATATATGGTTAAATACAGAATATGAATATATATGAATAAATCCCTATATATATAAAAGTCAGTGTATGTATGTATGTATGTGTGTTTGTTCCTATGTCGGCTATACACGTCCACAATACGTAACTAATCTGACTTAAATTTTAACAGTATATAGTGTAGAATCTGGAAAAACTTATAGTGAAATTTTCAGGTCTCTATCCCGAATATTCTTCGAGTTATTTGCAAATTGCGTTGCGAATTTGCCCTTTCGCTCGCAAGCAGCGCCTCTAGCGGTGAAGATGGGAGGTAATATCAGCTGACCTAATGTACATGTAAAGCGTGTTTTAACAGAGCATAGAGAAAATCTGGGAGATATATTTATCGGATTTTTAGCCAAGAAAAATTTAAATTGACTGGTTCTGGGCAAAAATAGTTGTTTTATAGTCAAAAATTATGATAACAATATTTCTGTATCATGTTTGATTATCAGATACAAAATTATAACGGGAAAAATTCCAAAAAGCAGAGACAACGGGTGAAGCCAGTTCATTTTTAGTATGCAGGAACAAAATTCTAACAGAAAAACATTCATTCGAGCAGAAGAAACAAAGCCAGACCATCTCTCTATAAAAATATCGCTTCTCAGACACAAAGTTTGGAGCGGGACGTTTCACAAGAGTGACATCCACGGCGCCAATTTATAATTGCAACGAATAGTATTTGAATAAAAACACTTAATTGGGTAAAACCCGGGCGTTGCCTGGGTCATTCGGCTAGTATGATTATATAATGATTTATATAGGAAACCAAGATATAAATAGATAAAAATAATTGATAAATATACCTATATATCAAAAAAAATATATATACAAGGTCTTCATTGGTGGCGCCCACTGCATGAAAGACTCAGCCACCGATGGACTGCGAGAGTTCTTTCCCACAGAGTGGGCAGGTCGAAGTATTGGCTGGCATTACCCACCTCAAGACCAAGATGGTACTTGTAGATGGTAGCCTTCGCTACTCTGGTCAACTAAAAAAAAAGAGAGAGAGACATAGAAACCAAACATCAGATAGTTAACGGATCAAGAATAAGAAAATGGATGATATAGTATACAAAATAGAATGTCGACATGGCAACAAAATTCTATATACAGTTATCAGCGTCATGCGTTCTGTCACCGTTTGCTGCGCCACCACGTGGCGCGACGGTGACCTTGAGTGATGTAATGACAGGGTAGGAACAAGAAATCACTTGCTATCATTATCATATCATTTTATGTCTATATCAGATTTAAAATATATTCATACAAAAAATCTTAATAATACAATTTTCAAATATCGTTGTGAAAATTTACATTTTTATTTTTGTATTTTAAAAACACACAAAGATTGAATCGGGACGTTTCAAAAGAGTGCCATCCACGACGCCAATTTATAATTGTAAAGAATAGTATTTTAATAAAACATTTAATCGGGTAAAACCCGGGCGTTGCCCGGGTCATTCGGCTAGTATATATATATATAGGGGAAACAAATCACTTTAAAGATTAGAATTAAAGAAGACAAATACAATGTGACTTAAAGGAATCTTGAAAAGATAGCTCTACATATATTGGAGCATAAATATAACGCCTACTGGGACGGAATACATATATATGAATGGCTATTTCTGGAGAGAGGGCTGGCAATCTGTGAAAATAAACACATTTTCTCTATGAGAAAAGTTTGATATACCTATATATTTTGAAGATTGAGCAATCTATAATTGAAATTATATTTTAAAAAGATGCATATATTGGATTTATAATTATTTTATTGTTCTAATATTTCGAGGGGCAACTCGTCAATTCATTAGCCTTGTAGAACGAGAGTGGTGTACGCGTGCTAGCATGTTTTAGTAAAAAAAACACTAACATCCTCGATAAAGAGAGGCGAGTTGCCCCTAGAAATATTGGAACAATAAAATAATTATAAATCCAATATATGCATATTTTTTAAACACCTTTATATATGTAATACTAAAAAAAGAAAATAATATAAAAGATAAATTTGTAAAAGAAGGAATTTATTTTATATTTTTAAAAAATGACATTTGAAAACTCTCTCTCTCTCTCTCTTTTAATTTATTTTTACCTTTCAATATTTTTTTTTATAATATATTTTTATTTTTGTTTATTGTATTTCATATTGTGTATCGACATGCGCATTGCGCGCCCTACACGTTTTTCAATATCTTTATAAATCTACAAAACATTACAAGATTTTTCTTTTCTTGAAAAGGGTAGCAGCGGGTCACCCAACTGTCGGAAATAAAGAAAAGGTTAAAGTGACTGATTAAACATATACAAACAGCCAAATGATTTTTTAATAATTTTATTCAATTAACTCTAAGTTTATATTCGTAATTCGAATTTCTTTATAAAAAAAAAATGTTTTGATAAATTCCAATATGTATATCCTGTATTAAACCCCTATACGTGTCTGAAACCACGTAAAGTCCAGGCTGTCTTTTAAGTGAGAAACACGGAATAAAGAAAATTCGGTGTGGAAGCACAATCCAATGCTATATTATATCTCCATACATAATCTCCAATAAAAACTGGCCGAAGTGTTTACAATTTTAACGCCTGCCAAATGCTTTATTTTTATTTACTTCTCCTGACGAAGACAAAAGAATTTTTTCGAAACGTTGAGAAAATGAAAAACTCTTACTGACCGAAGTATCTATTTTTCATAGAAATATATTCATAGAAATATATAATATATTCATAGAAATTGCATTCTTAATATATTATAAATGGATATTTTTGAAGAGTAATTAAAAAATAATAATAATTTCAAAATGAAAAGTCTCGAATATAGTTGGCTATCGGAAATATCTAACTACTCAAATAAAAAGCAAATTACTCATTTACGTTTATTGACAATTTATCAAATTCTTATGACCACAATGCAACCTGTCTAAAGCCCAGAATATATATATATACTGTATATATTGTTCAGAGACATTTTTATAGCCACTTCAAGACAGGTTTACTATGTTTTCTTTAATTTGAATAAATATCAGAGGAGCATACAGGGGTATTATCACAATTAAGAAGTATTTTTAACTTAAATGTATATATATGATCGAAATATAATTTATTTACCTATATTTCAGTTGTGTGGCTGAACGCCAACCTTTTTCAAGGTATTATAACATATTTATGTCTGTGTGTCAACACATGGCGTTCAGCCAGCTGAAATGTTGGTAAGTAAATTATATTTTGATCCAACATATGCCTTTTTAATTCAAGATATATTCATGGATTGCACTATTTTCAAAACTTAAGAAGTATGTGTTGTAATTTTTCAAAAAATAGAATTTCTACCATTGTTTGAGAGACAGTCATCAAATTCTAATAATGATCGTACAGAAACTTTCGAAATTCGTTCATTTTCCTCTTTTATCGTTGAGTCCTTTCAAATTTTATATGAAAAATAAAAAAGGCTTTTATGATATAGAAATCAAATGGTGGTGTCTTGTCCATGGAGTAGATAAGATCGGTTAAGCACAAGTAAGGGACTTCCCTGTAGGGCGAAGTACGGTGTCGTGAGCCCCGAGCCGCTACGGTAACCGTGAACAGGAAACTCTGAAATGTGACTGACTAATAGAAATCAAATGAATGTACCATAATGTCAACATGCTACGTGCTTTCGCATTGACCAAACAACCTCAAACATTTTCTAATGACAATACGTAAAACTGGTACTAGCTATATTGTCGTAAATATTAACGAAAGGTAGACATACAATAGGTAAACATGAAGTAGTCAAGCAGATTATAAGAAATCGACAAGAAGTATATAGGAAGTAGAAGTAAATATAACTCTATTTCGTTGTTTTTTTGGAAGTAAATCAATTTTAACTGCCCCTACACTGCAAGAATATAATTATTAGATGGGTAATCATTTTATTTGAAAAAGAAAAACGGCCGCGCTATAAATACTTTATTTTTTCCAATATAGATGGCGTGCTAATGCATCATGCTTAAATTATGTCTGAAATACCCTCATTAATTTTTTTGCTGGAGATCAAGGTACGAAGCATGTATTTATATTTTGCTGTTCTCTAATTTTATGCCTTTAGTTAGTCAAAATACCTTCGCAAAGAATTCAGCTTGAGTTCCGGATATAAAAGAAAAAAAAGAAAGCTTTATTAATAAGACAGGCCCTCCTAATATCTGTATCATTGCAGTAAGGGCACAGTAGAAAATTGTTTTACTTTAAAAAGAAACAATCGCACTATAATAGTTTAATTTCCCTGATCCAAATGGTGCGCTAATGCATCATTATCGCACATAAAAGACTTCACTTTCTTAAGTTTTGTCTCCGTGAATGTTGATATTGTTGCATCAATTTTAATGCGCCTTATATTTATTCAGAATATTCTATGATATTTAATATTTATTTAAAACAGATTATTTAGATTATCATCATTCCTTTTTATGGTTTCATTCCTTTTGTAATATTTTATTGTACATATATCTTGATTGGTTATTGGAGCGAGAGAGGACCTAGACGAAGACTGCGGATCACGACCTACGAGGAAGACAACGAATAAATAAACACAATAGCATTAAAAGGTAATTTATTTTATTTACTTTTACTTTTATTTATTTGCTTTGAATATGGAAACCCGCTCGGGAAACGTGTATAACACCAAGAAGGAAGAAACCAAGGTCGACGACCCTGCAACTTGGTGCAACAATACACAAAGTATAATATAAAGTATATATAAAGAGAGAGATAGATAGAAAAGGTAATAATCTGTTACATATATCATAAGTGCACATGATACAAGCCATGATAATCATGGTAGACCTACAACAACTTAGAATCTGAGTACACCCTATTTCTACATATAAAAAAATCTTTTTTGTCTGAAAGTTGCCAAGATTCCCATTTAGCTACCTTTGCTCACTAGTGGTGTCGGACTTGTTCAAGAATCGATGAATATTGGAACAATTTATTATCATTAGTACGTGCAACTCAGTCTATTACACTGTAAGTGCAAAAGTCGAATTGCTTTTCACATGTGTAGACATGTGGAGCACTTACAATAAAAGTAGTTTCCAACTTCTACCCTCCATGATTATCATGGCCTGTACCACGTGTACTAGAGATAATTAAAAATAAATTATCATTAGAAAATGCTTCAAAACGGGTTTCGTGTCGTGGTAGCCATTAGCAAAATCTCAGACAAAATGTTCGTTAAATTGAAGATGATACAGAAGTCCCTCCTATCAGCCATTAGAAGCTCAGGTTTCAGGCCATGGACCACATACGTCAATTAAGGATTGAGGCCATCTCTTACAAGAAAAGAAAGTCTCACAAAACAATGCCGCAAGAATGATATCATTAATATCTTTGATAATGTCGCATACATCTTTTTATATGTTGTTATTAAGAAATTTATTTTTAAAAAAGGGGTGAAATATAGAGAATAAGGACTATATGTAATATTTCATTCGACATAGTTCTCATATAATAAAATTTATTTGCCAGATACTTTTATGAAAATGTATAATATTTTTTATACGAGAAACTGTTGGATCGTTTTTGAAGACAACTTTCAGATTTATAAAATTAGTTTATTAAACTTTAAACATGTTTAGATATAGAGAGAGAAAATAGTTCATCACCTCGTATTTAAGGCAATACAAGAAAAATCTCATTTTCATACATCGTTCTAACCAGATTCAACTTGTGCAAAACAGACGACAAAAAAAAACAAATTAATAATAGAGGGTAGGGTCCTGTTTTTTACAAGCTTTCACACTCAAAGAATAATCATTTTTTTGCTTCAGAAACCTTTGAAAAAGAAACTCAAAATATCATTCTCGAAAGATATTCCACGAATATTTTCCAAGTCCATTAACTCGCCAACACAGGAGACTTCCAGGAACGATCGTTGGACTTGTAAAGATCCCTCAGAGGTGCCTCTCGTGATACACACACAATTTTCCTACTCCATAATGCTATCTCTTAACGTCACCAGCAGTGAAAGTGATGCCCTGCTTATTTGAGCAGGGTCTCAGGGTAAATATTATGGAGACTGTCATAATGACTTTACATGGCGACCGTAGGAAGAAATTATGTATTTCAACAGGACTCAGCAATAAGACACAAGTATTTCTGGCAGTTAATGTCACCGGTATCACAATATTTGTCACCCCTAACTCTCCGGACTATATTTATATATATTTATTAATAATACTAATAAAATAAATATATATAAAAATAAACATAATAGGCGGTGGACGAGTGGGTAACATCCTCGATTCCCGACAGCCATGAACCGGGATTGAATCCCGCTTTAACATTTTGTTCAATATATGAAATAACCTTCACATATTAGTCATTGTTACAAATATCATAAACTAGGTTGCGCTTGTTGAGCGTTACCTAATAAAGTGATTTTGGAAATATATGAAATATTTTTAAAATTATAATGAAAATTAACAGTATATATTAATATACATAATAAAACTACAGTATTTCTTTGATATTTCAATATATCAGTGATGCTTGATCAAAATCCGGAGTGTCACTATTTATGAGGCTGTCGCTGGTGAAGCTATTGATGGCCGTGCTGCGAGCAGGGATGTCGGACTATGATGATTTAATGATGATTTATGTTGGTTAATTCTTTATAATAAGGATTTTCCGGTTTCTCCGATATATAATTCAGGCCATCTCTATTTTGGACAAACCGGAAAATCCTGTTCAGAAAGAATTAACTATCATAAATCATCATTAAATCATCATAGTCCAATATCCCTGCTCATAGAGCATGCTCTCATTAATCGTTACACTCCGGCTTAGGATCAAACATCACTAATATCACTAGTTAGTGATCTCATGCCCAGCAATGGCCGCAGCCTTGCAGAAAATTGACATAGACCCAGAGCAGCAGCTTTACACACCCAAGATAGTGGACATTGCTGCTGTTGTGATTGAGATGCGTGGAGACATCTGAGGCTCTTCATTGGACACGACAACTAATTAGTGATCAATAATTACCAATCACTAATAATCAAGGTTTTCAAATAATTATTTTCCTTAATTTGCCATTGTTATAATGTTTATAATATTTATATACATATATTTGATCTGAACATGGATCCTACTAGAGAGATGGATTAGGTTTAGCGTATATTTTGACGGAATAGGCAACCTTTCTGTTTCAGAATTAATGAATCATTACACTCTTCTATAATAATGAATCATTCTTCTATAATAAGATTTGTTACACTATTCCATGGGTTCTTGTCTTCAAATTGCTCAAATTGAAACATTATACAAAGCAATCTATCTTGAAACTATTTCAAATTGAATATTTGATTTTTTTTAAATACAGTAGAACCTCCCTGTAAAAGACACCTAATTGCAGAGCCAAAGTGTACTTTAGGGAGAGGTGTCCTCTTACAGGAGAGTTGCTCAATAGTAAATACTGTCCTTTGTAGAGAGGTGTCCTCTAGCGTGAGTGTCCTCTCATGGAGGTTTTACTGTATACCATAAGATTATTATAAAGTAGCACTTATTTTTGTAAATATTGAACGTCTTTGAAAAACCATGCGACTGATGAGGAACTTTATATAAATAACACTTGTTATCTTGTTTGGCGTTTTAGCGAATAAAAAAAAACTCTCTACAAGTCGTCTTATGATTAACTGCAAATAGAAATAGCAACACTTGGGGAAAAAGAATGTCCAACTTTTCAACAAAAAAACATTCAAATATAAGAATGTCTCTTTTGTTGTTGTTTTGTTGAATATTCCTAAAATACATTATCTGATGAAAAGCTTCAAGAAAAACGAAAGTTTCTGCTCTAAATATTTCACTGAACCCTCTAAAAATACAAAATCTGATGATAATTTTAAATTTTGATAAAATTTGTCATTTTTAATGGATCAAGTTTATTGTGAAATATTAATTTATCAATCCCTACCCCTCGGTGTTGCAAGGTTGCATTTTGTCCATGCTTGGAGAGAACTCAAACCCAACGTTTTTTATTTATATTATCACAATGATCAAAATCTGGTTCTTCTAGTTAGAAATTTATATTGTAGAATATTATATTTGATTAAAAAGGCATATATTGGAATAAAAAATCATTTACTTTACCAATAAAAAAAAATAAAAAATGATTTTTTGATCCAATATATGCCTTTTTAATTAAAGATTTATTTATGGATTGCTCTATTTTCAAGAAGATTATATATTTATATAAAAGGGCGTACCTGTAATATCTGTAAAGAAAAAAAAACAATTTATTCTCAAAATTATAATAATAATATTGTAGCGAAGAAATTAAGTCTTTGTATATCTGAAGATGTGAAAGTATTTATTGATGACGTTACGGCGACTAGTCGACAATTATTAACAAAACTATCTACAGCTAGAGAATATCGATCAAGCAAGTTAGGCAACTAAATGTAAAATTTTAAATCTGTTTCCAAATATATTTCATTGAATATTTAAATTAAATAATAAATTATTTTTTTCGCCACAAAATTATTCAATGAAAATTATTTTAATTTCTATATTTTATACACTGTAAAATTTCTCATTGCCTCTCTGCTTAGTTTTAATTTAGTTTTACATAAAATAAATTGCCGTGTGGTGACACAGCTGTGCCAAGTAGACAAGAAAAAAAGCCTCGCGGGGGCTTGCCCAAGATGATCTCCGGGAACTTCGTCCATCTTCCATAAACGACCATGATTTTATTCAACTTATTGAGTATTTTTCAAGGGACCGGGAAAAAATGTTCACTAGATAAAACGATGATTCTGTAATGTAGAAAATTAGGAAAGACAAAATTCAGAATGACACGGCACACAGGGACCGGGAAAAAATGATCACTTTATCGAGAGATTCAAATTTACGAGTTTCAAATTATCAAAATATATCTATTATTTTTTTTTCTAAGTTTATAGAGAATTGTTTTAACCAATGTTCGTTAGACAAACCTTTACTCGGGTACCGATTAATATTGATTTTATTCAACTTATCGAGTATTTTTCAAGGGACCGGGAATAAATGTTCACTTTATCGAGAGATTCGTTAGACAAACCTTTACTCGGGTAAAACACGGGCGAAGCCGGGTACATCCGCTAGTTATATATAATTATGAGGTTTTTCTTTCCTAATTTTCTACGTTACAATATTTATAATTTTATATATCTCTTACTATACTCGATTATATAAGTAATGAAATATAGAAGTAATAATACACCATTTTCAAATATATAAAGAAATAAGTCAATATAACAAAATACAATTAAAGTTAGCCAAATTGAGAGCATTGTGAGTGATAAAGCATAATTTGGATTATAGATTATAATACAAGAAAATAAGACCTAATCCAAATATTTTAATAGTGTGTGACGTTTCGGCAACAGCATTTTTATTCTTTTGTCTGATGATGGTGACAATGCTGTTGCCGAAACGTCACACACTATCAAATTATTTGGATTAGGTCTTATTTTCTTGTATTATGGCATTGAGAGATAGAGAGAATATGGTTTTATACGGGCACAAAGTGTTTGATAAAAAAAAAAGCTCCCCGGCGGGGAATCGAACCCCGGTCGCCCGCGTGACAGGCGGGAATACTAACCACTATACTACCGAGGAATTAAACAGAACGACATTGATTGAGAGATAAATGGAATAGTACTTTCTACTAGGACAGGTAGCTTCCTTAACCCCGGGGTTCAATTGGAAGTATGCTTTAGAAAATCTATTTTTAAACGCGGAAATTTCTGGAAGATTTGATGGTAAATGGAAACCATCCAGGCTCCCCCAATAAATTGTGTCTTCGATAATTATAATCTATCTAATTTTACTTTTCACTTTCCTTTTTACACCATTTCCCTGTATAATATCGGTCATAAACTTAGAAAGATTTAGATATAAAAGATCCAAACACAACCTAATATAGATTTTATATAGAAAATATAGTAGTAATAATACATCATTTTTAAATATATGAAGAAATAAGTCAATTATTAATGTCGTTTCATTACCCGCATATTACAATCCTGAAAAATCTAGTATTTTAGGTGTGTGTGTGTGTGTTATGCAAATATTTTTTGAAAAATATTATCAAGAGTGAGTAATAATGGAGCATATTTTTTTATTTAATTGAAAACACTTTATTAAAAAAATAATAACCAGAATATATAATACTAGAAGCTGAACGCCTCTTTGTTCAAACAGATTCTCAACGTAAATGTCCAATTCGGTAGTGCTTAAGAATATATGGAGAAAATTTAGGTGTGAAAGGTATATGCTAAATTTATTGGATCCAATATAAATATTAATAAACGTTTTTTTAAAGAATTTTAAGTGTATTGAATCTAAAAAAAAAAGGACTAAAATTGACATAAATGTGCAAATTATCTGTCATTACGCAATAATTTGATTTATTGAACCTTAAAAATATTCTCATTTTGAATATCATTATTGAGATTATCCTAATCGACAAAATGTTGAAGTGAAAATTTTGAATTCTTCTTGCTACAACCACTATATATGAAATTCTAACGCAATTTTTAACTGTAGACTTCTTGCGCTCTTATCTTTCATTTCAATTGAAAAGGATCTTTGTATTGCAAAGTCTTTGTATTTCAAAAATACTCTGGTGATTTCCCTCAAATTCCACTCTCAGAATATTGTAAGAGAACTGTTACTTCAAATGTGAGTTATGTGCGCTGAAATGAAAAGTTTAAGATATCCTATAGTATATTCTTTTTTTCCCCCGATTTCAGGGAGTAGAAAGACAAAATTGGCAGTTTGATATGGAAAAGATATGGCACGAATACATAGCCATAATGAGGAATAGCCGTTAAACTATAAGGTCTGTGGTGAGAAGATCGTGGATACTGTCTGTTAAGTGAGAAGATTTTCCATGACCAAGATTTCTGATGGTTGCTCTCTGCAGAAGGATGGCGAGAAAGAAGTGGCGTCATTGCGATCAGCAGAAATGGAAATTCCACTCTGAAATCACGGAGCCATCAATGTAATTAACATATAAGAACTTCTTAGCACTCTGCGCCTTAGATATCACAAATTCTTTATCTGAAGATATTGAAAGCCTAGGCCGATAGGGGAGAAGCCGCCACTCTGATCGTTTGGTGGAATTTAGATATCAATTTGGTACTTCATTACGGTGGGCGTCTTCTGTTCTTAATTTTTGTAGAAAACCCTCGTTACACAACTATCTTTAAATTTCCCCATTAACAGTAAACATGCTCTACCAAGAATATTCTTTATCAATAAATACCATTGTTATGTTGTTGTTGTTTCTTATCACCTTGTGTAAAGATTATACGAATTTCATGATCTCATGGATGGGATGTAGGGGTTCAGCTTTCGTTGATCATGGCACCATGATCCAGGCACACTTTGGTGAAGGTCTGACTTTGCCTTTAATTTGAGGCCGTTCCCAACATGGAAGCAGATGCCTTTGCTGCCTATTCTAACATGAGACAGACACAGCTCCTCCGTATCCCTAGAGAGTGGGCCCTTGCTGAAGTCTATCAACCGGGTCAGTTGAACTCAGGATTTTTAAAGAGGTCTTTCTCCTCTTAATTCATTGTTATAAAATCGCCTGCTTAAAAAAAGTATGTAATATTTCAAATATACTCATTAGTTTAATTTTATGTTTTTATTTATACTTACCTTCTTATGGGAGCTGAAAATCATAAAGAATTTTGTAATTGATCGCAAAATTAAATAAGATTTATGCAAAATCTTGAATTTCTATGGAGATAAAAGGAAACATCGTTACCCCTTACTAATCGAACTTGTCCACACGTCATCCAGATGAGGAACAAACCGTGGATCGTGTTCTCTATAAATAATTAATCAGCATAACAACGATCCTAAACGGCTCTAAACTTCTTTTAACAGTGCCTCTCTGTTTGGCTTCCAAGACAAATCTTCTTGCAAAGATGTTCTAATCTGGTTGGCCAAGACAAGCCAAACATCCCCATAAATATCAGAATATCTCGGGTAGTGTTTGCGATCTAGAGATACCACCCAGACATTAATGCCACTAAACGATCAGAGTGGCGGCTTCTCCCCTATCGGCCTAGGCTTTCAATATCTTCAGATAAAGAATTTGTGATATCTAAGGCGCAGAGTGCTGAGAAGTTAGAATATGTTAATTACATTGATGGCTCCGTGATTTCAGAGTGGGGTTTCCATTTCTGCTGATCGCAAGACGCCATTTCTTTCTCGCCATCCTTCTGCAGAGAGCAACCATCAGAAATCTTGGTTATGTATAATCTTCCCACTTAACAGACAGTATCCACGATCTTCTCACCATAGACCTTATAGTCCAACGGTTATTCCTCATTATGGCTATGTGTTCGTCCCATATCTTTTCCATATCAAACTGCCAATCTGGTTCGCCAAGACAGGCCAAACATCCACATAAATATCAGAATATTCCGGGTAGTGTTTGCGATCTAGGGATACCACCCAGGCGTTAATGCTTCTTACTTCTCGCAATAGGTTCTTTAAAAGAGGGGGAATGACATTTTACATTATTATATGATTCTTCGATATGCGAGAATGAGGATATCAAGGTTGAAATAAGAGCTATAATTACTCCATTAGAAGAACACTATCTCCTCAGTGTTTCTTGACCTCACGTCCAATATTTTTATTATCTTTCCCAATTTCATCAATGTAACCCGAATGGAATCAGATTCTAGGACTCATGAAAGTATGCAACAGCGGATTGGTCTACATGTTGAAAATGTTCTTAATACCTAAGATTTGAAACTGCTTTCTATAGCTATATATATAGAGCGAACTGATCTCCCACGTCTTCTAATTGGATTGATGTAGCCATGTTTGTACATAAAGGGGGTTAAAAGAGAATGCGAGGAGTCTTCCTGGAGTTACTTTGTGGAGACGTGAAAGCTTTCTTTGAATGCTGGTTCGTATATTGTGATCTCCTAGAATATCTGTATAGCCCCGGTCCGCTCCTATTAACGTTAAATAAAAGATAAGTATTGTGGTTTTGTTATAACTCATCATGATGTTTTTTTTTTTATTTACGTCCTCCCCTTTTGTTTTTGTTGTACCTTTTGAGTGTACGCGTTTCCATGTGTTAAAATACTTTTTAATTTAGACCCTAGTACTTTTACCTTTGTGTGTAAACCTGCAAAAGTAACTGTCATTTTTATTATAAAACTTTCGATTGTATGCGTTTCTGTGTTAATATACTTTTTACTTTAGGCCTTATTACTTATTATTTTTGCGTTCAAACTCATAAAAGTAAATTTTGTCAAGAAAAATAAATATATGTTAAAATATTTATTGCTCTATTCACATATTATCTTATCTTTATAGAGGGCCAGATGCTTATTATGCTACAGAAACGGCTGTGCCTATTTTCTTCGTTTGAAAGGAAATATTCAAATTCTCTTCTTTAGTTTATTATATGGTTCACCAAGGCGACCTAGAAGTCAGAAATTTTGTACATTTAAAATGTTTTCAGGATTGAAAAGTCTATAAAATACCAGACTTCTATGTGATCAGGAATATATTAAAATTTATCACAAATTTGAAATAAAATATTTCATTTCTAACCACCAAAAAGTCTGAAATTTTATTGCCATACAATTTTATCAGTTTGAATAGGTGTATCAAAATTCAAACTTCTAGATGTTCTGTTTGTAAATTGAAATTTGGTCTGAAACTTCAAAAATAAAATAGTAATTTGTTCACTCCCCCGACCACACAGAAATCTGAATTTTGTCAAATTGCATTGTCATCATATTTAAACAAGTATACTAAATTTCAGACGTTTAGGTTATATGCAAGTATGTTAAAAATTGATCACAAAATTTGTGGAAAGACAAACCAGACAGACATGGAAGCAAGTTAAGTAAAAGCTTTCTAAAATTCAACTATCTAGAATCGAACCCGCGAACTTTTAAATCATATGAAATTTTAATGGCAATGCTTCTGAGCTAAATAAATACTGCATGTTGATTGGTTAATGAACTCAACGTTGAGAATGACTGATTAAGCTCACATGACATTATGGAACCAATCAGATGCCGAATATCGACCACACCTCAGGCAGACGGATGGATGACACAGGCCGCCATGTCCTCCCAAGGTTTCGAGGTAGTCTCCAGCTGATTTATATAGGTGTCAGTGTTTATCCTGAGGCCCTGCTAGAAGAAGTGTGAATACAAGACCTCACCTCCAATACTGATGAGGTCAGGGACCATCACGGAGTCAAGGAATTACGCGATTACCACAACAGGTACCTCTGAGGAGTCTTTATATCTACAATCATTCGTGGTATTCGTTCTTTGGTTCTGGTTCATAAAAATCATATTTCAGGTTGTTGAGGAAGGCAGTAGCCTTTCCTTTTCTGCTTTCTTTCATAGCGGCAGTCAGCCACTGGTCTTTCCGAAGTACTTAGGACTTGAGACCTAAATCCTCATGAAGAGTTCTGACATCTGTCTTAGGATCAAGGCCTATCTCCTTCACTATGGCTCTCAAGCTATTTTCAGGGTCTCCATCAACCTTCTTGACATTTTGACAAGATTCTCGCTTATCTATAAATCCACCCGTGACAAAAGGTTTTTACTACATTCGGCACTCATTTGTGAGAATCTAAAATTTTTCCTCTGCAGTTTAAATATAGTTTAAATATCTTCAAAATTGTGGTAATTGACCTATTAAACTAGGTCAAACGAGTTGATGAGAGATAAAAGATCCATGCTTCGTCATTATACGCCTGTGAATGTTGCTTCTCTGGCATTCTCTTAGTAGGAATTTATTAATTACCAGGTATATTAGTATGAAACGCGAAAATTTTGAGTGAATTCAAAAGTTCGCCAATTCCATACAACAAAAGATTTTTTATTCAAAGTAATTGCCCTGATTAGCTATACACTCGGACCACCTTTCAGGCAATTTTCGAATTCCTTGTCTGATAAATTCTATTTCTTTTGAGTCGAACCAGTCAACAAGCCATTTTCGGAGTATGTCTGAGTTCGAAAATTCCTATTTTTTTAGGGCGTGTCCTAAAGATGTGCAAAGGTGGTAGTCCGGCGGCGCTAAGTCTGGTGAGTACGGCGGGTGGGGTAAGAGTTCCCAGCCCAAGTCTTTTATGGTGTTTTTACCACTGTAGCGTTGTGGGCTGGATCGTTGTCATGCTGCAGTATCAGCTTGTTGTGCTTTTCACGCAATTCCGGTCTTTTTTCATTCAATACCTCTCTCAAACTGTGCGGTCTGGTCCCACCATACGCAAAGCATTGTCTTTTTTCCTAAGCGATTGGGCCTAGGCTTCCGTTTTGGAAATTGGCCGAGCAGGCCCCACGACATTTGACGCATAGGATTGCTGAAGTGGATCGATTTCTCATCAGAAGTTATGATTCGGTGCAAAAATGACTTCTTTTCATGCCTGGCGAGCAGCCCTTCGCAGGTCACCAGACGCCGTTCTTGCTGACTTTCGCTCAACTCGTGGGGGACCTATCTGGAAAGCTTTTGGGTCATTCTGAGGCTGTTTAAACGTAGGGAAACAGAACCTTGAAACACCTGGAGCTGTTTCGCGAGTTTCTCCTGCGTTTGGGTAGTGTCGTCATCCAACAAAGCTTGCAGTTCAGCGTCCTCGAACTTTTGGTGCGGTTTTCCACGTGGTTCATTATCAAGTTCGAAATCGCCACTTTGGAATTTTTAAACCACCTGTAACACTGTGATTTGCTCAGAGCGTGGTCGCCGTGAACTTCCTCGAGCATTCGGTGGGCTTCAGTGGCACTTTTCTTCCAGTTGAAGGCGAACAACAAAACTTCCCGCAAATGGGCACTTTTTGGCTCGGAAATCACCATTTTCCACGGGCTGCAAAAATTTTTCACGATTTGAATTTTTCTAAAACTCCCCACATGCTGATGCCACGTGAGTCAAAAAACAAAATGCCTTCAACAGCGCCACCGTCAGCTCAAATAAAGTTGCACAGCGCCCTCTGGCAGCCATTTTCGCGTTTCATACTAATAGACCTGGTATGTAATGTGTAAAAAAATTACAAATGTGATATTGACCTGGGATAAGGGTTATAAATTAAAAGAGGCATCTCCTTAACTGAAAGTTGCTGATGGCTTGCACCATCTATTGGAATAAATATAACTATTCGTTGATTTTAATTATTCCAGAATTGCCAAATACCCTTTCTTGATTAATCAAGAAACGCCCGAAATGCGTACATGGTTAGTTTTTCTTGATTTCTCAAGAATGGGTATTTGGTCAATTCTGGAATAATAAAAAAAACCGAATATTTGATATTTATTCTGACAAATGGCGTAAGCCATCAGCAACTTTCAGCTGCCCGATAAGGAGATGTCTTTTTCTTTTTAAAATTATTTAATGTTTATTTCATTTTAGGCCGAGGTATTTATGTGTTTCAAGTATTCTGGAAGAAATAGGTTATAAAAAATTTTGAAAATTTAGCGTCTGAAATTACCATGCAATTCCCGATACAAAAATCATAGTATATAGTTTTATTGTTTAGAATAAAAGTGTTTTTCTTTGTGATTGTTTGAGAATAATTTGCTTGTGTGAAGAATGAAAGTTTTTATATCAGGCTAGAGAGAGAGAGAGAGGAGATATTTATAACCCAGGTTCCTGGGGCACAGAAAACCAACTACCCGGGAGTCCAGCTCACTAGATGAGCTAGTGTTGAGCCCTTTTACTCGTGTCCTGTTTTGATTGCTGAGTTGAACCAGTTGACCAGAAATTTCCATGCTGAGGTTGAGTCTGGGAGGCTGGCCATAGAGCTAGGATTGAGATGGGTCAGTCCAATCAGGATAGCTGTTTACATCCTTTGTCCAGGAAGGCTGTACAGCTGAAGAGAAGATGATCGACTGTCTGGAGATCTTCTGAACAGTGGATGCAGGTAGGGTCTGTTTCGGGATGCACACGTGTAATGTCTGCCAGTACATAGCCCATGAGGATGGCGGTCGCTATGAATTTGCGAGCATCAATGAATAAATTAAGATATAGGTCAGCATTATAAAAATATTCGGATTTGAGGGTTATTTATGACTGTTGAAAGTAATATGTTACCCAAAAATTAAATGATTACATTCTTCCCCGTATAACGTATTCACCTGACATTTTTTTTTGGGGGGGGGGGGGGGTTACCTAGGTTATATTGGGTTTTATTCAATATTTTATGATTTATTTCACTTTGATGCTTCATCACTTAATCAACTTACAAATTGTATCCAAATAGTACAAATTTATTTAAATAAAGGTAGAAAGATTAGCTAGACTGCTGCTATATGGTGCTATAAGATATTTTTGAGACTGAGAGAGAAAGGATTTTTTAAAAACTAAAGAAACTCTCATTGTGAGACACTGAGAACTGTGGAGAGAGAAGGAAGGAAAGCCGGTCATGTAAACGCTATTATATAGAGAGATAAAATGTACCACAGAGGAATCTAACAAAGATGGGCCAAAATTTCCAAAGGTTTAAAATTTTCTTTAAAAACTTTTAAGAATAATCGATTCAGAGGTTTGAGAATTCATTGCAATATAGTCAAAAATAATAAACAAAAGGAAGAATTATATTTATTATTGTAATTTATTATCATTATAATCACTTTGAAGGAATATAGAAATAGAGAGAAATTTATATATATAGGGCAATAACGCGTCATCTATATATAATATGAAAACATTAAGGCACAAATGTTTCTTTTACACGTAAAACAAACTTCTAATGACCTAACTGCGATGAAAAAAAATATTGGGAGGGCTTGGCCCATCAGTGGTGAACCCTCCCAGCGGTTTCGCCTATTTAATCTACCAGACCGCTTCTTAGAGCTCTAATATTGTATTGGACGATTCTGCTTATATATGCTACACTGAAGAATTATATCTTAGAAATGGCATTCAAACAAGCTATGAACATAAGTTTTTAGGACAGTAGAATTATATATTATTCTATATACTATTCTACTGTCCTAAAAGTTCATGTCCATAGTTTTCTACACTGTCCGCGGTGGTTGCGATGAGCTGAAGCTACTGGTGCCGCTCGCGAGGAATATGGGAGAGGTGGCAGTTGATGGCGCTCACTTCCTGACCGTGGACATCGATGGAGCCTATGGTGATGTGGCCCGGCCACAGGATGCGTTGCCGCAGAAAGGCGACGCCCGGCCCGAATCCCTGATTGCTGTAAGAGACACGACGGCGGGGCTGTAGAAACCTCGAACATCGTCCATCGATGAGACGTTGGTCTCCTGTACAAAGACAACGTCCACACGATGTTGGCGCAGGAAGTGGCAGAGCTCGATGCTCCTCTTACAAGCGGCAAACTCGCAGACGTTGATGGACGCTAGGGTGAAGTTAATAGCAACGGCATTCGGACTGCCACTAGACGCATGTAGAGTGCTGTCTGGGTTGCGGATGGCGCTCGAGCAGCTTCAGAGCAACCTTATAAAGCCGAGCCTTTGGGCATTCTCTATTTTTTTGAGGAGGTTCTGCAGGTCAGCGACCCCCCGGGACAAAAGGCATCTACAATTTCTCTTTACTCCAGCAAATAATTTCGGCTTCATTAAAGAGGAATCTGGAACCCTCTTTAGCAGTTTTGTTTAACTGTTGGCGAGTTCTAGAGCCGCTCCCGTAGGTGATGAACAAATGATGCTCCTCATCGTCCATTGAGAGGCCCTCCATCTGCACGGATGGCGCTTCTTGTTCGTACTAGGGTGTTGGCGCCAGAACATACGAAGCGGGGGGGGGTAGGGGGGAGTCAAAGTGCTTGGGATGACCGCGGGGGGTGGAGCAGATGCCACAGTTGGAATCGCAGGCCTGAAGGAGGCTGAAGGTCCAGTCGACGCAGTGGCAGGCATAGCAGCGCTGGTGTTGAAGGGCGCTTTCTCGGAGGCATCTGCAGGGTTCTTGACATTCAAGGGACAGTTAGCTCTACGAGGCCTTTAGCACCGTGGGAATTTCACTCCGTAGGAGAGGATAATTGAGAGGGTCTTCCCCCTGGAATGGCAATCTGTCGAGCCTCACGCCCTCGTTCAACAGAGTGAACACTTCTCGCCTGCTATCCTTGAAGGTGAAGCCCCACGTTGAGGAAAGCCAGGGCGATGGGAGTGATTCGCCCATAAGATCTCAAAGCGGCGATGATCTCCGCATCCTCAGCAGGGAAGAGTGGTTTGCTGATGATTGCTCTATCCGCCCTTCTGCGGAAGGGGAAGGCTTTGAGGAGGGTATTTTCAGTTGCGAGGCCTTCCTCAATCAGGCGCTATGCAAGGTCTTTGGTGGCGAAGCAGACAAGAACGTGGCCGTTTATCCTGGCCAGCTGCACGATGTTGGCGCCTCCAACCAGCCTGAATGTACTGGAGCTGGCTGAAGTTGTAGCATTACTCAACGAACACGCACTGGTCCAGGGTGCCCGATGAATGCTGTGCCCTTGATTCCGTGATCCGTTGTCGCTTGGCCTTGATCTCTTTGCCTTGATCTGACGCTTCGTTGGAGGCTTGTTGCGGGAGGTGATAACACTCTTTTGGCTGCCTGTGGTGTTGCCGGACTACGCCGTTGATGTACGCGGAGTAGCTGATGTCTTCCGTCTCTTCCTGTCCACCTTGATGAAAAGAGAAGAATTGTCAGTAGACTCATGGTGCTTCTTGGCCTCCGTTCAGTTCAGAATTCGACCGCCATCATCGTTGGAAGCCAGCCACCATTGTGCCGAATTTATATGCCCGTCGTCAACAATGGACAAATTTTCATATAATTTGCTCTCGCAATTAATAATGAACTTATTTATTAAATTCTTCTCGCTGATTATTCAGCTATCGTTTCATTAAACTAAACAAGATTCACATTATCTCGTAGAGGTAGTTCAGGGTTTTCAGCCAATATATCATAAGTGTTTGAGACTTCCATATCTTTGCTTCTAGAAGCAAAAAAAAGTTCAATTAGAGCTAACGACGAAAAAAAAAAAAAAAGAAAAAAAAATTTCGCCCACTCGAAGCATCGGCGGGTGCGCGTGCTCGAGAGATAAAATCATCCACAAGGTCAAAACGGGTAACAATAAAATTAGGTGATAATTGTTTGCTTCTCTCTCTCTCAGTAATTAAGAGGAATGGGTTTGTAACATTCAGACAAAAGGGTTCATAATCTCTGTGAATAATAAATGTGAATATAAGAATATGTGAATATATAATGAATGCAACTCCAAGACAATTTGGTCCACTATCTATTCCATTGCCCATTCCTACATGAAAAGAGACTGGAAATTCGCGAAATTTCGGGGCAAACCCACTACAATGTACAACATGTATATAAAATCTTCACTACTCTCCTGCTGGATAAAACATTTGTTTATAAATATTTTAAATATTTCAAGGCGATTGATAAAATGAGAGAAGAAGTGCTCAATTCCACAGACAACGGCTGATTGCTCCCCCCTCCCCTCTAAATTGCTTTTCCTCCTCACTCATGTACATATATAACCGTTATGGGGAATCCCCTTGTAAGACAATAGTGTCTTAATAAAGGTTTTTTTGTTGTTGTTGTATAATGAATGCAACTGATTCATAAATATTATCCAATGCATCAAAACCAGACTTAGGCAGGATCATTTTGACCTGGCGTACGCTGTACGCGGCTAAAACAACATGAACTAATTTTCCCTTTGCCCAGAGGCCGTAGCCAATGAGGATCTTCCAAGACAGGATTATTGATGGTGGAAACTTTTATAATGGAAGCGTGAGATCAACTTTATATTCCGCATCACCGTTGCAGTTCTGCGATTCAAGTTTGCATCGTTTCATATATCGTAGACATCCTTTAAAATAGGAAAATTGAAAATTACATGGAATTTTTGTGTATTAACAAAATGTGTCATATAAACATTATTAATATTTTAAAAATCTAATGATAATAGGCGCCCCTGTACCACCGATTAGAACCTTAGGCCTTAACATGGTGTACAAGTTGGGTTTTTTTTTTTTGGAGTGGGGGGGGTGGAGGAAGCTTATTCGAGATTATTTTCGCAAAGCGCCAATTTTAGATCACAGAAGAATCCACAACACCAAATTTTGACAAATTCGGACAAAAGATAACTTATATACCATGGGCTATTCTCCTCATCA
>CP092867.1:113938437-113951608 GCA_030710605.1 Cordylochernes scorpioides
CAATCCTGAAAAATCTAGTATTTTAGGTGTGTGTGTGTGTGTTATGCAATTATTTTTTGAAAAATATTATCAAGAGTGAGTAATAATGGAGCATATTTTTTTATTTAATTGAAAACACTTTATTAAAAAAATAATAACCAGAATATTGTTGCACCAGGTTGCGGCTTGGCAGACTCTTCAGCCTTGATTCTCTCCTGTGCTGGGTCTTGCATCTTACCAGAGCGTGTTTCAACCATCCTACAAATTTATAAAAGGGAATAATGAGATAAGTCTACTTTATGTAGCCACCAGCATCATTTATTTATTTTCTCACATCAAAGAGAGCAGTGAAGTCACAGTGTACCTAAATACAAATGATGATAATCTAAAAATAATCTGTTTTAAATAAATATCATAGAATATAAAAATAAATAAATATATAATTTAAATTTCAAATATATTAAAAATAATATAATAAATACGCCATTAATCATGATGTAACACTTCCCCCTCTCCAGAGGTCGTCACGTCCTCGTGAGTTACCTCATCAATTCTCTCAAAATAGGGTTTGAGTCTTGAGACATGGACAATCAATGGGTCTTGGCCAGGATTATCTTTCGGCTCAATTAAGTAATTTACGTTAGACAGCTTCTTTAATATTCGATATGGGCCAAAATATTTTCTCAATAGTTTTTCGCATTTTCCGATTTTCCTGACTGGTGTCCAAACTGCCACTAAATGTCCTGGTTCATAGATTTTCTCATTGTGTTTTTTGTCATAGTTTCTTTTCATTCTTTCCTGAGTCTTCTCTGTGTTGTTAATGACTACCTGTCTCGTCCTTGCTATTTTATCTAAGTAATTTTCTATATATTCGTCGTAATCGTCCATGTTACTGTCCGTTGGGATATTCTCGTCGTCTAAGAGGGACATGGGTTCCCTTCCAAACAACAGGAAAAATGGAGAGTAGCCTGTGGTTTCTTGAATCGTGGTATTATACGCGTGGGTGATAAAAGGGAGGATTTCATCCCAGTTCTTTTGGTCTGTGTTCACATACATGCTGATCATATTGATTAAAGTTCTATTTAGCCGTTCCGTTAGTCCGTTAGTCTGGGGGTGGTAGCTCGTTGTGAAGCAGTGTTTCACTTTGCACATTTTCATTACCTCCTTCATCAAATTGCTAGTGAATTGTGACCCTCTATCGCTAATAAGAAATCTTGGGGCCCCGTGACGTAAAATAATATGTTCGATTAAAAATGTAGAGACTTCTTTCACGGTTGCTTCTGATACTGCCTTTGTTTCAGCATACTTGGTATAATAATCAGTCAACACAATTATCCACTTCCTTCTTCTTTTCGTTGATGGCAAGGGGCCAACAAAGTCAATTCCGATTCTTTCAAAAGGGTAGTTAGCTGGGGGAATAGGTTGTAGAAGTCCAGAAGGCAAGTGATTTGAACCTTTCCGACTTTGGCAAAGATGGCACGTCTTTACAAATTCTGAAACATCTTTCAACATGGAAGGCCAATAGTATTTATTCTTCAATCGGTAAGTGGTTCTGGCGACGCCCAGATGGCCATTCAGCATATGGTTGTGGTATTCACTCATGACTTCCTTCCTTCTCTTCTTTGGCACTACCAGCAACCATGCCCTACCTTCAGGATTTGGATTTTTCTTGTAGAGACACCCATTTTCTTCTTTGAAGTTCTGTGTAATTGAACGCTTGTTTCCACTAAGGTTCTCCTTAATATTCTCAATAAAATCATCCTTTTCGTCTATTATTTGATTCAGAAATAGTCTTTCATAATCTTCGTCCCATTCGTTTTCAGGTAAGGGTCCTCTAGATAGACCATCAGCGTCCAGATGTTTTTTACCCGATTTATGTATGATTTCGAAATTATATTCCTGAATCTTCAGTGCCCATCGTGCTAATCGGCCGGTCGGATCTTTCAGATTCTTAAGCCAGCATAGTGCGTGATGATCAGTTACGATTTTGAAGTGCCTTCCATATAGGTAGGGTCGTAACTTGGACATTGACCACACAACAGCTAGACATTCTTTTTCGGTAGTCGAATAATTTTGCTCAGGTTTGCTCAGTGTTCGACTTAAATATGAGATAACTTTTTCTTTATCGCCGAACTTTTGGACTAATGTTGCACCCAGGCCGATGTTAGATGCGTCAGTATGAATGTAAGTAATTGCATTCGGGTCAAAGTGCCCTAAGATTGGAGGATTTATCAATGCTACTTTAAGGGTTTGAAATGCTTTTTCTTGATTTTCTGTCCAGGTAAAAGGTACATTCTTTTTTATAAGACTGGTTAATGGATCGGCAATTTTTGAAAAACCTTTGATAAATTTTCTATAATATGAGCACATTCCTAAAAATGATTGAACTTCTTTTATCTTTTTGGGCCGAGGAAAATCTCTAATAGCCTTGATATTATGCTCCGCTGGTTTTATACCATGTTGATTAGTTATATGGCCAAGAATCTCCAGTTCTTCGAAAGCAAATTGGCATTTTTTGTTGTTCAATTTTAAATTAGCCTCGCGAAAACATTTTAAAACAGCTTCTATTCTTTTGAGATGTGTTGAAAAATCCGAGCTATAAATGATTACGTCATCTAGATAACATAAGCAAATTTGCCATCTAAGATTACCAAGCATATTTTCCATGTTCCTCTCAAATGTAGCAGGGGCATTACATAGACCAAAGGGCATTACGTTGAACTCATATAGGCCATGTGCTGTAGTGAAGGCTGTCTTTTCTTTATCTTTCTCCTCAACCTCTACTTGCCAATATCCTGATTTAAGGTCAATTGCTGAAAAGTATTTGGATCCTTGAAGTGTATCCAATACTTCATCAATTCTGGGAATTGGGTAAACATCCTTCACTGTTACATCATTCAATTTTCTGTAGTCAACGCAAAATCTGTACTTACCATCTCGCTTCTTGACCAAGATTACAGGGAAGGACCATGGACTCGAGGATGGTCTAATTATGCCGTCTCTGAGCATTTCATCAATTTGTTCTTTTATGATTTCTCGCTCTTTCGCGCTCACCCTATACGGCTTGTGTTTGATCGGTTTCGCGCCTTCTGTATCGATCCGATGTTTCGCTAAGTTGGATCTTCCTAATCCCGACGAAAACAAATCCTCGTACCTTTCCAAAACTTGTTTCAATTGCTCCTTTTCCGTATATGCTAAATTTTCGTTTTTCTGAAATTGGGGTTCTTCATGCTCTTTTTGTTCACTTTCTTCCATAAGATTCACTTCGGCTGGCTGGCTTCCAAAGCACAATGTTTGGTTTTTTAATATTTTTAATGGTCGAGGGTAAGGGTTTGTTATCCAGATATATGTTTCCTTATTCACAACATTTATTAAGCTTCTCGCTAGTCGAAGTCCATTTGTTTGAAACATTTTATGGTTCTCCTCGATGATGTATTCGCCATCCTCTGCTTCTACAAATGCATTAATCAATTTAATAGAAAGTTCTGGTATAATGGCATCCTTTGCACTTTTTATTTTCTTCTGTTGATATTTGATTACGTCACGATTTTCTGTCAAGTCATATTTGATTATTTCACGCTGACAATCAATTTTTGCGTTCATTTTCTTAAGAAAATCACGTCCAAGTATAAATATTCGCAAATGTGTTCTCATTATCACAAATTGATGTGTAATTGTTTTGTCATCAAATTTTATATTTAAAATAATATTTCCTACGATATCTAATTCTTTGCCATCGGGTCCGGAGCACATTTTATCAGGATTTATTATTTCAAGACCTGTGTTAAGAGCTGTACTAAGGTCGACCACTGAAAGATCGGCGCCTGTATCAATCAAAGCTTCGCAGATACCGATTCTATCCACGTTAATGTTCATTTTATATTTGGGGTCTAACTTTTTAATTCCATTTATGGTCGACTTGCTTTGATTGACGGACTCAGGCGCGATGTTTAGTTTAAATCTTCTAATGCAGCATATCTATTCCTTGTAGGGATACTCGAGTACGGGCTATTACTTACGTCAGAGTAGAGCAGAGGTCTCGACTTCTGAGTTCCATTATCCATTCGGATTTCTTCTTCGACCTTGTCTTGTGTAACTATGGGGTCCTCTTCCACAATTCTTACAAACCTGACTCTGCAATACCGCGCTACGTGTCCTGGCTTGTTACACTTGAAACATATTGGTCTCCCGTCTTCTGTCCTATTCCTATTTGAATTTGGATTCTTATTGTATGTTTTACTTGGGTAGACCGGTTTTGGCTCAGGATTGGGAGTGTAAGATCGTCTAGGGGCAGATACCTGGGGCAGAGGCTTGTTCTGGTAATACCTCGGAGTGGGGGCCTGGGGCTTGGAGGTGTTCTGGTAGTACCTCGGAGCGGGGGCCTGGGGCTTGGAGGTGTTCTGATATGGTCTTCTGAACGACGTAGCATTCTTCCATTGCTCTTGATGATGGGGACGAGGAGAGCGTGGTCCATTATAAAGAGCTTTTGATTTTTCTGCACGTTCTTGGTAATTCTTTTCGAACAAATCCTGCTTTTTACAAATTTCTAGAAGTTCATTGGTATTTTTAGGAGGGTTTAGGTGAAGGGCAAAAGAGTATTCTTTCTTTAACCCTCCAATAACCCAGTTTATTTTAGTCTCTTCTTCCATTTGGGGGTCGACCTTGTTGCACAGTACAAGGATATCCTCTGCGAACCTGATTGCAGGTTCATTCCACTGTTGTATCCTGTTTAATCTCATCCTCATTTCTTCTTTGTTGGCGTCTGAGGCAAAATCCTCAATTAGGCGGCTCTTGAAATTTTCCCAGCTGGTGAAACTTACTTTGTGTAGGTTCAGCCAGGTTTTGGCGCTACCAATCATATTCATGGCAGCATAACGGGAGATAATGTAGTCTGCCCAATGGTACAGGAAGCCAATTTCTTCAAGAGATTCAATCCATGGGCGAGGGTCTTCTGTTCCATCATACTTGGGGATGTCGATGTTGGGATTCAGGACAACTGGGTCGGAACTAGCATCTCTACCAATTGTTGCACCAGGTTGCGGCTTGGCAGACTCTTCAGCCTTGATTCTCTCCTGTGCTGGGTCTTGCATCTTACCAGAGCGTGTTTCAACCATCCTACAAATTTATAAAAGGGAATAATGAGATAAGTCTACTTTATGTAGCCACCAGCATCATTTATTTATTTTCTCACATCAAAGAGAGCAGTGAAGTCACAGTGTACCTAAATACAAATGATGATAATCTAAAAATAATCTGTTTTAAATAAATATCATAGAATATAAAAATAAATAAATATATAATTTAAATTTCAAATATATTAAAAATAATATAATAAATACGCCATTAATCATGATGTAACAATATATAATACTAGAAGCTGAACGCCTCTCTTTTCAATCAAATTCACAACGTAGATGTCCAATTCGGTAGTGCTTAAGAATATATGGAGAAAATTTAGGTGTGAAAGGTATATGCTAAATTTATTGGATCCAATATAAATATTAATAAACGTTTTTAAAAAGAATTTTAAGTGTATTGAATCTAAAAAAAGGGGACTAAAATTGACATAAATGTGCAAATTATCTGATGATTACGCAATAATTTGATTTATTGATCTTTAAAAATATTCTCATTTTGAAAATCATTATTGAGATTATTCTAATCGACAAAATGTTCTAGTGAAATTTTTGAATTCTTCTTGCTGCAGCCACTATATATGAAATTCTAACGCAATTTTTAACTGTAGACTTCTTGCGCTCTTATCTTTCATTTCAATTGAAAAGGATCTTTGTATTGCAAAGTCTTTGTATTTCAAAAATACTCTGGTGATTTCCCTCAAATTCCACTCTCAGAATATTGTAAGAGAACTGTTACTTCAAATGTGAGTTATGTGCGCTGAAATGAAAAGTTTAAGATATCCTATAGTATATTCTTTTTTTCCCCCGATTTCAGGGAGTAGAAAGACAAAATTGGCAGTTTGATATGGAAAAGATATGGGACGAATACGTAGCCATAATGAGGAATAGCCGTTAAACTATAAGGTCTGTGGTGAGAAGATCGTGGATACTGTCTGTTAAGTGAGAAGATTTTCCATGACCAAGATTTCTGATGGATGCTCTCTGCAGAAGGATGGCGAGAAAGAAGTGGCGTCATTGCGATCAGCAGAAATGGAAATTCCACTCTGAAATCACGGAGCCATCAATATAATTAACATATAAGAACTTCTTAGCACTCTGCGCCTTAGATATCACAAATTCTTTATCTGAAGATATTGAAAGCCTAGGCCGATAGGGGAGAAGCCGCCACTCTGATCGTTTGGTGGAATTTAGATATCAATTTGGTACTTCATTACGGTGGGCGTCTTCTGTTCTTAATTTTTGTAGAAAACCCTCGTTACACAACTATCTTTAAATTTCCCCATTAACAGTAAACATGCTCTACCAAGAATATTCTTTATCAATAAATACCATTGTTATGTTGTTGTTGTTTCTTATCACCTTGTGTAAAGATTACACGAATTTCATGATCTAATGGATGGGACGTAGGGGTGCAGCTTTCGTTGATCATGGCACCATGATCCAGGCACACTTTGGTGAAGGTCTGACTTTGCCTTTAATTTGAGGCCGTTCCCAACATGGAAGCAGATGCCTTTGCTGCCTATTCTAACATGAGACAGACACAGCTCCTCCGTATCCCTAGATAGTGGGCCCTTGCTGAGGTTTATCAACCGGGTCAGTTGAACTCAGGATTTTTTAAGAGGTCTTTCTCCTCTTAATTCATTGTTATAAAATCGCCTGCTTAAAAAAAGTATGTAATATTTCAAATATACTCATTAGTTAATTTTATGTTTTTATTTATACTTACCTTCTTATGGGAGATGAAAATCATAAAGAATTTTGTAATTGATCGCAAAATTAAATAAGATTTATGCAAAATCTTGAATTTCTATGGAGATAAAAGGAAACATCGTTACCCCTTACTAATCGAACTTGTCCACACGTCATCCAGATGAGGAACAAACCGTGGATCGTGTTCTCTTTAAATAATTAATCAGCATAACAACGATCCTAAACGGCTCTAAACTTCTTTTAACAGTGCCTCTCTGTTTGGCTTCCAAGACAAATCTTCTTGCAAAGATGTGCTAATCTGGTTGGCCAAGACAAGCCAAACATCCCCATAAATATCAGAATATCTCGGCTAGTGCTTGCGATCTAGAGATACTACCCAGACATTAATGCCACTAAACGGTCAGAGTGGCGGCTTCTCCCCTATCGGCCTAGGCTTTCAATATCTTCAGATAAAGAATTTGTGATATCTAAGGCATAGAGTGCTGAGAAGCTCGAATATGTTAATTACATTGATGGCTCCGTGATTTCAGAGTGGGGTTTCCATTTCTGCTGATCGCAAGACGCCATTTCTTTCTCGCCATCCTTCTGCAGAGAGCAACCATCAGAAATCTTGGTTATGTATAATCTTCCCACTTAACAGACAGTATCCACGATCTTCTCACCATAGACCTTATAGTCCAACGGTTATTCCTCATTATGGCTATGTGTTCGTCCCATATCTTTTCCATATCAAACTGCCAATCTGGTTCGTCAAGACAGGCCAAACATCCACATAAATATCAGAATATTCGGGGTAGTGTTTGCGATCTAGGGATACCACCCAGGCGTTAATGCTTCTTACTTCTCGCAATAAGTTCTTTAAAAGAGGGGGAATGACATTTTACATTATTATACGATTCTTCGATATGCGAGAATGAGGATATCAAGGTTGAAATAAGAGCTATAACTACTCCATTAGAAGAACACTATCTCCTCAGTGTTTCTTGACCCCACGTCCAATATTTTTATTATCTTTCCCAATTTCATCAATGTAACCCGAATGGAATCAGATTCTAGGACTTATGAAAGTATGCAACAGCGGATTGGTCTACATGTTGAAAATGTTCTTAATACCTAAGATTTGAAACTGCTTTCTATAGCTATATATATATAGAGCGAACTGATCTCCCACGTCTTCTAATTGGATTGATGTAGCCATGTTTGTACATAAAGGGGGTTAAAAGAGAATGCGAGGAGTCTTCCTGGAGTTACTTTGTGGAGACGTTGAAAGCTTTCTTTGAATGCTGGTTCGTATCTTGTGATCTCCTAGCATACCTGTATAGCCCCAGTCCGCTCCTATCAACGTTAAATAAAAGATAAGTATTGTGGTTTTGTTATAACTCATCATGATGTTTTTTTTTTTATTTACGTCCTCCCCTTTTGTTTTTGTTGTACCTTTTGAGTGTACGCGTTTCCATGTGTTAAAATACTTTTTAATTTAGACCCTAGTACTTTTACCTTTGTGTGTAAACCTGCAAAAGTAACTGTCATTTTTATTATAAAACTTTCGATTGTATGCGTTTCTGTGTTAATATACTTTTTACTTTAGGCCTTATTACTTATTATTTTTGCGTGCAAACTCATAAAAGTAAATTTTGTCAAGAAAAATAAATATATGTTAAAATATTTATTGCTCTATTCACATATTAGCTTATCTTTATAGAAGGCCAGATGCTTATTATGCTACAGAAACGGCTGTGCCTATTTTCTCGTTTGAAAGGAAATATTCAAATTCCCTTCTTCTTTAGTTTATTATGGTTCACCAAGGCGACCTAGAAGTCAGAAATTTTGTACATTTAAAATGTTTTCAGGATTGAAAAGTCTATAAAATACCAGACTTCTATGTGAGATCAGGAATATATTAAAATTTATCACAAATTTGAAATAAAATATATCATTTATAACCACCAAAAAGTCTGAAATTTAATTGCCATACAATTTTATCAGTTTGAATAGGTGTATCAAAATTCAAACTTCTAGATGTTCTGTTTGTAAATTAAAATTTGGTCTGAAACTTCAAAAATAAAATAGAAATTGACAACCACAATAGAATACCACACGAAATAGAAAACCACACAGAAATCTGAAATTTTGTCAAATTGCATTGTCATCATATTTAAACAAGTATACTAAATTTCAGACGTTTAGGTTATCTGCAAGTATGTTAAAAATTGATCACAAAATTTGTGGACAGACAAACCAGACAGACATGGAAGCAAGTTAAGTAAAAGCTTTCTAAAATTCAACTATCTAGAATCGAACCCGCGAACTTTTAAATCATATGAAATTTTAATGGCAATGCTTCTGAGCTAAATAAATACTGCATGTTGATTGGTTAATGAACTCAACGTTGAGAATGACTGATTAAGCTCACATGACATTATGGAACCAATCAGATGCCGAATATCGACCACACCTCAGGTAGACGGATGGATGACACAGGCCGCCATGTCCTCCCAAGGCTTCGAGGTAGTCTCCAGCTGATTTATATAGGTGTCAGTGTTTATCCTGAGGCCCTGCTAGAAGAAGTGTGAATACAAGACCTCACCTCCAATACTGATGAGGTCAGGGACCATCACGGAGTCAAGGAATTACGCGATTACCACAACAGGTACCTCTGAGGAGTCTTTATATCTACAATCATTCGTGTTATTCGTTCTTTGGTTCTGGTTCATAAAAATCATATTTCAGGTTGTTGAGGAAGGCAGTAGCCTTTCCTTTTCTGCTTTCTTTCATAGCGGCAGTCAGCCACTGGTCTTTCCGAAGTACTTAGGACTTGAGACCTAAATCCTCATGAAGAGTTCTGACATCTGTCTTAGGATCAAGGCCTATCTCCTTCACTATGGCTCTCAAGCTATTTTCAGGGTCTCCATCAACCTTCTTGACATTTTGACAAGATTCTCGCTTATCTATAAATCCACCCGTGACAAAAGGTTTTTACTACATTCAGCACTCATTTGTGAGAATCTAAAATTTTTCCTCTGCAGTTTAAATATAGTTTAAATATCTTCAAAATTGTGGTAATTGACCTATTAAACTAGGTCAAACGAGTTGATGAGAGATAAAAAGATCCATGCTTCGTCATTATACGCCTGTGAATGTTGCTTCTCTGGCATTCTCTTAGTAGGAATTTATTAATTATGTAATGTGTAAAAAAATTACAAATGTGATATTGACCTGGGATAAGGGTTATAAATTAAAAGAGGCATCTCCTTAACTGAAAGTTGCTGATGGCTTGCACCATCTATCGGAATAAATATAACTATTCGTTGATTTTAATTATTCCAGAATTGGCCAAATACCCTTTCTTGATTAATCAAGAAACGCCCGAAATGCGTACATGGTTAGTTTTTCTTGATTTCTCAAGAATGGGTATTTGGTCAATTCTGGAATAAATAAAAAAAAATAAATAAAAAACCGAATATTTGATATTTATTCTGACAAATGGCGTAAGCCATCAGCAACTTTCAGCTGCCCGATAAGGAGATGTATTTTTCTTTTTAAAATTATTTAATGTTTATTTCATTTTAGGCCCGAGGTATTTTTGTGTTTCAAGTATTCTGGAGGAATTAAGTTATAAAAAATTTTGAAAATTTAGCGTCTGAAATTGCCATGCAATTCCCGATACAAAAATCATAGTATATAGTTTTATTGTTCAGAATAAAAGTGTTTTTCTTTGTGATTGTTTGAGAAGAATTTGCTTGTGTGAAGAATGAAAGTTTTTATATCACGCTAGAGAGAGAGAGAGAGAGATATTTATAACCCAGGTTCCTGGGGCACAGAAAACCAACTACCCGGGAGTCCAGCTCACTAGATGAGCTAGTGTTGAGCCCTTTTATTTTGTCCTGTTTTGATTGCTGAGTTGAACCAGTTGACCAGAAATTTCCATGCTGAGGTTGAGTCTGGGAGGCTGGCCATAGAGCTAGGATTGAGATGGGTCAGTCCAATCAGGATAGCTGTTTACATCCTATGTCCCAGGAAGGCTGTACAGCTGAAGAGAAGATGATCAACTGTCTGGAGATCTTCTGAACAGTGGATGCAGGTAGGGTCTGTTTCGGGATGCACACATGTAATGTCTGCCCGTACATAGCCCATGAGGATGGCGGTCGCTGTGAATTTTGCGAGCATCAATGAATACATTAAGATATAGGTCAGCATTATAAAAATATTCGGAGTTGAGGGTTATTTATGACTGTTGCAAGTTTTATGTTACCTAAAAATTAAATGATTACATTCTTCCCCGTATACCGTATTCACCTGACTTTTTTTAGGGGGGGGGGGTTTACCTAGGTTTAATTGGGTTTTATTCAATAGTTTATGATATATTTCACTTTGATGCTTCATCACTTAATAAACTTACAAATTGTATCCAAATAGTACAGATTTATTTAAATATAGGCAGAAAGATTAGCTAGACTGCTGCTATATGACGCTATAAGATTTTTTAAGACTCAGAGAAAAGCGTTTTTAAAAACTAAATGTTTCCCACAATGAGTTAAAAGACACTCTCATTATGAGACACTCAGAACTGAGAGAGAAGGAAGGAAAGCCGGTCATGTAAACGCTATTATATAGAGAGATAAAAATGTACCACAGAGGAATCTAACAAAGATGGACCAACATTTTCAAAGGTTCAAAAATTTCGTATAAAACTTTTGGGAATAATCGATTCAAAGGTTTGAGAATTCATTGCAAAATAGTCAAAAATAACGAATAAAAGGAAGAATTATATTTATTATTGTAATTTATTATCATTATAATCACATCGAAGGAATATAGAAATAGAGAGAAAAAGTCAATCAATCATTTATTCATTAAATATCATTATTATAATGACAAAGAACAATTAATATAGGACAATAACGCGTCATCTATATATAATATGAAAACATCAAGACACAAACGTTTCTTTTACACCTAGAACAAACTTCTACTCTCCTTATTGCGATGAAAAAATATATTGGGAGGGCTTGTGGTGAAACCTCCCAGCGGTTTCGCCTATTTAATCTACTAGACCGCTTCTTAGAGCTCTAATTTTCTATTGGATGATTCTGCTTATATATGCTACACTTAAGAATGGAATCTTAGAAATGGTATTCATACAAACTATGAACATAAGTTTTTAGGACAGTAGAATTATATGTTATTCTATATACTATTCTACTGTCCTAAAAGCTTATGTCCATAGTTTTCTACGCCATCCGCGGTGGCTGCGATGAGCTGAAGCTACTGGAGCCGCTCGCGGGGAATATGAGAGAGGTGGCAGTTGATGGCGCTCACTTCCTGACCGTGGACATCGATGGAGCCTATGGTGATGTGGCCCGGCCACAGGATGCGTTGCCGCAGAAAGGCGACGCCCGGCCCGAATCCCTGATGGCTGTAAGAGACACGACGGCGGGCTGTAGAAACCTCGAACATCGTCCATCGATGAGACGTTGGTCTCCTGTACAAAGACAACGTCCACACGATGTTGGCGCAGGAAGTGGCAGAGCTCGATGCTCCTCTTACAAGCGGCAAACTCGCAGACGTTGATGGACGCTAGGGTGAAGTTAATAGGCAACGGCATTCGGACTGCCACTAGACGCATGTAGAGTGCTGTCTGGGTTGCGGAAGGCGCTCGAGAAGCTTCAGAGCAACCTTATAAAGCCGAGCCTTTGGGCATTCTCCATTTTTCTTGAGGAGGTTCTGCAGGTCAGCGACCCCCGGGACAAATGGCATCTACAATTTATCTTTACTCCAGCAAATAATTTCGGCTTCATTAAAGAGGAATCTGGAACCCTCTCTAGCAGTTTTGTTTAACTGTTGGCGAGTTCTAGAGCCGCTCCCGTAGGTGATGAACAAATGATGCTCCTCATCGTCCATTGAGAGGCCCTCCATCTGCACGGATGGCATTTCTTGTTCGTACTAGGGTGTTGGCGCCAGAACATACGAAGCGGGAGGGGGGGGTGGGGGTCAAAGTGCTTGAGATGACCGCGGGGGGTGGAGCAGATGTCACAGTTGGAATCGCAGGCCTGAAGGAGGCTGAAGGTCCAGTCGACGCAGTGGCAGGCGTAGCAGCGCTGGTGTTAAAGGGCGCTTGCTCGGAGGCATCTGCAGGCTTCTTGACATTCAAGGGACAGTTAGCTCTACGAGGCCTTTAGCACCGTGAGCATTTCACTCCGTAGGAGAGGATAATTGAGAGGGTCTTCCCCCTGGAATGGCAATCTGTCGAGCCTCACGCCCTCGTTCAACAGGGTGAACACTTCTCGCCTGCTATCCTTGAAGGTGAAGCCCCCACGTTGAGGAAAGCCAGGGCGATGGGAGTG
>CP092867.1:113951708-113982159 GCA_030710605.1 Cordylochernes scorpioides
ATTCGCCCATAAGATCTCAAAGCGGCGATGATCTCCGCATCCTCAGCAGGGAAGAGTGGTTTGCTGATGATTGCTCTTTCCGCCCTTCTGCGGAAGGGGAAGGCTTTGAGGAGGGTATTTTCAGTTGCGAGGCCTTCCTCAATCAGGCGCTATGCAAGGTCTTTGGTGGCGAAGCAGACAAGAACGTGGCCGTTTATCCTGGCCAGCTGCACGATGTTGGCGCCTCCAACCAGCCTGAATGTACTGGAGCTGGCTGAAGTTGTAGCATTACTCAACGAACACGCACTGGTCCAGGGTGCCCGATGAATGCTGTGCCCTTGATTCCGTGATCCGTTGTCGCTTGGCCTTGATCTCTTTGCCAGGCGTTTGACGCTTCGTTGGAGGCTTGTTGCGGGAGGTGATAACACTCTTTTGGCTGCCTGTGGTGTTGCCGGACTACGCCGTTGATGTACGCGGAGTAGATGATGTCTTCCGTCTCTTCCTGTCCACCTTGATGAAAAGAGAAGAATTGTCAGTAGACTCATGGTGCTTCTTGGCCTCCGTTCAGTTCAGAATTCGACCGCCATCATCGTTGGAAGCCAGCCACCGTTGTGCCGAATTTATATGCCCGTCGTCAACAATGGACAAATTTTCATATAATTTGCTCTCGCAATTAATAATGAACTTATTTATTAAATCCTTCTCGCTGATTATTCAGCTATCGTTTCATTAAACTAAACAAGATTCACATTATCTCGTAGAGGTAGTTCAGGGTTTTCAGCCAATATATCATAAGTGTTTGAGACTTCCATATCTTTGCTTCTAGAAGCAAAAAAAAAAAAGTTCAATTAGAGCTAACGACGAAAAAAAAAAAAAGAAAAAAAAATTTCGCCCACTCGAAGCATCGGCGGGTGCGCGTGCTCGAGAGATAAAATCATCCACAAGGTCAAAACGGGTAACAATAAAAATTAGGTGATAATTGTTTGCTTCTCTCTCTCTCAGTAATTAAGAGGAATGGGTTTGTAACATTCAGACAAAAGGGTTCATAATCTCTGTGAATAATAAATGTGAATATAAGAATATGTGAATATATAATGAATGCAACTCCAAGACAATTTGGTCCACTATCTATTCCATTGCCCATTCCTACATGAAAAGAGACTGGAAATTCGCGAAATTTCGGGGCAAACCCACTACAATGTACAACATGTATATAAAATCTTCACTACTCTCCTGCTGGATAAAACATTTGTTTATAAATATTTTAAATATTTCAAGGCGATTGATAAAATGAGAGAAGAAGTGCTCAATTCCACAGACAACGGCTGATTGCTCCCCCTCCTCTCTAAATTGCTTTTCCTCCTCACTCATGTACATATATAACCGTTATGGGGAATCTCCTTGTAAGACAATAGTGTCTTAATAAAGGTTTTTGTTGTTGTTGTTGTTGTATAATGAATGCAACTGATTCATAAATATTATCCAATGCATCAAAACCAGACTTAGGCAGGATCATTTTGACCTGGCGTACGCTGTACGCGGCTAAAACAACATGAACTAATTTTCCCTTTGCCCAGAGGCCGTAGCCAATGAGGATCTTCCAAGACAGGATTATTGATGGTGGAAACTTTTATAATGGAAGCGTGAGATCAACTTTATATTCCGCATCACCGTTGCAGTTCTGCGATTCAAGTTTGTATCGTTTCATATATCGTAGACATCCTTTAAAATAGGAAAATTGAAAATTACATGGAATTTTTGTGTATTAACAAAATGTGTCATATAAACATTATTAATATTTTAAAAATCTAATGATAATAGGCGCCCCTGTACCGATGAGAACCTTAGGCCTTAACATGGTGTACAAGTTGGCTTTTTTTTTTGGGAGTGGGGGGGGGTGGAGGAAGCTTATTCGAGATTATTTTTGCAGAGCGCCAAATTTTAGATCACAGAAGAATCCACAACACCAATTTTGACAAATTCGGACAAAAGATAACTTATATACCATGGGCTATTCTCCTCATCAATACAGAGGCTGCTTTGATTTCATAACGTCCTACGATAGCAGTTATGTTAGTGGTCAAAACTGCAAAGAGTATATGTTTAACCTTTAATAGAGATATTACTCACCAAATGGGTGGCTAATGCGAGGCTTCACTGTAGATAATAATTTGTAGTCATTTCATCAGATAGTTTCCAATTATATAAGAAATGTTTAACGAAAAGCCTTATACTGTGCAATAAATTGATAAAGAGGGAGCAATCTCTCGGAATATTTTGAGAAAAAAATATTTTTTTTTCTTTACAGATCCAGGTACGCTCTTTTTTATATAGGCCTAATGCTATATTACGAATAATAAAACAATTAAAAATATATTATTATATCAAAACTTTCCTATACTAAACACGCTTTCAGTGGATACAGGCTTATTGGCGTAAATTACAATGAGGGAGATAACAGAAGAAATCTCGCATTTAAAGAACTGTAAAGCAGCTGGAATCGACGAGGTACCGAACGAAGCAATTAAGCTCCTTCCCCACAGTTACTTGCTGTTACTCAAAATTCTATACAACAGAATACTAAGATCAGCCGTATTCCCATCCTCCTTCTCGAAGTCTATTATTCATCCGATTTTTAGAAATGGCGATTCTGATAATCCATCCAACTACCGCGGAATCTCACTGCTGAGCAATTTCGCGAAACTATTTATAGCAATACTTAGGTCCCGCCTAGTCAAATGGATTGAAACTAAGGATATTATCCCAGAGAATCAAGCGGGCTTCAGATCTGCTGACTCGTGTCAAGATCATATTTTCATATTGACATCTGTAATCCAACTTGCCCTAAAGAAGAAAAGAGGTAAATGTTACTCCTTCTTTGTAGACTTAATAAAAGCTTTTGATACGGTTCCTCACGCATTGCTATGGACAAAATTAGTCAAAATAGGACTGAATCACCGATTTGTCAACTTAATTAAATGTTATTATGAAGACATGACCGCTGCAGTTCGTTGGAACAATTCTATCACTGAATTCATTGAAATTCGTTCGGGGGTGCTCCAAGGTGACCCACTATCCCCATGCCTATTCCTACTCTTTATTAATGATTTGATTAAAATATTTGATGACTCGGGGCTGTCAGGAATATACTTACCCAATTTTGGAAACATACACCTCCTCCTATATGCCGACGATATTGTTTTGATCGGTGATTCTAAAATAAACCTTCAATTGAAAATCAATATACTGAAAACCTATCTAGAAACTAACTTACTAACTCTGAACGAAAAAGTCAAGAATAATGGTTTTCCGTAATGGAGGAAAGGTGGCGCGTTCAGAAAGATGGTATTGGGGTCAAAGTCCTTTAAGTGTTACATTAAAATATTAGTACCTGGGCTACCCGCTCACCCCTTCGATTTCTTTCATTCAAGTTGCCTTAAATTATAGAGGCAGGACCATGGCCGCGTGGTGCTGTGGGGGAGATTATTCTGAGGTCAAAGCTCAAATCCTTCCATGCAAGTATGAGGTTGTTGGATTATATAATCTTGAGAGTCCTACTCTATGCGGCTCCAATCTGGGCACATGACCAAGCCTTAATCTTAGATAGAATCCAGGATACCTTTCTCAGACGTTTTCTGTGCCTTCCTAGCTATACTCTGGGCTATATTTTGAGGGCCGAAACAGGAAGAAACTCTTTTGATATCACAGTGAAAAAACTAACTTTAAAATTTTGGACTATAATTCTGAAAATGGACAGCAGCAGGCTACCTTCAATTTGTTTGGCACATTTGTGGGACATTTCAATTTCTTCAAAACAGAATATCGGACTGGTAAAAAGTATAACAGAGCTACTTAATACCACCGGTTTCTCATGGCTTGTTGGATGTACAGACTTCAATATTCTACAAAGATACATCCCCCTAATTATTAGAACGGCAACCGATCAGTCTTTGCAGCTGGATTATGTAAGAATAAGAAAATCAGTACTCTACTCTCACTATAAATACTTTCATTCATCACCTACAATGGAATGCTATCTGAATGACAATATCCCCCTAACCTTAAAGAGAATCATTGCACAAGTAAGAAGCCTTTTTGTAGTACAGAGAATTAATCATGTTTCACTATTGAAAACTAAGACCATAAAATGCACCTTATGCAACGGTGAATTTAGTCTCGATTTTCCACACTACATGTTCTACTGTACGGCAATGGAAGAAGAAAGAGAAATTCTTCGTCGAGAGACCGGCTATAATAGCAATTCGCCTTATGTTTTAATGGCAAAAGTCGTAAAATCCAGACCCTTTGCATTCGCTTTTTATAAATACTGGAAATAAGCTCAATCAAAGTGTTTAGCACAGATACCGGATCTAACTCGATAATTGGTCGAGGTCAATACCCAATATTTGTATATAACTATGATGCGAATTTGTTATTTATTTATGTTGTCCTACCGGGAGAATCCTGTATGGCACGTGTGCCTAATAAAGGCTATTGTTGTGTTGTTGTTATATCAAAACTACAGGTTCAAAAATGATGGCAAAGATATCAAAAATTCTAAAAGATCAATGTATAAATTCTAATAACAAAATAATAATTTATATAAAAAAGGAACGTACTTGGATCTGTGAAATAAAAAAAAAATTACAAGTTAATTTTAAGTTTATTGTGCTATAAAAATTGATAAAGAGGGAGCAATCCCTTGAACTATTTTGGAAATAAATGTTTTTTTTTTCTTTCTTTCACAACAGAGATCCAGGTACGCCCTTTTTATATAAATATATTCAATGGATCGCCTTTTGACTCAAAATAATAATACCCATATCGTCCCTACAACTGCAAATTATCGAATCTGAAAATCGGTACTTTTCAGGAGAAGATAAAACTCCAATAGTTGTGAACCCAAAATCAGCCCATTTCCCAATGGGCAAATTTTTTATATATTTTTAATCTATTTTTTGCCTTCTTTCAGATGATATTAACATTTATCAGTTTGCTAGTTTTTAAGTTCCAATAATACATATTCGTTACATTGCAAGTGAGTGCTAATCATTGATTTATCATGGTTCGCTGATTCAATCTAGAGAATGTGGCACTTTCGACAGTTTGTTTTGAAATAATTTTGACACTTTCACATTCGTCATAGGAAAATAATTAACACTAAAATGTTTAGTGGGCAAAAAAATTTATTCGTAAAACAATACAAAGAAAATATAAAGGTAAAGTGAAACAACAATTGTATTAAATTAATAAAAACTAAATATTGTGTAGTAAACCTTTTGTACTCATGATTCATAATTATAATTATTATGTTATGTTATTAAAATAATGACAATTAAAAAAAAAGTTTATTTTCAAAATATTTTTATAGGTATAAAAATTATAGGTTTTTAATCTTCGTCTTCACTGGCGTTTGGCTCTGGAAGGCAATCTCTGCTGCAGTCACTAGATGTGGGCAAATTGTGGTAATATTCGTGGTATGACCATGAAGATTCTTAACTAAAATGTAATCGAATATTGTATTCCTCGCTCTGTCATGCCACCACGAGGATCGTACTTTGTTAATTTGTCGAATTCCATCGTGTGACCTTGTTTGGGAAATCTTCACAAAATGTTCCCATAGTTTCCTTATGTATAATAAATAAGGATTATGGATGAATGATCCGCCTTCCCCTGGGTAGTGTCCGACTACATGCTTGCCCAATGTTGGGAATCTTATGGTTCAGACGATGAAACAATAAATAATAAGTTTACTTACAGCTCAAATGGTTTTATAGAATTAGGCGATTTTACCTTTTAAGAAAGTTTTTTATATTTATTATTTTCAAACAGAGAGAGAAAAAAAAAAACATTCATCAATTGCACTTACTAATTATATAAAACAAAAATATCACTCGTTATTTTTTTTATAATTACACACAGTGTTTTCAACCTAAAAATATTTTAAGATCATTGATTTATTATTTTAAAACATTTTCCTTCTTTTTTTCCAACACCAAACACAGCAACCTAAGGAAAATCTACCTTAACAACGATGAAAAACATTTTCCTACCTTCACGAAATATCAGGCTGATGATGTTTTCCAGGAAAACATTCTTCAGCGGCTTAAAGTATCAAGACAAGCCAATGAATGGAAGAGAAAACAAATATTTTTGTTAAACCAAAGTATTATACTACAAAATACTAATAGAAGTAGTATGCAAATTTTATATTGTCGCGATTTCAAATTAGTTTTATTAATCAATTGGTGAATTTCGTGAGTGATGTTTTTCTCACAACAAAACTAGAAACAAGAAAATGAAAAATCAGTTACAGAATTTACATACCTTCCTTATATATCATTAAACATAAAAGTATTTACATATTTAATAATAGAGATATTTGATTACATTTGATTTACATAAAACCAATTTGGTGACAATATAGTTATATTCAAGATGAAATTGAGAAAAACGTTTTAAAAAACAAAAAATCTCACAATGAGTTTCTTTTTATTTTAAAATACTAGCTTTCAAGCGATTTTTCGCTATTTTAAAATAAAAAAAGAAGCTCATTGTGAGAAAATATTTTTGTATTTTTTAATAGTTATATATAAATATGGTAAAATCACTTTCTGATTGTGGAATTTTGGAAAGCAATGTCACATCGACGAACTACTGACAAATCCATTAATGACAGAATACAATCCAGGTCTATTTTCAGAGATTTAAAAAATAGAGAGAGAGAGCTTTTCACTTAGTTCCAGTCTCGATAGAAAACGACAGATCACCATAAAAAAAACTGTAGAGAAAGGAAAATCGACTTCAAACCAGGCCACCCTATGGGTCAGTTGTTGAAGGCCAAGGAGGAAAGTCTTTGGACTTAGCCATTAAGACCTCCCAGGGTTCTGGGTCAGAGAGTTTTTTAATGACTGGTGTCGGTATATCTTGAATAAAGATGCCATCTTGTGTGGATTAGGTCAAGGTTAAGGAATACCTTGACCTTCCTCTTGTATATCCCATCGATTGTTGAGATTTAGACTGATGGCGCTACATAAAGATCAAATATAAAAGGTAGTAATGCGTTTCTTTATTTGTGCAAAGTGCAAGCTTTCAGATCTTTATAAACCTACTAAAGGCATATCTTTATATTTCTATATACAGGTAAACCTGTTTATAGCGCCCCCTCTGAATAGTGCCTTCAGCTCTATAGCGCCCGATTTTAAATACGTAGTACGATGCGATTTACATTAAAAGTGACCTGTCTATACCACACCCTCTCTATAGCATCCTATTTTGGTGAGTCCCAAGAGGGGGCGCTATAGACAGGTTTAACTGTATTTATATATCCTAATTTTCTCAACTTATAGCTATGCCTGTAGAAGGATTATAAAGATCCGAAAGCTTGCACTTTTCACGAATATAGAAACACATTGATACTGTTTATATTCTTATTTTACACTTTATAGCAATTTTCTCTTCTAATGGAGGTCATGTCTTCTAGTTTCTATGTGTTAAACTTATCATATTTAATGTCTTCAGTCTCTAACGACCAGATTACATAAAGGTATTCGAAATATCTTTCATTTATCATATATTTTTTATATCTTTAGATAAAAGGCATAAATTGGATTGAATAAAAGATTTGTAGTCGTATAATAATCTATTTTGTATTATACTCTCTGTTTTGTATATAGTAGAATTGGGAAATTCGTTGATATAAAAAGTGAGATGTATGTAAATATTAGAACTCTAAAATTTTTTTTTTTTTTGTAAAATTAAAAAAGGAAAGTGGTAGTAAACTTTAATTTTGGTTGCATATCTTTTCCTTATTTTTAGGATAGAAAACAGCAACCAACATTGGTGAGCCGTATTATTTGTTTTTCTCGAAAAGATGGAAGATAAAAAAGAACATGCAAGAATGGAAGCTGAGTCTACTCAAGAAATTAATAAGGTAAGCATTAAAATACCTCCATTTTGGGCAGATAAACCTGAAATTTGGTTTTATCAAGTTGAAGCTCAATTTAACATAAATGCGATAACATCCGAAGAAACAAAGTTTAATTACTTAATTGCACAACTTAAGCCAAAATACATTGAAAATGTTTGGGATATAATTACTCTTGATAGTAAATTTAAATACACTGAATCTAAAACACGCCTTTTAAATATATTTAAAGATAGTGAAAGTGTTCGAATTAAAAAACTTATCTCAGGAATAGAACTTGGAAATATGAAGCCAAGTCAAATGTTACAAAAATTGAGATCTTTAGCCACTAGTGATATATCTTCTAATTTAATTAAGACCTTATGGCTGGAGAAATTACCTGACTCAATGAGAAACATATTGCTTGTAAGTGATGAAGATGTGACAAAATTAGCATCTATGGCGGATAAGATTATGGACATGACTTTTTCTCCTGATGTCTGTGGGGCTAGTTCTTCACAAACCTCTCATAATGTTATGGAGAACCTGTTAGAAAAAATATCTTCACTTGAAAAACAAGTAGCTGAAATTAACCTATCAAGATCAAGGCCATCATTTAGAACTCAACGCCAACGATCTAGATCCAGTAGCCGAATCCGTAGAAAATACGATCCAAATGGCAGCTTTTGTTATTACCACTTTCGATTTGGAGCTCGTTGTATTCCTGAAAAAAATGCAAGCCTCCTTGCAAGTGGGTAATAAATAAGACGAAAAATCAGGAAAACTCTAGACTGCAGTAGAACAGGCGGCAGTGTCTACGGCAGATAATTTGATTGATTGTCGCAAATATATCGATTATTTATAAAAGACAAAATTTCAGGATTACAATTTTTGATTGACAGTGGAGCTGATGTTAGTATTTTTCCTATAGCACATCCTAGGTGCCAAAAGAGTGATTACAAGCTTTACGCTGCAAATGAGTCGGAAATTGAAACCTATGGTATTAAATATTTGACACTAGATTTAGGATTGCGCCGAGAATTTCCATGGCCCTTTGTAATTGCAAAAGTAAATAAAGGCATAATAGGAGAAGATTTTCTTAACAAATTCAATTTACTTATTGATATAAACAGGAAAAGGTTAATTGATGGTGTTACCAACTTGTCAATTAATGGCATTGTATCATCTGTTTCAGAAAAAAAAATGACATATTAACCCTGTGTAAAAATTCTAAATTTTCAAAATTGCTTTCTGAATATCCTAATATATCTAAACCTGCATTGTTTCCAACATGCCCAGAACATGACGTTAGACATTCTATAACAACTGAAGCACATTCTGTACATTCAAGGGCAAGACAGCTTGATTCCAAACGACTCGCTATTGTCAAACAGGAATTCAAATTTATGTTAGAAAATAACATAATACGTCCATCAAAATCACAATGGGCTAGTCCGTTACGCATGGTTGCTAAAAAAGATGGCTCACATAGAATTTGTGGTGATTACAGGCAACTTAATGCTAGAACTGTCATAGACAGATATCCCATAGCACGCATTGAAGATTTTCACCATATTTTAAAAGACACTAAAATATTTTCCAAAATTGATTTGCTTAAAGCATATTTTCAGATACCAATTGAAGAAAAAGATAAATGCAAACAAGCTATAATTACACCATTCGGACTTTATGAATATAATGTCATGAATTTTGGACTCAAAAATACACCATCAACTTTTCAAAGATTTATCCATGAAGTATTATGGGGCTTGGATTTTGTTTTTCCCTATCTTGATGATATTTTGATAGCTTCATCCAGCGAAGAAGAACATATTAAGCATCTTAAAACCATTTTTGAAAGATTAAATAAATATGGGCTCAGGATAAATGTTTCAAAATCTGTGTTTGGCGTACCGGAATTAGAATTTCTGGGATATCTAATCACAGCAGATGGTTCAAAACCCCTGCCTAATAAGGTACAAGTAATTATTGACTACAAATTGCCTGCAACTATACATGACTTAAGGACATTCCTAGGCATGATAAATTTCTATAGGCGTTACTTAAAAAATGCGGCACAGACGCAAGCTATTTTGCATGAATATCTTAAATGTGCGAAGAAAAAAGATAAAAGCAAAATTCAATGGACAGACGAAGCTCGAAAACAATTCGAGAAATGCAAACAAGATTTGCTTAATGCCACCCTGTTATCTTTCCCTAATTCGATGCTACCTCTGTCTTTGAGCACAGACGCTTCGGATTCAGCGGTTGGAGGAGTAATTCAGAAAAAAGAAAATGGAATATGGAAACCAGTTGCATTCTTTTCAAAGAAGCTGAACAATGCTCAAAAGAATTACAGTACTTATGATCGAGAACATCTTGAAATTTACTTGTCCATTAAAAATTTTAAATATTTACTAGAGGGAAGAGAATTTGTAATCTTCACCGATCACAGACCTTTAATATTTGCATTTTTGCAAAAACCTGAAAAAGCTGCGCCAAGACAAATTCGTCAATTACAGTTCATTTCGCAATTTTCTACCGATATTCGACATGTTAAAGGTCAGAACAATATTGTGGCTGATGCTCTTTCTAGAATAGGAGAGTTGAGTTTAATTAATTATGATGAAATTGCTGAAGCACAGAAGCATGATGAGGAACTTGATCACCTACGAAGTACCTCGAAGTCTTTAAACTTCAAACAGCATCCTCTAGCTTCTGGAAAACACTTGTGGTATGACACATCAGGAAATCATATTAGGCCTTACATTCCTGAACCCTATAGATTTAGGATGTTTAAACAAATTCATGGTTTGTCACATCCAGGTACCAGATCTACGGTGAATATGTCTTCGAAATTTATTTGGACTAATATAAAAAAGATGTTCGACAATGGACTAGATGTTGCATTCCTTGTCAGAAAAATAAAGTAACTCAACATACCAAATCAAATATAGGTGAATTCCAGGAATCTACAGAGAGATTTACGGAAGTCCATATTGACCTCGTGGGTCCTCTGCCTCCATCAAATGGCTACACCTACTGCCTTACATGTATTGATAGATTCACCAATTGGATGGAAGTCATTCCGCTAGAAAACATATCAGCAGAGAGAGTAGCTAGAGCCTTCTATGAAAATTGGATAGCACGGTTCGGAACTCCGCAGAAGCTGATTTCTGATCGTGGGGCACAATTCACCTCTGAAACATTCAAGTGCCTGTCTAAACTGTGTGGATTTAAAATGCAACACACTACAGCTTACCACCCACAGTGCAATGGCAAAATTGAACGTCTTCACAGAACAATTAAAGCTGCGTTGAGAGCTCACAATAGCAAAGTGTAAAGTGAAACACTTACAACTATCCTTTTAGGGTTACGCCCAGCGTTGCAGGAAAATGCCAAATATACAATTGCAAAGTTAGTTTATGGACAAGATATTCGACTTCCAGGATAATTCTTGTGTGAAACCAAGATTTCTTCCTTACCTGAAACTTTTGTTGCTAAACTCCAGAAGCAAATTGAACTCATGGGACCAATACAAGTTAGAGTTAATACTTCTTAGAAAATATTTGTGCCAAAGGAGTTGTCAACCTGTTCACATGTTTTTCTCCGTGTTGAAAGGATAAAGAAATCCCTAGAAGCACCATACGAAGGACCTTATACTGTCCTCTCCAGAACTGACAAATATTTCACAATTTGTGTTAAGGGCAGAAACGAAAAAGTTTCCATTGATAGACTGCGACCTGCCTATATATTGGCAGATATAGACTGATGACCTTGTTACGCCACAGCCAGTTGGGACAAGACCTAAGGTTTCTGATCACATGACTTCGGAGCCTACTGCTAAAACATCGCGTTCCGGAAGAACAATTCGACTTCCTGTGAGATTTCAAGAATAAGAAATTATATTTACTAATGTATTTACTTGTTGTACTATATTTACTTGTTGTAGTACTGAGTATTACTCCCATATACTACCTAGTGTAGAAATGTTATATTTAAAAAAAAATCAAAATCTTGTTAATTGTTGAAACGTAACTTAGTTACTGGGAAGGGAGTAATGTAGTCGTATAATAATCTATTTTGTATTATACTCTGTGTTTTGTATATAGTAGAATTGAGAAATTCGTTGATATAAAAAGTGAGATGTATGTAAATATTAGAACTCTAAAAAATTTTTTTTTTTGTAAAATTAAAAAAGGAGTAAACTTTAATTTTGGTTGCATATCTTTTCCTTATTTTTAGGATAGAAAACAGCAACCAACAGATTTATTTGCCAATATTTCGGTTGGCTAAACGCCAACCTTTTTCAAGGCATTACATTTTGTATAAACAAACTCAGCGTCGCATAGTGTCATTATATTGCAGATATTATTTTAATTACAAAGGAGGTGAGGAAGAAGGTAGGAAATTTGTGAATGAAAAATATAAAAATTACTATCAGAATAAGTTAAATATTATAAGGGTTATGTATGAATATTAAAGGATAAAATATAATAATTATTATATAAAGATTTAAATATGGATTGCTCTCTATATTCAGAAAATTATATTTTTATAGAGTAATAAATCATAAATTGGTCGCAGTGGTACAGCCTGCTTCATTGCTGACAAACGCCAACAGCGCGAAACGCGTTCGTGGATTGCTTTTCTTGATTTATAAAGAAATTGGGTTGGCCAAATATCAGGGAACAGGTTAAATCAATGTTTAGTTTATTTCTGTTCCACTAGATGGAGCTCTGCCATCTAAAAAGCAAATATGTTCCTGATCAGGATATGCTTTCCATTATTTTTAAATCATAAATTTTAAAAGGTGCATTTCTTTAAAATTAATTATTGTTAGAGCACTTCGGGTATTTTTCAAAACCACATTCTTCTATTCTCAAACTTTATATTAACAAATAGAAATCCTTGAGAGTGCTACTTTTCCAGATGTATATTTCCCAGAAACATGTGATTTAAAATCCAAATTAGGAGAAGAAACTTAATAATATCAAGTCAGCAATTTATTCTTAAAAAGCAGAACATAAAAGCAAAAAAGTAAAAACCAACATTTAAAAATAAATACCAGCAAACAAATAGGAAAATATCTCAAAACAAAAAATCTAAAACTGACAATTAAAATATTACAGGATTATGGACAAAATATTCAAAATATGAGAATCCCTATATATATAAAAGTCAGTGTATGTATGTATATATGTATGTGTGTATGTTTGTCGGCTATACACGTCCACAATACGTAACTAATCTGACTGAAATTTTAACAGTATATATAATAGAATCGGGAAAAACTTATAGTGAATATTTCAGGTCTCTATCCCGAATATTCTTCGAGTTATTTGCAAATTTGACCCTTCGCTCGCAAGCAGCTCCTCTAGCGGTGAAGATGGGAGGTAATATCAGCAGACCTGATGTACATGTAAAACGTGTTTTAACAGGACATAGAGAAAAATCTGGAAGAGAAATGATGTATATAGTTGTTCATTTGTTTTAAATAAATATTAAATTGATGTATATAGTTGTTCATTTGTTTTAAATAAATATCAAATTGATGTATATATTTGTTTAGTTATTTTGCATATTTTTCATCTGTGAATTAATCTTATAATTTGGTCTATGAAATAAAAATATTGGACCAGTGACCAAAACAAACTGTAAATAGATCGCTTAATGTTATATAGTTAGTATAGTATAGAGAATTGTTAGGCAGGATATATATTTAAATGTTATGCTTGTGTAATTTTAATCTTAAATGAATAAAATATATAAATTATAAATGTGTTATAAATCTTAAATCCAAGCATTAAAACAACTGGCGACGAGTAAAAGCGAATTTTAGAAAGAAAAAAGAAATTATACTTTAAAAATGTCTTCAGGTATGTTTGAAAGATTTGACGAAAATCTAGAGAATGTTGAGAATTATATTTATCGCTTGAAGCAATTCATGCTAATTTCTAAAACAAAGGAAGACTTTAAAACGCCATTTCTGATATCATGCATCGGGCCTAAATATTTTAGAATCTTGCGAAATTTGGTTTTTCCGGAGGAAGTTGATCAAATTCCCTTTGATAAATTATGCAAGATCTTATTGAAACATTTCAATCCTAAGACCAATATAATATATGAAAGATTGTATTCCAGAGAATGGATCAAAAATCAGGCGAAACAATATCTAAATACATAATACGCCTAAAAGAACAGGCTCAAAGGTGTAACTTTGGAGATTTTCTGCAAGAATCCCTAAGAGACAGATTTGTAGCGGGCATCATTGATACACCAACCCAAAAGAAGCTACTACAGGAAGAAGGATTAACTTTTGAGGGAGCATTAGACATCGCTCTGTCTGCGGAGTCTGCAGATAAAGACCTCCACAACCTCAAGAGATCCGAAGATGCCCATCGGTCCCCACAGCATCTTCATGCCATCAATAATCCCTGCAAACACTGTGGTAAGAACAACCATCTACACTATAATTGTTTTTTTAAATCAGCTAATTGTAGAGTTTGTGGTAGGGTAGGGCATATTTCTACAATATGTTATAAAAAAGACAGTTCTGCCCGTAAATTGCCCAGAAATCCCAAAAATACTTTTAATAAATTTAAAAAGCATGCTAATGATAATAATCCTTCGGGATCTCAAAATAATTTATCATTGAATAATATAAATTTACATCCTCCTTTGACTGAAACAGTATATGTAAATAATATAAAATTGTTGGCTGAAATTGATACTGGAGCAGCCATTACTACATTAACTAAATATGAGTACTTTAAATATTTCAAAAATGTTAAATTAAATAAATGTAATACAGTCTTGACCGGCTATAGTGGCTCTAAAATACCTATTTTGGGCAAGGCTAAATTTGATATAAAATTAAGAAATGTTTCTAGAACCATTGAAATACTAATAACTAATTTAAATTGTTCTAAATTTCTCTTAGGAAGAGATTTCCTTAATCTTTTCAATATTTCATTCAATTATTTGCATAATTTGGACTCTTTTAATATAGATTCACTTTTAAATGATTATGAGTCCATTTTTGAATACAAATCTGACCCTATTAAAGGTATCAAATGCCATCTTGATGTGAAGGCTGACTTTATCCCAAAATTTTACAAATTTAGACAAGTTCCTTTTGCATTAAAACAACTTGTGGAAAATGAAATTGATAAATTGGTTGATTTGAATATTTTGTCTCCAATAGATAAAAGTGATTGTGCTTCACCACTTGTTTGTGTTGCAAAACCAAATGGCCAAATTAGACTTTGCGCTGATTTTAAAAAGAGTTTAAATCCTTACTTAGAGGATGTCAAATATCCTATTCCTAACATAGATTCAGTCTTGAGTAATTTTCAAGGAAAGAAATTATTTACTAAATTAGATTTGTCAAAGGCTTACCATCAAATTGAGATGGATGATATTTCAAAAAAGTATTTGGTTGTCTCCACTCACAAAGGTTTATATAAATATAATCGTTTGGCCTTTGGTATAAAGACTGCTTCTGAAATATTTCAGAAGACAATGGAATCCTTCTTCTCGGGAATCAATGATGTTTACATTTATTTTGATGACATTCTTATTGCATCAGAGGATTTGGAAAGCCATTTAGATATTCTTAAAAGAACACTTAATATTCTTAAAGAAAATAATTTTACAATAAATAAAAATATGTGCTTGTTTGTTAAAAATGAGATTGAATATCTTGGACATAAAATTAATGAATTAGGTATATACCCCTTGAAAGACAAGCTAGCTTGCATAAAGAATTGTCCAGTTCCTAAGAATATAACTGAATTAAAAAGCTTCCTTGGATTTTTGTCATTTTATAGTAAATTTTTGCCAAATCTTTCAGATTTAGCACATCCTTTATACAACCTATTAAAAAAGAATATGAAATGGTCTTGGAATGCTGGGACAGATAGATCCTTCAATTCCTGTAAAAATGCATTAGATGAGACCACATGTTTATCGCACTATTCCCTAAATTTGCCTTTGATTCTCTCTTGTGATGCAAGTCAGGTGGGAATAGGAGCAACCCTTTCACATTTGAAGGATGGGGAGGAAAGGCCTGTGTGTTTCATTTCCAGAACGCTAAATGTTCATGAAAGAAAATATTCTCAAGTTGAAAGAGAAGGACTTGCAATTGTCTTTGCAGTAAATAAATTAAAAAATTACCTTTTTGGTAGGAAATTTACCATTTACACTGATCACAAGCCCTTAATAACTATTTTTGGAGATAAAACAAATTTGCCTCCACTCATTGCAAATAGACTTCATAGATGGGCTCTAACTCTTTCAAATTATAGTTTTGAGATTAAGTATAAAAAAGGAAAGGATAATATTATTCCAGATTTCCTTTCTAGATTTCCAGAGTTTCATGAGAATAATTTGGAATATAATGATGGGAGTGGTGAAATTTTACTCTTAAATACTTCCATCATTGACCATGTTCTTGTGGCTCATGAAACACAATTAGACAGGACTTTATTCAAATTGTATAAAATTATTGAGACAGGGGAGTTACCCTCAAGTCCCAATGATGATCTCATTCCTTATTTAAAAATAATTGATGACTTTACCATTCTCCAAGAATGTATTTTTCTGGAGAATAGAATGGTTATCCCAAAAAGTCTACATGAAAGGGTACTTCAAATTTTACATGAGAGCCATGCAGGAACTAATAAAATGAAAATGATGGCACGTTCATCTATTTGGTGGCCCGGCATGGACTCTTCAATAGAAATAATTACAAAAAATTGCAGAACCTGTCTTTCTAATGAAAGTTTGCCTCCTCAAAGGACTGAGAGTTGGCCTAAATATGCAGGACCATGGAGGAGGGTTCACATGGACTATTTCAATTTCAAAAACAAACTGTTTTTACTAGCAGTAGATTCATTTTCTTTATGGGTTGAAGTTTCTGAAGTACCATCTACCAGTGCATATTTTTGTATAAATTTTATGAGAAATTGTATTGCTCGCTACGGATTTCCACAAGTAGTGGTTTCTGATAATGGTCCTCCTTTCTTTAGTAGTGACTTTGGTGAATTTTTGTCTAAGAATGGCATATCCCATGTGACATCTCCCCATATCACCCAAAATCGAATGGACAGGCAGAAGTCTCTGTAAGAGAGGTAAAGAAATTGCTAAAAAAGCAATTATATGAAAATGAGCAGGTGGAACTAAATTTGGCTCTGTCCAGGGCTTTGTTCTTTATAAGGACAGATGTAAATATTAGGAAAGGGACATCACCTGCGGAACTGTTTCTTGGAAGAAAGATCAGATCAAGACTTTCTGTGTTGTCAAAAGAAGAAGTAAAAGCCTCCAAATTCAATAGTCAATATGTTAACAGTAAATTTAAAGTAGATGAGACTGTGAAGTTTAGGTGGATTACTAATGGGCATCCCTCTTGGTATACAGGAAAGATAATTAAAATACTAGGAAGGAATGTTTATTTAATAAAACAAGGTGACAGTATAAAAAAGGTTCATCAAAACTACATTAGAAAAATGTTGCCTGGTAAATCACATCCCACTAATATGAATGATGCTGAACGTGTGCCAACTCCAATCTCGGAGGAGAAAAGTGTCACAACCCCCAGGTATCCTCAGAGGGTGCGCAGATGTCCGCAGAGATATGGAGAGTAAATAAATAAATAAGGGGGGCCAAGCCTAAGAAGGGGGAATTGATGTATATAGTTGTTCATTTGTTTTAAATAAATATTAAATTGATGTATATAGTTGTTCATTTGTTTTAAATAAATATCAAATTGATGTATATATTTGTTTAGTTATTTTGCATATTTTTCATCTGTGAATTAATCTTATAATTTGGTCTATGAAAATAAAAATATTGGATTCGCCGCCAGGAGGCCTAGGCAAGCGGCCGCATTGAAAAATGCTCCCGAACAATTTGTAAGTAATTTATGTTTTTTTTAGTTAAAGCGGATAATTACTGAAAAAAAGGGGAAAGCTAAGTTATAACTTATTTAGAAGATAATAATAATAAAACAGTTGTAAGGACGAGATGAAAATTCCGAAATTTGCATACTTGTTGCTAGTTCTCCATATCATAATTTGTTTCAAACGGCCAGAATACCTAATACAAGAGTTTGTTAAATGTAAACGGAGAATGTATCGGAAATCAAACGATGGATTTGGATGTGTTGGCACTCCTATACTACTACTACTGAACATATCCAGTGGCTATTGTATCCAGGTCATTTGGTTACTTCTAATGATCAGTGGTATTGAGCCTAACCCTGGCCCCAAAAAGCAGACAACTTTGTTAACAGAGCCAACCCCCACAGGGAAGAAATCGGCTGATACTGAGTTGAAGACAATGATCGTCCAAATGTCATCAGAGATCAGAAATCTTGGCGAGAGAATAGATACGAGATTGTCAAACATCGAGAAAAGAATAATAGAGTGGGACCAGAGACTTCTTGGAGTTGAAATGAAGTTAACAACTTGTGTGGAAACCTCGGCTGCTACGAACGAGAAAGTCTCTGAGAATGTAACTAAGTTAAGGGAAATTGAAGCCAGGACCGACTTTCTGGAGATGAAGCTGCGGGAGCCAAATCTCGTTTTCTACGGAGTTGAGGGAGAAGCGAATGAAGGGACCAGCTGAAAGTCTTCAAAAAGTTAAATCTATTATAAAAGAAAAATGCTGATTCTAGAGAATATAAGTATAACTAAATGCCATAGACTTGGAAAGGCTAATAAATCGCCTATTTTGATTTCATTGCCTGAATATGAGGACAGAATTAAATTATTCAAAAATACGACTAAACTTAGAGATAGCAAAATTTACATAAGCAAAGACTACAGTAAAAAGATTAGAGATCAACGGCTTATTCTTATTGCTAAAAGGAAAGAACTTTTTGAAAAAGGCACTCGATCAAAGTTGAGAGATAACAAACTTTTTGTAAAAGGTGTAGTTTATGAAGCTGTAAATGGCCAAGTTGTCAATACTAATGGTAATAAGATATAGCTAAAACAGTTTTTTTTTTTAATCATATTTCCACTATATATATTTTTTTCGCTAATAACCACAATACCCTATAGCTTCACATTGCAATCTTATATTTAAATTCCCAAACTTTTAGTATTTTGATCTTTTCTTATTTAATTTGATTTCACAATGTTTTTGTTTTTAGGATTTTTGTATTTTTACGCACTTTACCTTATTCATATGTAATTATATCTAAAAGCGCACCTAACTATGTAAATTTATCATTACCAACATATGTAAATTTTAACTTTTGTTTTTTGTCCACCTTGATTCTTTTTCTTTAAAATGACCATTCTTTATTCCTGCCATTACTTTTTAAAAAAGAAAAAAGATTTACATGTTCATTCTTATTTACATATTTTCCTTTTTGTATATATTACCTTTTGCCTACTGATTATTGCCTTTTCACAAATGCCTTTATTTTTCTTATAATCACCAAATGTTTTCCACTTATCCTTTGTTAATGTAATTTTCATATTGTTTTCAATGTTCTTCATATTCTCATGTTATACTTTTGTATTTATCATTCATTTTATTTCTCTTCTCCATTAATGATATATGTGTAATATATGTTTAAAGTCACCCTGTTTGCCATACCTCAATTGTAAATACTTTATCTCTCCCTTTTCCCCTGTGTTTAATATTGTTTGTAATTCAACGGCGAATCCGTATAGGGCAAGACGCCCTAATAAAGTTGTTTTGTTGTTGTTGTTGTTTGTTGAAAATAAAAATATTGGACCAGTGACAAAACAAACTGTAAATAGATCGCTTAATGTTATATAGTTAGTATAGTATAGAGAATTGTTAGGCAGGATATATATTTAAATGTTATGCTTGTGTAATTTTAATCTTAAATGAATAAAATATATAAATTATAAATGTGTTATAAATCTTAAATCCAAGCATTAAAACAATCAAGTCAGCAATTTATTCTTAAAAAGCAGAACATAAAAAGCAAAAAAGTAAAAACCAACATTTAAAAATAAATACCAGCAAACAAATAGGAAAATATCTCAAAACAAAAAATCTAAAACTGACAATTAAAATATTACAGGATTATGGACAAAATATTCAAAATATGAGAATCCCTATATATATAAAAGTCAGTGTATGTATGTATATATGTATGTGTGTATGTTTGTCGGCTATACACGTCCACAATACGTAACCAATCTGACTGAAATTTTAACAGTATATATAATAGAATCGGGAAAAACTTATAGTGAATATTTCAGGTCTCTATCCCGAATATTCTTCGAGTTATTTGCAAATTTGACCCTTCGCTCGCAAGCAGCTCCTCTAGCGGTGAAGATGGGAGGTAATATCAGCAGACCTGATGTACATGTAAAACGTGTTTTAACAGGACATAGAGAAAAATCTGGAAGAGATATTTGTCGCATTTTTAGCCAATAAAAATTTAAATTGACAGGTTCTGGGCAAAAATAGTTGTTGTTTTTTTTAGTCAGAAAATGATGATGACAATATTGCTGTATCATGGTTGATTACCAGATACAAGATTATATCGGGAAAAAATCCAAAAAGCAGAGACCATGGGTGAAGCCAGTTCATTTTTAGTATGCAGGAACAAAATTCTAACAGAAAAAGATTCATTCGAGCAGAAGACACAAAACCAGATCATATCTCTATAAAAATATCGCTTCTCAGACACAAAGTTTGGAGCGGGACGTTCCACATGAGTGACATCCACAGCGCCAATTTATAATTGTAACGAATAGTTTTTAAAAATCAAAATAATAGAATTTTCAAATTTCGTTGTGAAAATTTTCATTTTTACTTTTATATTTTAAAAACACACAAAGTTTGGAGCGGGACGTTTCACAAGAGTGACATTCACGGCGCCAATTTATAATTGTAAAGAAAAGCATTTGAATAAAAACATTTAATCAGGTAAAACCCAGGCGGTGCCCGGGTCATTCGGCTAGTCTAAAATAAATGAAAAAAGACTGGCTAAAAATGTAGAACGTGAACTAAAGGAGTATCAGAGGAGAGAAAATTAATTATGATATATCATATCTTTACAAGGTCTGTGAAATAGATTTTCTTGGAGCAATACAATGACCAAAAATATAAATTTTATTAGTATTCTCAAAATATCCTTTTTTTATATATAAAGTAACTAGCGGATGTGTACCCGGCTTCGCCCGGGTTTTATCCGAATGAAAGTTTGCCTAACGAATATTATTGATAATAATATTCCGGAACACACAGAATATTATGATACTAATGATAATAATATTCATTACATTATATATTTAAACTAGCGGACGTACCCGGCTTCGCCCGAGGTTTTACCCGAGTAAAGGTTTGTCTAGCGAACATTTGTTAAAACATGCCGTGTCTTCCTGAATTTTGTCTTTCCTAATTTTCTACATTAGAAAATAATAGTTTTATCTAGTGAACATTTTTTCCCGTGTCACATTGCCGTGTCATCCTGAGATAATCTTACTTTTGATAAATAATATTTAAGATAACAAACTTAGTGATAAGAAAACTTGTTATCATCGTCACAATGGGGGCGCTGCTTGCGAATTAAATCTACAAATCTGCAAATAACTCTAAGGATATTCAAGATATTCATGAAATTATTTTTCAAACCCCTTCCCGGTGATATACCTAATAATATCCCAAAATTTCACGGCGATTTGATGTATGGTTTTTGAATCTATAGAGTACAGACAAACAGACAGACAGACAGACATTCAATTTTATATATATAGATAATATATAAAATATTTTTTTCGAGCAAACATATCCACTCTTTCTAATGGATAGATTTTAAAATATATATATATATAAATAAAAATATCTAGAGATAAACTACACGATCTTAGCCAAAAGGCCGAGGAAACGATATTTTATATATAGAGATGACCTGGCTTCGTGTGTCTTCTGCTCGAGTGAATGTTTCGCTGGTAGAATTTTGTTCCTGCCTACTGAAAATTATTATCTGGCTTCGCCTGTGGTCTGCTTTAGTGAATATTCCCCTAAAGAATTTTGTTTATGTCAATCAAGAATGATACAGCAATATTGTCATAATCATTTCTGACTAAAAAAAATATTGTTGCTCAGTACCTGGTTATTATAATTTTTCTTGGTTAAAGCGCGACAAAAAAACTCTTCCAGATTTAACTCTCTGTCATGTTCAAATTTCAGCGAGATTAGTTACATATTGAGGGCGTGCATAGCTGACAAAGATATATTTATGTTCCCGGCTTCGCCCGATTTTTACCCGAGTAAAAGTTTGCCTAACGAACATTTGTTATAACGATTCTAGCAAAGATCCAATCCCTATACTGAATCTACACTTGTCTATACTCTCGATAATTTGAATTTTTTCCAGGTCCCTTTAAAAATACTCGATAAGTTGAATAAAATCAATATTAATTGGTCCACTCGGTAATTTGAAGTTGAAGGAATAGTATCTTGCCACAAACAAACATTTGTAAATAACTGTATTCAGCGAATGTGCCCCGCTTCGCCCGGTTTTTACCCGAGTAAAAGTTTGCCTAACGAACATTTGTTAAAACGATTCTAGAAAAACATCCAATATAGAGATTTCATAATAAATGTATATAAATATTGTTATATGCGTTTGAATATATTTTTGAAACATAATTTTTTAATAAACATAATTATATTTTAAATAAGCTATTGTCACGTTTGTTGATTGATAATTAATTATTTCTTTTTTCTCAATGAATTATATATATTAACTAGCGGATGTACCCGGCTTCGCCCGGGTTTTACCCGAGTAAAGGTTTGTCTAACGAATCTCTTGATAAAGTGAAAAATTTTTTCCCGGTCCCTTGAAAAATACTCGATAAGTTGAATAAAATCAATATTAATTGGTTCCCTCGGTAATTGGAAGTTAAAGGAAAATTATCTTGCCTTGGAATTGTATCATTATTATTGTATGGATGTACCCGGCTTCGCTCGGGTTTTACCCGAGTAAAGGTTTGTCTAACGAATCTCTCGATAAAGTGAACATTTTTTCCCGGTCCCTTGAAAAATACTCGATAAGTTGAATAAAATCAATATTAATTGGTTCCCTCGGTAATTGGAAGTTATAGGAATAGTATCTTGCCTTGAAATTGTATCATTATTTTTGTCTCAAATAAATTTGCGTGTCATCCTGATTTTTGTCCTTCCTAATTTTCTACATTACAAAATCATCGTATCATCATGATAATATTTAGAGTAGATTGTTGAATTATAACAGATAAATTAGAATATTTATCTTGATTATTTTTAGGCGAAAAGTCATTTCAAAAATTTTATTTGCTAGAAACCTTCCCAGTACTATACTAAATAACTTCCCAAGTTTCATGGCGTTCCAATGAGTGGTTTGGTCAGGGCATAAAGGACACACACACACACACGAGCGTGCGGCCACACTTTCGCGAGCTCCGCCGTTTTCGCCTCTGGCGTGCGTGTAGATGTCGGTAAACATGCCGAATTCGGTACCGAAAGGTAGCCCAGGCTCTGCTGAACAAGTGCCTGAAAGGCCCAGCATCCTATCTCAAGCTGGTGAAAAAGAATTCGCCGAAAAACGAAATTCGGAGAAGAAATTCTAAAGAAAACTCTGAAAATGAAGAAAATGCAAATTCGCCGGCAGGCGAAAGGCATGCAAATCTGGCCGCCGAGCGCGGTGACGTCACGGCGCCGAAGACTGCGCTACGACCAGCGCAACTCCAGCTAGCCCGGCCTCGCTCAACTGGGCCGACAGCGAGATGGCGGAGGTGGACTCCAACGACGGCTACACCGTTGTGAAGAGCAAGAAAAGGCGCCTCACTTCAACGCCGGAGCACGCCGCTAGGCAGCCTGGCAGGCCTGCTGAGAAGCCCATCCCCCCAGCAACGAAAGCGGCCAACAGGGCCGAGAGCAGTGCCGCCTCAGGAGATCAAGGCGACACGCGCCAACATCGACGACGCCAGGGCGAGGCAGGGCCACTACCAACCACGAGAACTACGTCTTCGTGGAGCTGTGCCCAGAAATCCCGGACTACTCCTACCTCAAGGCAATGAGCACGCTACTCGGGGGGCCAAAAAGCATTACGCAGTTTCAATCGAATGAACGGCCCACTACATCGTGGGCCTCGCGAACAAGGGACCTTGTGAACCGTCTGGTCGCGGACGGCCTGGAAATCGAGGGAACGACCCTCAAGGTCTTCCCCTTCCGCAAGAGGGTGGAGCGCATAGTCGTGGCCAACCTGCCCGGCTTTGTGGAGGACAGCACCATCGTGACCGCCCTGGGCCAATTTGGGAGGGTCACCTCCATCGCCCCCATCCTGGTCAAAATGGGGAGTTTACCTTCACCGACGGCCGCCGGGAGGCGTTCATCCTGCTCCACGAGGGCGTAAGGCTGGAGACGCTGCCCACCCGACTGACCATCCAGTCCAAGGGAGACACCCTGTCGGCCTTCCTCTCTTTTGGAATCAAGTGTTCCAAATGCGGTAAACAGGGCCACCGCAGAGCCAACTGCCCAGCGCTCGCCAGGCAAGGGAACGGCAACCCCAGACAAGCAGCGTCTCCCACCGACGCAAGGCCTCCCCCTCCTCCTCCTCCTCATCCTCCTCAGCAGCCAAGGAAGCCGGCACCTGCGCCCGCACACCACCGGCGTCCCCTGTCCAAGAAGACATCAACTGAGGACTCCAGTGACCCTCGGCGCCCCATCCTGCCGAACCGGGGGATCTTGCCCAGCCCGCCCCTGTCGCCCTCCCTGCTCCTCTAGCTACCCCGCGGCCCCTCGAGCCCGACACCTTTCCGCTCGAAATTGAGATGTCGGAGGAGGAGCTGACCACAACTTCCTCCGCGTCTCCCCGGGAAAACCCGCACTCTTCCAGCTGCAGGAGCACCTCAAGCAGTCCCCCAACCTCTCCATCGACTGGGGACAAGCTGCCCGGTATAGACCGCGAGGACGCACAGCAGCTACACACCTCTAAAAGAAAAATGGAGAAGCGAGTGCCCTCGCTGACAAAAGCACAGGTCGCCGCCCTCGACCAGGTGGCCGAAACCATCAAGGCCTCGATCCCAGACTCCAACCACACCATCCGCAAGACCCTCCAGAAGACCAAGGGGGTGCTTAAGGGACGGCAACAATGAGCTACCGTCTCGCCAGCATCAACGCGCGAGGGCTCGCCACTCGGGGGAGGAGCCTTGCCCTTTGTCATCTCCTCAGGCAAACATCACGTGGACATCGCGTTTGTCCAAGAGACAAACGCATTTCATCTCGGCAGCGGCCAAGAACCTCTGCCTCGGCTACAGCGATGTTATATTGGCCCATCCCGTAGCCATCTCGGGATCCGGACTTGCCTGCGTCTTCGGACCAGGCGTCGCCGTGCTACGACAGCGTGTCCTGTGGCCGGGCCACATTGCCTTGGCCGTCATCGATGTCCACGGCGAGGAGATGACCCATCATCAACGCCCATCTGGCAAACGACCCCCGCGAGCGGCTAGAGCAATTGGAGCTCCTGGCGGCAACAGCGATCCGGGAGAGGGCCTGGATCCTCGGGGATCTCAACATCAGGGAGCCTTCGTCGTCCTCCGCGGATGCCCTCGCCGCTCTTCTGGACCTGGCTGCGCTGGTGGACGTAGCCACCCAGTTTGACGCCGCCCACCTGCCCACCAGAGTCGCTAGCAGCGGCGACCAAATTGAGAGCAGCCGCCTGGACCATTTACATGCATATCGCCTGCCGGCGAATTTGCATTTTTATGAATTTCAGAAGAATTATCTTGAGAATTCTTCATTTTTCCGTCTTTTGGCGATAACTCCTCGCCTGTTTGTGACAGGATGCTGGGCCTTTCAGGCACTTGTTCAGCAGAGCGACCAAATTGAGAGCAGCCGCCTGGACCGGATCCTCGTCCCTGCAGAAGTCCTGGATCGCGTCACCACCTACGCGACCAGCCACTACCACCTCTCTGACCACCGCCTCGTGCTGCTCCAGGTGGGCCCGCCCGCCGTCTCCCCTATCCAGCCTCGCTTGGCCGCGATGCTCCGCTCGGGCCTTGCCCTAGAACACCTGGCTGGCTACATCCGGGAGTTGGAGGAAGACCTTGCGCACGACGACGATGACGGGATCCTGTGGTGGGACAGGTGGACCACCATCAAGGCGGGGCTGTTAGCGGAGGCCAGATCCCTTCACGACCCGCGCCACGCTGCCAGCGACGGCTACGTCGTCAGAGCAAGAAGATACATCGCGGCGCAGCTCGAGGCCTCCTCCATCCGGGCCGACTACCCGTCGCTGCCGGACCTGGCGCGCGCGATCCATCTTCGACGCCCGGTCAGCGTCATCAGGGACGACGACGACAACGTCACCGAGGGCCCCGAGCTTCGGAGGAAGGCGTACGCGATCTTCCAACCCCGCTTCGCCCGTCCCACCAGCGACCCAGCTGCGGGAGCCGCCTTCATCGGCAAACAGCATGATCATCCCCATCAGCGCGCTGGGCGAGGAAGACCCCCTCCACCGGCCCGAAATCTGCCCCCAGCGAGATTGCCGCCGCCATCCGCCACCTCCCTCGCGGAAAGGCCCCCCGGCTGGGACGGCTTACCATGCGAACTCCTCGCCGCCTTCGAGGACTTCTTCGCCGAAGCTCTGGCCCGAGTCTTCGCGGCTTCACGGCTCCGCGGAGCCCTGCCTCCGTCGACGCGGCGCATCTCCATCTGCCTGGTGCCCAAGGCCCGCGGCGGTCGCGGCCTTGAGGGACACAGGCCCATCGCACTGCCCTCGGCCGACTACAGGGTGCTGGCTGCCATTCTCCCACCGGCGCCTCAAGCCCCACCTACGAGCCCTGGTACCAGACTGCCAGACGTACGCCGTCCCCGGGAGGTCCCCGTCCTGGAACATCGCCAAGGTGACGGATGCTGTTGAGGAGGCAACCGTCATGGGCATCGACTTGGAGTCCGCCTTCGATTCCCTGGACCGCGGCTTCCTGGAGTCCCTGATGACGTCCCTCCGCCTCCCGCCGGCCTTCATGGGCTGGATTAACATCTTGTACGCCGAGGCGGACGCAACGATCCGGGCTGGAGGCTTTCACACCACCGCCTTCCCCCTCCTCAACGGCCTAAGGCAGGGGCTGCGCCGTGAGTGCCGCCCTCTTTAGCATCGCTACGGGGCCGCTGCTACGTCGCCTGGAGTTGACCCTCGGCGTGGGCAACGTCATCGCCTACGCCGACGACATCGTCCCTCCTTTTCCATCGCGACGAAGAATTCGAGCGGGTGGCGACCGTCCTCGAAGACTTCAAGCGGGCCTCCGGTATCGCCGTCAACCTCGGGAAGAGCGCGGGCCTTGGTGCGGAGCCTGGCGCAACCGCGGCGACTCCCCTCTCGGCGCCTCCTGGTCGACCACCTCCATCAGGGTCCTCGGGCTCGACATCGCCCCCAGAAGCTCCGTTGGGCAGGGAGTTGCTTTTTGAGGTGCGGTTGTGGAGACGAGGAGGCTACAAACCCTCTCCTTTTCGAGACCCTCTTGGTTGGTTTTGTCAAAGATTGTGGAGGGGGCCTGCTGCAGGCAGGCATCTAGCTGTTTCCTGATTTTGTTCTTTCCTTCCTGGGTGGAGCCTATACCTTCCTCCTCGATCTGTGCCACCTCCATTGGCTCGACGGGCGTCGGTGAAGGCAGGGGCTGGTGTGGTGGGCGGGTTGGAGGCCGAGCAGGTAGAACTCGGCGCCTCTCCAGGCAGGCAGAGGAGGTCGCGCAGGATGGAGCTCTGGGGCACCCGGAGCAGCAGCGGGCGTCACTGGGGCATTATTAGGTGCCTCCTCTGATGGAGCTGGAGGCGCTGGTGGAGAGGATACGGGTGTTGGTGGACCAGTTCGCTTAGGCACGGGGGAGAAGGAGGAGCAGCCTGAATCTGGGCAGGGGAGTCCACACGCTTTGGGGCGTCGAAGTTCCGCCTGGCGAGCGATGGGCAGCTAGGCTCTGCGGTGGCCCTGCCTTCCGCATTTGGAACATTTAATTCCGAAGGAGAGGAAGGCAGATAGGGTGTCTCCCTTGGACTGTATGGTCAGTCGGGCGGGCAGGGTCTCCAGCCTGACTCCCTCGTGGAGCAGGATGAACGCCTCCCGGCGGCCGTCGCTGAAGGCGAACTCCCCCATTTTGATCATGATGGGGGCGATGGAGGTGAATGTCTCCGTATTTGCGCAGAGCCTGCACGATGGTGGCGTCCTCTACAAAGCCGGGGAGATTGGCCACGATGATCCTTTCGGCCCTCTTGCGGAAGGGGAAGACCCTGAGGAGTGTTCCCTCGATGTTCAGGCCCTCCTCCACCAAACGGCTCGCAAGGTTCCTGCTCGCGAGGCCCACGATGTAGTGGCCGTTCATCCTGCCAAAGTGGGTGATGTTTTTGGGCCCTCCGACCAGTTCGCCGATTGCCGGAGGCAGGAGTAGTCCGGGATGTCAGGGCACAGCTCCACGAAGATGTAATTTTCGTGGTTGGTTGTGGCCTGCCTCGCCTTGGCTTCGGCGATGTTCGCGCGTGTTGCCTTGATCTCCTTAGGCAGCACTGTTCTCGGCCCTGTTGGCCGCTTCAGCTGCTGGGAGCTGGGTTTCTCAGCAGGCCTGCTAGGCTGCTTGGCGGCGGTGCTCCGGCGTTGTTGAAGTGCGGCGCCGTTTCTTGCTCTTCACAACGGTAAAGCCCTCGTTGGCGTCGATCTCCGCCATCTCGCTGTCGGCCTAGTTGAGCGAGGCCGGGCTGGCTGTTGTAGCGCTGGTTGAAGCAGCAGTCGTTGGCGCCGTGACGTCATCACGCGCGGCGGCCAGATTTACATGCATATCGCCTGCCGGCGAATTTGCATTTTTATGAATTTCAGAAGAATTATCTTGAGAAGTCTTCATTTTTCCGTCTTTTGGCGATAACTCCTCGCCTGTTTGTGGCAGGATGCTGGGCCTTTCAGGCACTTGTTCAGCAGAGCCCTGGGCTTCCTTTTGGTGCCAAATTTGCAATGGTCAGCGCCTTCCACACGCACTCCAGAGGCGAAAACGGCGGAGCTCGCGAAAGCGTGGCCGCACGCTCGAGTGTGTGTGTGTGTGTGTGGTCTGTTTGTCCTTTATGCTGACCAAACCATTGGAACGCCATGACACTTTGGGAAGTTATTTAGTATAGTACTGGGAAGGTTTCTAGCAAATAAAATTTTTGAAATAACTTTCGCTTTAAAATAATCAAGATAAAAATTCTAATTTATCTGTTATAATTCAACAATCTGCTCTAAATATTATCATGATGATACGATGATTTTGTAATGTAGAAAATTAGGAAAGACAAAATTCAGGATGACACGGCAATTTATTTGAGACAAAAATAATGATACAATTCCAAGGCAAGATACTATTCCTTTAACTTCCAATTACCGAGGGAACCAATTAATAATGATTTTATTCAACTTATCGAGTATTTTTCAAGGGACCGGGAAAAAAATGTTCACTTTATCGAGAGATTCGTTAGACAAACCTTTACTCGGGTAAAACACGGGCGAAGCCGGGTACGTCCATACAAGAATAATGATACAATTCCAAGGCAAGATACTATTCCTTTAACTTCCAATTACCGAGGGAACCAATTAATATTGATTTTATTCAACTTATCGAGTATTTTTCAAGGGACCGGGAAAAAAATGTTCCACTTTATCGAGAGATTCGTTAGACAAACCTTTACTCGGGTAAAACCCGGGCGAAGCGGGTACGTCCGCTAGTGTATTATATTTTTCATTCCTGTATATATTTCTCTTATTCTCTCTCCCTGAATTGTAAAATTGTCTAGATGACAATAAATATTTTTCAATTGTCAAAATTGTCACACACACACACACACACACACAAGAGGGTTATTGTCTTTCTAATAGGGATGGGTTCGTCATGCGCGCGCGCGTTCTCCGCGCGACTGCTCTTTATTTACTTTCGTGCTTTATGAAGAAGAAAGCATGTCATAGACAGATATAAACAGCCGCTGTCATCAACAGGGACCATGACTTCACTGTCGGCCAAATGGTCTTCTTCCTTTTTGATTGGTTTGGTCCATCCCCCCACCAAGAGTCTCACTCTCACAGTGATGAAGGCAGGACCTGTCAGGCTCGATACCCTGTGAAATATTTATTTTTAATAATCTGTTGCCTTTGATGATGATTAAGAAACATTTAGATTCCTTCTTTGCATTTTAAAATTAACATGATAATTGTTTTGTTTTTTTTTCCAAATTTTTTTATCTTTAGACTTGTAGGATGGTTGCGTGATGTGTTGGTGTGGCTTGTGGAAAGGCCCGCTCTGATAAAATTATAATTAAAATTAATTTATTTAAAGCCAGAAATATATAAAGAGAAAAGAAGTAATGGTTGAAGTAACGGCCGTTGGAGCAGGCCTTGTTGTTTACCGCGCATGCCAGATTAAGTGTCGGAAGACGCCCCACGCGCATGCGTAGTCAGGTTGACGCTCGCGGTTGCCGAGGCCGTCCACTGCCCCGTGTGTGTAGTAGAGCTTTGTCCCAGTTCGCGCTCGCTGAAGCAAAGTGTAGTCGCCACACTACTCCCCCTCCAGTAGGATC
>CP092867.1:113982259-114034561 GCA_030710605.1 Cordylochernes scorpioides
TTGCTGAGGTCTATCAACCTGGGTCAGTTGAACTCGGGGGTTTTTAAAGAGGTCTTTCTCCTCTTCTAACAATACTGCTGTTGGTCTGTGACTACTTATTCGTCAGAGTTATTCCGCTTGTTTCACAGCTAGCATTCATATCTGAAGGTCGTTCCCCTATCCACCACCTGGGAACGTGCCCTGTAGCAGTCCGCTCTGCCAAGGACCACATATAGACTAACAGTCCAATGTGTGCAGGACTCTTTGATATCCCCCAGCTGGACATTCTACCAGAGAAGGTCCGAAAGTTCTACATCTCAGAAGTTCCATGCCCCAAGAGGCTTGGCCATCCTGATGAATTTGCCCACGCTGTCCAGTTTGTTCTCGAAAACTCCATGATGAATGGCACCGTCATGCGCATTGATGCCGCTCTCAGGCTACAATAGTCAACTCTGTAGATTAAACATCAATTTTTTCACCATGTAGCCTCAGTTTGGTTATTTTTCTCAACAAATATAGATTGGGAAATGTGAAATAAAATTTCTAATGGTTTTGTTGATACATATTACAATGGATAATAGAGAAATAAAGATATCTATACCATAAATATACCATTAGCCCTTGGAATTGATATTAGGCATCTCTCAACAGTTGTCTCAATCAAAGAAATTCTTTATCAGATAGTACTTGGAGGTGACACCAGCACACAGCTGCCATCTTGTTTGCTGGGCCTACTACATCTTGCATCCTACAATGCAACTCTTACAATATAAACTCAGTTTTGCTTGTAAATTCCTTATATTGTACAACACATCTTGGGAAGACCCCCCTGGATCATGATTTTCATCATTCTGACTCCAGGCTACTCATGTGCTAGTTCCGCCCCCTCACATATACAGTAAAACCTCCCTGTAAGGATAACACCTAATTGCAGAATCAAAGTGTCCTTTAAGAAGAGGTGCCCTCTTACTGGAGAGTTTCAAAAAGGTAAAAATGGTAATTTTGTAAATGAAAATTGTCCTTTATAGAGAGGTTTTCTCTAGCGTGAGTGTCCTCTCATGAAGGTTCTACTGTATCTTTATTTGAATAAGCTATTCTTAGATTTTTTGAAAATTTTAGGAGGAAAAATATGGAGTACTCTTACAAAAATTTAGCTTTCAACTCTAAACTAATCCCAGCATGGACACTCTCATGGAATTTGTGTAATCCTTGCACAAGAAGATAAAAAACAACAACAACAACAAGCTAATCCTAAAATCAAATATTAATTTCCAAAGAAAACTTATGAAAATATGCATTTTAAATCAAAATATTCAAATAATATTGCTTTTTAAAAATTATTTTCCACCATTTCTAATGAACTTAGGATATTGACTCTACCAATCTACTATTGTATGTTCTGCCTAAACAGCCTGAAATTTGGAAGAATTCTTTGTAGAGACATTGGAAGAAATGATGCCAGACAAATGGGTCTAATATGATAGCCTGTCCTAAGTCACTTTAGTTTCATAACTTAGTGTGGCTATATAATGAAGTGTGAGTGAGATCACATATTTCAAATATATGGTTGCATCGCAGTAAGTTTAGTGGAAGTTTGTTTCATGTTCAAAAGAAACATTCATGCCTTAATTTCTTATAGATGGCTATAGAGATAATATTCATATAGGTGGCACATTATTGCTTTATACAGTAGAACCTCCATGAGAGGACACTCATGGTAGAGGAAACCTCTCTACAAAGGACACTTTTTATTTGCAAAATTACCTTTTTTACTGTTTTTCAACTTTCCAGTAAAAAAGGACACCTCTCCCTAAAGGATACTTAGGCTCTGCAATTAGGTGTTCTTTACAGAGAGGTACTACTGTATTAATTTATGCCTAACTGGCTTTGTCTTTATTGTTTGCAGAAGAGCATTGTTTGATGCAAATTATTTATATGTATATGCTACTGTTATATAGGCTTATGTCCATTGTTTGCTTGAATACCATTTCTGAGATTCCACACTTCAGTGTAGAATATATAAGCGGAATAGTCCAACACAGTATTAGAGCTCTAAAAGAAGTGGTCTGGTAGATTGAATTGGCGAAACCACTGAGAGGGTTCACCACTGATGAGCCAAGTCCTCCCAATATTTTTTCATCGCAGTAAGGTCACTAGAAGTTTGTTTTATGTGTAAAAGAAACATTTGTGCTTCAATGTTTTCATTTTCTATTTATAGATGGCGTGTGCTAGGGCTTTATATTAATATTTATAACTCTACCTAATGAGTGAATTAAAGTGAAGAAACTGGTTAGCAAGATTTGTGTGCTACCTCTTCTCTCATTATATGCCCCAGCCTTTTTTCATCCAGCACCTCAAGTCTTCTTGAATTATAGTCTGTTAAGTCAAACTAGGTACAGTAGAACCTCCATGAGAGGACACTCACGCTAGCAGACACCTCTCTACAAAGGACAGTTTTCATTTGCAAAATGACCATTTTTACTACAGTATAACCTCGTTAAATCGACACGCAAATTCGACACTCTACCTTAATTCGACCATGTTCTGATGTCCCGACCACCGGCCTATCAAATAACAAACCGTAATTCGACAGTATCCATAATACGGCACTTCCGATAGTTCAACCATTTTACAATTCGAATTTCGACAGTTGAATGTTTTTTTTAGATACAACTTTATTGCTAAAAACGGTATTACAGCGGCGGCGACGATCGGCGGGAGCCAATAGGATCGCGCCTGCGTACATTTTGTTTCTGGTTAGTTTAAGTTTTACTTTGCAGTGCCGTTGCGCAATGTCGTGAGTGTTATTTTTTTTTTACGCAGGAATTTAGGCATCGTGCACTATTTGATAATATTATTTTCTTTTTTAATTGAAATATTTTAGTTATTTTAAAATCTACACATAATTTCCTTTTAAATAAATAAATCTCCATAAAATGTAGCCACAATGATTATGATAACATTTTATTTCAATATTCCATCTCCATGTTATTATAAAAGATTTAAACACAAAATCAATAACACCTGCAGCAGCAATGGATGACTAACCTAATACAATAAAACTATTTGTTATTTAAGAGACATTCCAGAGAAAGAAAGACATGCATGTCTTTTAAAATAGACCATCTGGAATACTTCCTGAATTGGATTTCAGTGCAAAAACAGACATCAATAAAGGAAATTTTAAAAAATCTTCGTGATTCTTTTTGATTAATATTTTCAAATTATCTTTTTATTTTCAATATTTATTTCCTTTCAACTGCTATATTCTTCAATTAGAATAAAATCATTTGTATTTATTTATGTTTCAAAAATATGTATTAATGCCATTTGTCCCTGATACTAAAAGTTAATCATGAAAATAAAAAATACAGTCGAACCTCTTTAATTCAACTCCCCAAGGGATCAGAGCTTTTGGTTGAATTAAAGGTAGTGTTGAATTAAAGTTAGATGATTAGCTAATCATCTAACTCGACAAAATAACATTTTTAAAAAATAGCTTCGTAATATAAATTAATGATATTAATTGAAACCATTGTGTGTACTTTTTTGTATTTATTTTTTTATTTTCACAATTAACTTTTAGTATAAGGGATAAAGGCATTAATACATATTTCCATAACATAAATAATTACAAATATTATTTTATTCTAATTTAAGAATATAGCAGTTGAAATAAATATGGATAATAAAAAGAAAATTTTGAAATATAAATTTAAAAAAGTAATGATCTTTTTAAAAGATTCTTTATAGATGTCTGTTTTGCACTGAAATCCAATTCAGGATGTATTCCAGAAGTTCTATTTTTAAAAGACATGCATGTCTTTCTTCCTCTGAAATGTCTTTTAACCCTTAGTTACTCGCGCCTATTCTACTGACGTTAGTACTCACACGGGGTCTCATAGACCCCAATATTCTACAATGAATAAAATCCTTAGAAAATAAAATATGGAAATAAATTTTGCTTGCAGCCAAAAGGATACAGTCTCTAGTTTACAAATATCTCAATCTATATATATGTCATAATTTGTATATACCAAGATGTAACCCCACCACAATATATGCAATGTATGATCCAAAAAGTTTTAATAAAAGTTAGGCCTCACGAACTAGAGAGAACAGCCATTACCAGGATTTCATTATCCAGGAAGTAAAGGTTATTACCCAGGAACTATAAAACTAAGTTCAAAGACCTTCTTCTTCCTGGAGGATGGTAATCATGAAAAAGACAATGGAAGTACCAATATCCAATCAGTGTTCATCATGAGTAGCTAACAACCAACCAGAAATCACCACATAGACGATTTCAACCAATGAGAGGCATAGAGAGTTAACGAGGAAAATCTCGGACTCAAAGTTAGGCAGTAGGGAGCTCGACCTGACGAGGAGCAAGACGTGCTTAAGCCCTTCTCACAAAGGTAAAACATCTTCTTTTCTCCGAGCATGTGAAAGTCAAGTACTCCATTAGTCTCAAAACCTTCTCTCCTTCGCGAGGTCCTATTTTCAACCCCATCTGTGTTCCCTCTCGTTATTTCCTCTGTGAAAAACCTACCATCTCGACCAAACGACTGCGCCATCAACCACCACAAGTCACCAACCCTACAGTAAGTCAACAGGGTCTTACATAGGAAGAACAAACAAAGAAAGGGTCCAAACAAACCAATTAAAATCAAATCGAAATATATTATATATATATATAATATATTCATATTTATATATATATATAATATATATTTTTAATATATATAATTCATATTTATATTCATATTTAAAAACAAAAAAAAATTAAAAATCATTTAAAAAAAAAAAGGATAAAATATAAAATTATAAAAATATATATATATATATACTAACAACCTTATCTACCTTTTTACAAAACTTTTTGTTTTCTTATTATTAGTTTGATTAAAAGTGCATGGTTCTGTCTTTCTCTCTTTTCTCTAACTACTAAAATGTATAATATTATATATATTCTCACTTCTATTATTCTATTTTTTTCTCTCTATCTATACTAAATAATAACAATTTACAAATTTTATAATTTGAATTTAAATAATCAAAATAATGAAGATAATTTTAATAGAAAACTTAACTATAAAACTATACAACTATTTATTGTTATAATTAATTTAGATTTAGCTTGCTAATCTAACCAAATCTACTTGATATGATTTATCATTCTTATCAGTTTGCTCCTTGAGTTTTAAATGTAGAATCACTGTTATATTTTTATTATATAGTTTTTACACTATATATATATATATATATATATATATATGTTATATTAATATATTATTTGAAATGTTATATTGAAATATTTTATTTAATAATGTTATATGTTAAAATGTTGTTTTATTTAAAGTTATAATTTCATTGATATAAATACTCTGTTTTAATCGACCGCCAGAGGTCACGCTTCTACTATAAAAACTCATTGTTGTTGTTCCCCCGTTGGCCGATCCAAAGTTTTTGTAATTATGTAAATAATCTTTTGTTTTATTTATTTATACGCCTTAAGACAGGCATTACTTTTATCAAATTGTTTTATATATATTCCATGGGTTTACAATTAAAACAATATCTGATCAAAACTATTTTCATTATTTTACTTACAAGATTTTAACCACGACTGCACCACCATAGCTTAATCCTCAAGATAACCAAAATCAAGATGATCGAAATTCAAACAGCAGAAAATCATATCTTTTTTTCATTATATAATATATATAATAATAAATGGTTATTTAATTTTATAGTCCAGTTTTGTATTAAGATTATCTTCACTATTATGATCATTTAAATTCAAATTATAAAATTTGTAAAGTGTTATTAATTTGTAGATAGAGAGAGAAAAAAAAATCCTTTACTTCTGATACATCCTCAAGTTAATTATATATTTATAATTAATAACAATAAAAATTAACAACGTAACGTCTATTACATCGGCTTTTACACGTCATTTAGACATACTCTAATCCTATATATAGAATAATCGAAGAGAGAATATATATAATAGTTAGAAAAAAGAGAGAAAGACAGAACCATGCACTTTTAATCAAACTAATAATAAGGAAAAAAAAAGTTTTGTAAAGAAGGTAGATAAGATTGTTAGTATATATATATATTTTTTTATAATTTTATATTTTATCCTTTTTTTTTTTTAAGATTTTTAAAGGTTTTTTTTTTATTTTATAATATGATTATAAATAGTTGTATTTAGTAATATATCTATAGTATGAATTAACATTTGTTATAAGTTTGGATATTATGTTTTGAAACCCTAATGGTAGACCAGACATACACAAAAAAACTTTAAATTGAAATAAATTGGAAAAAGAGATCTGCTGGACCGGGGATCTTCAGATAAAAGCCCAACGACATTTCACCCCTTCTTTATTATGTCATAGATCTCTTTTAAACCGGATTTTATGTGTTAATATTAAGTTGTTTCAGTGAAACATTCAAATGAACATATATAACAGATACAAGTGTTAACAAATTCAAACTGTAAACCTACCTCGACCGCGGCGTCCTCCATTGTGAATATCTATTTCTGGCTGACACATGTTGCGGGGGGGGGGGGGGGGGGGTAGGGGACATTTCAAATTTAGACCATTTATTCAGAATTTTTTTGAACAACAAGAAAATTAAAGAAGAAAGGAAAAATAGTTAAGGGAAGAAAGCTGAATTTCATAATCTTTACAGCTAGTTATATCAAAATAACTGATTCAACACTTATTCATCTTTTAATATTCCTTTAAAAAGGCAAATTATAAGAGTTTAATAAAGCTATTAATTGTGCAAATTCACCTTTATTTAACTTCCATTTTCCTCCCCAGAAATTGGAGATTAAACAAAATGAACTATATACTATAACACTTTAAAAATCTTGTGAAAAAATCTTTTAATCAGTTATTTAATCAAAGTTTAATTAACTGTTAAAGATTATAAATTTGTATCAGTTATTATTAAGAGAAATTATAGAAAGTTGATTTCATAAATGGATATTTCCATTTATTTTTTTTTAAATATTTTATAATTGATATACTGTTGAAATATTTTACTTGTTTGATACTAAATTTGTTTTTAATAAATTCCATGTTTAAATTTTTAACATCTTCTATGAAATTATCTAATATATTATTTATTCTATAAAATCTTAGAAACTGACCATAATATATACCTTTACAGCAATTTAATGATATATTAGAATTCATATTACAGTATTTTATAATATTGAAATTATAATTACTCTTTTTATTATAAACTCTAACAGCACTATTTGTAAGGTCTATATTCAAGTCTAAAAAGTTAACTTTTTTGTTTCTATAAATTTTTTCATTGTTCTTAAGTTTCAAGTATTTAGGATATATTTCAGGTATTAATTTTTTAAACTGTGGATTATTAAATATTATTATGTCATCTACATATCGGAATATTTGCCAATTAATATTATTTTGTAGAAAGTATTCTCTTTCGTACCAGAACAATATTAGATTTGCTAATAACGGACTAGAAGAAGTTCCCATGGGAACGCCTTCTGATTGAATATATATTTTATTTTTAAATTCTATATAGTTAAAATTTAAAAATGTTTCCAGTAGAGTTTTTGCTGTTTTAAGATCTAATTTAAATGTTTTATATCTGTTATGAATAATTTTAATGTAGAAAGTTTTGTCATTAATGAATTCATTAAATAAATATATTGGTTATTTTATTATTTAGATCTCTTAAATTTATTTTAGAATATAGGTCCTCAAAGTCAAATGTGTGTACTGTTTCAATGTTTGTCCAATTGTTCATTAAATAATTAATGATTTTTTTATTTGAGTCGATAAATTTATAATTATATTTATTAGTTAATTTATTTATAATAAATTGTAGTGTTGAAGCTAATTGTATATCAATATTTTTTATGACTGAATTTATACCAGATGTGATTGTTCTGAAAGAAATAGGTTTTTTGTGTAGTTTAGGAATTATATAGAACTTTGGTATGTTTGGATTTTTGTGGTTATTATAAATTTTTAGTGAATTTTCAACATTTTTGATGTCTTTTTTGATTTTTGTGCCTGTAGTTCTAGCAAAAGTGTATTTATGATTATTATCAATTTCCTTTTTTAGTATATCGTGGTATAGATTTTTACAAATTAAAGATAAATTATTGGAACATTTATCTATAGGAGTGATAATATAGTCCTTCTGTAAATTAATTATATTTTCTTTAAAAGAAGGAATGTCTGAATTAGGTTTTGTGTATTTAAGTGTATTATTATAATAATTTATAATTTCCTTTTTAATATTATGTTTCCATTCCAGAAAAGTAAATTCTGGAATACTGTATTTTATACTAGTTTTATTTATGAAAATATCTATATCTTTTAATATAGATTTAATTGTATTATTATAATTGTGTTTAATTTGAGGTATATATTTATACCCTTTATTTAAAATTTCTTGATATTCTGGATTTAAAAAAGAAAAATTGCTAGTTAATATATGACCTGAGAACTTATATTTATCAATATAGTTGTTGCAATTACATTTAATTTTTTTAAAATTTGCCAAATTATTAATAAATTGGTTATAATTGCAAACTAAATTACCTATATTTTTGTTGTATCTCCAGATTGTTTTGAAATTTAAATTTTTTATAGGGAAAAGATTATTGATGATTTGGTTATTAAAAATATCATTAAATTTAATATGATTAAATAAATTGTTATTAAATTTAATGATAATATTAATGTTATTAGTAGCTTGTTTAATTTTTCTGTATTTAAAGATGTCGTGTGTGATATCTATTAATCTGTTAGTCAGATTATGAATTTTAATATATTCTATGAGTTTGATAAATTTATTATTATTTAGTTTAAATAATGTTTTAATAAATTTATCGACGAAGTTGTTAGTGTACATTTGTTTTGGGTCCAGTAATTCTTCAAATTCAATGTAACCTAATTTATTTGTAGTTTTACCTCTAGTTTTATTAGGTTTAGTTTTAAATTCATTTTTTTTGTATTTGCAACTGATTTCATAGGTTGAAATTTCTTCTGTTTGTGGTTTGTATGTGTAGTTTAATTCGTCGTTAAGTCCATAAGGGAATAATGTGTTGTGTTTATAAATGTAGTTGTTTTCTAATAATAGTCGTTGTTTTTTGTTTTGACATATGTCTAGTATTTCTATCTTAAAGTTGTTAAAAGTATGTAATTGATTGTGTTCTTTCATATATATATTACCAATTGATTTTTTAGCGTGGTTTCTATGTAGGTTTATTCGTATATTTAATAGATTACAAGTTTGTCCTATATATGATAGTTGACAAATTTGGCATGTTAATTTATAAATAGTATTCACTAATTTACAACTAGTTGTTTGAAGAGTGTCATGGTTCTTAAGAGAGGGACAAGTTTGACAATTTTTTCTTAGGCAATTCTTAGCGAGTTTAAATTAACATAAAAGAGGTGCTAACACTAATATGTTTGTAGTTTTTTTTAGTTTTTTTAGTTTGTTATTCTTATGAATTTTTAAATATATTTTTCTTAATTGTTTTTGTGGTGATAAAATTTGTAATAAATTGAATAATTAATCTATAAATATATAGATATTACTGTTTGATATCTGTTATATTTTTAAGAATAACTAATAAAAAAACATCTTTAAACTAACTAAACACTGAAAAAAAAACAAAAGTTCTGAAGTTATTTTTTCTAGAATTACTTTTATAATTTACTTTTTAATAATCAAACAATGAAAGATAATTAAAATTTGTATGAAGATTTATTTATATTAGAATATCTAATATAATTTAATTTGTATATTATGTTATATATAAAAAATATATCATAGAGCAAGCTCATATGAATTAATATAGTGTAGAAACTATATAACAAAATTATAACAGTGATTCTAATTTTAAAGCTTAAGGAGCAAACTGATAATAATGATAACTTATATCAATTAGATTTGATTAGATTAGCAAGCTAAATCTAAATTAATTATAATAATAAATAGTTATTTAATTTTATAGTCCAGTTTTGTATTAAGATTATCTTCACTATTATGATCATTTAAATTCAAATTATAAAATTTGTAAAGTGTTATTAATTTGTAGATAGAGAGAGAAAAAAAAATCCTTTACTTCTGATACATCCTCAAGTTAATTATATATTTATAATTAATAACAATAAAAATTAACAACGTAACGTCTATTACATCGGCTTTTACACTCGCTAAGAATTGCCTAAGAAAAAATTGTCAAACTTGTCCCTCTCTTAAGAACCATGACACTTTTCAAACAACTAGTTGTAAATTAGTGAATACTATTTATAAATTAACATGCCAAATTTGTCAACTATCATATATAGGACAAACTTGTAATCTATTAAATATACGAATAAACCTACATAGAAACCACGCTAAAAAATCAATTGGTAATATATATATGAAAGAACACAATCAATTACATACTTTTAACAACTTTAAGATAGAAATACTAGACATATGTCAAAACAAAAAACAACGACTATTATTAGAAAACAACTACATTTATAAACACAACACATTATTCCCTTATGGACTTAACGACGAATTAAACTACACATACAAACCACAAACAGAAGAAATTTCAACCTATGAAATCAGTTGCAAATACAAAAAAAATGAATTTAAAACTAAACCTAATAAAACTAGAGGTAAAACTACAAATAAATTAGGTTACATTGAATTTGAAGAATTACTGGACCCAAAACAAATGTACACTAACAACTTCGTCGATAAATTTATTAAAACATTATTTAAACTAAATAATAATAAATTTATCAAACTCATAGAATATATTAAAATTCATAATCTGACTAACAGATTAATAGATATCACACACGACATCTTTAAATACAGAAAAATTAAACAAGCTACTAATAACATTAATATTATCATTAAATTTAATAACAATTTATTTAATCATATTAAATTTAATGATATTTTTAATAACCAAATCATCAATAATCTTTTCCCTATAAAAAATTTAAATTTCAAAACAATCTGGAGATACAACAAAAATATAGGTAATTTAGTTTGCAATTATAACCAATTTATTAATAATTTGGCAAATTTTAAAAAAATTAAATGTAATTGCAACAACTATATTGATAAATATAAGTTCTCAGGTCATATATTAACTAGCAATTTTTCTTTTTTAAATCCAGAATATCAAGAAATTTTAAATAAAGGGTATAAATATATACCTCAAATTAAACACAATTATAATAATACAATTAAATCTATATTAAAAGATATAGATATTTTCATAAATAAAACTAGTATAAAATACAGTATTCCAGAATTTACTTTTCTGGAATGGAAACATAATATTAAAAAGGAAATTATAAATTATTATAATAATACACTTAAATACACAAAACCTAATTCAGACATTCCTTCTTTTAAAGAAAATATAATTAATTTACAGAAGGACTATATTATCACTCCTATAGATAAATGTTCCAATAATTTATCTTTAATTTGTAAAAATCTATACCACGATATACTAAAAAAGGAAATTGATAATAATCATAAATACACTTTTGCTAGAACTACAGGCACAAAAATCAAAAAAGACATCAAAAATGTTGAAAATTCACTAAAAATTTATAATAACCACAAAAATCCAAACATACCAAAGTTCTATATAATTCCTAAACTACACAAAAAACCTATTTCTTTCAGAACAATCACATCTGGTATAAATTCAGTCATAAAAAATATTGATATACAATTAGCTTCAACACTACAATTTATTATAAATAAATTAACTAATAAATATAATTATAAATTTATCGACTCAAATAAAAAAATCATTAATTATTTAATGAACAATTGGACAAACATTGAAACAGTACACACATTTGACTTTGAGGACCTATATTCTAAAATAAATTTAAGAGATCTAAACAATAAAATAACCAATATATTTATTTAATGAATTCATTAATGACAAAACTTTCTACATTAAAATTATTCATAACAGATATAAAACATTTAAATTAGATCTTAAAACAGCAAAAACTCTACTGGAAACATTTTTAAATTTTAACTATATAGAATTTAAAAATAAAATATATATTCAATCAGAAGGCGTTCCCATGGGAACTTCTTCTAGTCCGTTATTAGCAAATCTAATATTGTTCTGGTACGAAAGAGAATACTTTCTACAAAATAATATTAATTGGCAAATATTCCGATATGTAGATGACATAATAATATTTAATAATCCACAGTTTAAAAAATTAATACCTGAAATATATCCTAAATACTTGAAACTTAAGAACAATGAAAAAATTTATAGAAACAAAAAAGTTAACTTTTTAGACTTGAATATAGACCTTACAAATAGTGCTGTTAGAGTTTATAATAAAAAGAGTAATTATAATTTCAATATTATAAAATACTGTAATATGAATTCTAATATATCATTAAATTGCTGTAAAGGTATATATTATGGTCAGTTTCTAAGATTTTATAGAATAAATAATATATTAGATAATTTCATAGAAGATGTTAAAAATTTAAACATGGAATTTATTAAAAACAAATTTAGTATCAAACAAGTAAAATATTTCAACAGTATATCAATTATAAAATATTTAAAAAAAAATAAATGGAAATATCCATTTATGAAATCAACTTTCTATAATTTCTCTTAATAATAACTGATACAAATTTATAATCTTTAACAGTTAATTAAACTTTGATTAAATAACTGATTAAAAGATTTTTTCACAAGATTTTTAAAGTGTTATAGTATATAGTTCATTTTGTTTAATCTCCAATTTCTGGGGAGGAAAATGGAAGTTAAATAAAGGTGAATTTGCACAATTAATAGCTTTATTAAACACTTATAATTTGCCTTTTTGAAGGAATATTAAAAGATGAATAAGTGTTGAATCAGTTATTTTGATATAACTAGCTGTAAAGATTATGAAATTCAGCTTTCTTCCCTTAACTATTTTTCCTTTCTTCTTTAATTTTCTTGTTGTTCAAAAAAATTCTGAATAAATGGTCTAAATTTGAAATGTCCCCTACCCCCCCCCCCCCCGCAACATGTGTCAGCCAGAAATAGATATTCACAATGGAGGACGCCGCGGTCGAGGTAGGTTTACAGTTTGAATTTGTTAACACTTGTATCTGTTATATATGTTCATTTGAATGTTTCACTGAAACAACTTAATATTAACACATAAAATCCGGTTTAAAAGAGATCTATGACATAATAAAGAAGGGGTGAAATGTCGTTGGGCTTTTATCTGAAGATCCCCGGTCCAGCAGATCTCTTTTTCCAATTTATTTCAATTTAAAGTTTTTTTGTGTATGTCTGGTCTACCATTAGGGTTTCAAAACATAATATCCAAACTTATAACAAATGTTAATTCATACTATAGATATATTACTAAATACAACTATTTATAATCATATTATAAAATAAAAAAAACCTTTAAAAATCTTTTAAAAAAAAAGGATAAAATATAAAATTATAAAAATATATATATATATACTAACAATCTTATCTACCTTCTTTACAAAACTTTTTTTTTTCCTTATTATTAGTTTGATTAAAAGTGCATGGTTCTGTCTTTCTCTCTTTTTTCTAACTATTATATATATTCTCTCTTCGATTATTCTATATATAGGATTAGAGTATGTTTAAATGACGTGTAAAAGCCGATGTAATAGACGTTACGTTGTTAATTTTTATTGTTATTAATTATAAATATATAATTAACTTGAGGATGTATCAGAAGTAAAGGATTTTTTTTTTCTCTCTCTATCTACAAATTAATAACACTTTACAAATTTTATAATTTGAATTTAAATGATCATAATAGTGAAGATAATCTTAATACAAAACTGGACTATAAAATTAAATAACTATTTATTATTATAATTAATTTAGATTTAGCTTGCTAATCTAATCAAATCTAATTGATATAAGTTATCATTATTATCAGTTTGCTCCTTAAGTTTTAAAATTAGAATCACTGTTATAATTTTGTTATATAGTTTCTACACTATATATATATATATATATATATATATGTGATAAGATCCTGTCGACTCTTCTGTGATAAGATCCTGTCGACTTTTAATGTGGCAATATAATGATAATAATGTGGTGGGGAAAGAGAAATAATCACACCACAAATTGGAAGATGAATTTGGAAGGCAACCAGAGAGAGATGGAGATGGCGGGCCCGACTGTCCGCCGGGCGGCCGTTTGTGTCGCACACAATCACCATTTGTCTCCAAAGTCCCGAGGTGTTAAGTGACGGACCCCAGGAGCCCCTTGGAATGTCGCTGATGTCTAAAGTGACACCCTTTAGCTGCCCATCTCTCTCTGGGTTGACTGTAGGTTTGTTTTATTATTCCAGGAAGAGTATATATTATGACATATGGCCCCCGTTGAAGAAGGCTGAACATGGTTTGAGTATACTTAAAGCTGGAGAAGCCAGGAATAGAGAAAATAATTTTACAGTTGAAATTAATTAAGGTTATGGTGACATAGTTTTATGTAAATAAAATATTGTATAGTACACAAATATTATTTACAAGCAATTTTACAACACGGGAGAGTTTGATATTTAAGGGAATTTTTGATAATATCAAAGCTATAAAAGGCTATATACAATAACATCTAATGTATTATAAGGGAAATTATATTGAGGAGTGTGAACAACGAGAAGGGGAGTCACATACACATGGTGAAATTCTGAAGGTCATTAAGACTGGGGAACTCTACACTTTAAGATATTTTTCAGGCGGACATGGCAAGAGGAAACTTGGCATGGGCTTTCTATGCTATAGGTGTAGAGTACGAGAAATGAGATTGAGGTTGGAAATTGTGTGAGCTCAGGACTGAGGTAAATATAGAACTACATACAATGTTAGAATTTTGGCGAACAGAGCGAGGGGAAACTTGCTTTGGGCTATTCTACCTTATCTATGCAGTTACTCGTGTAGCGAGTCCGAGGGGAAAAATCCCGTGTATAGGTGAGGAAGTCGAATGGACTTAGATTTAATTTGCGAAGATAAAATAGTTCGAGATGCAAAGGTAGAATATTGGCGGACAGAGCGAGGGGAAACTTGCTTTGGGCCTTTCTACCTTAATTATTTAGATACTACTGGGTTCGTAAAGTCTCGTTGTCAGGTTAGTAATTGGTAAAGATTTCAGGGGATAAGCGGTTCAAATATCTTTGATCATCTTGATTGTAAGTGTAGTCATGTTGCTTTCGTGAGTTAACAGCCGTTTTAGTATGGATTAGAGTGTGATTGAAGTGTTTATATGGGAAATTGAAGGTATTTTTGGGTTGGTCTCGATCATTTACGGGCGGTGAAATAAATTGTTCGTTTTCCGTATAGTGTTTTAATTTGTTGACATGAATTGTATCTGTCTCACGACTTAGAGGTCGGTTGGAGCGGTTGATCCGTACGATTTGAGGGGAAATTATCTCCAGTATTTCATAAGGTCCTGAGAAGAAAGGTGCCAGTTTACCGGTGTCTGGATGGTGGTATGTTTTTGCCAAAACGAGATCGCCTACTTCAAAATCGGAAGCTCTATGTGTTTGGTCGAATCTCGCTTTGTCGCGTAAGTGTCGTTCGTGTGTCCTTTGATAGGCCAATTCTCTGGCGTCGTCGATTTTTGGGTAGTTTTGTACATGCTCGGATAGTTGTAGCGGGAAACTACCTAACAAGAGGTATGACGGTGGAAACCCGGTCACAGAATGTGGGGTATGGTTATAAGCCTGAAGGACCTGAGGTAGTAGTTTGGTCCAGACCGTCTTAGGTTGTTGGAGGCGCAACAGTTTAAGTTTGCCAGTAATCGTGGCGTTTAGTCGTTCACTTAATCCGTTGGCCTGAGGGTTGTTGCTTGTCGTGAGAAGTTGGCCAATGTTATGTCTAATCAAAAATCTACGAAATTTCGGAGAGGTGAAGGCAGGAGCTCTATCCGTCAAAAGTCGTTTAGGAGAACCAAACTGCATCACCTTTTTAATCACTTGGGTATAGGTGAGAATGCTGGTGGACCGCGATGGAAATGCCCACGCGTACCGTGTGGCATGGTCCACTACGACATGTAAGAAGGTCCTTTTGGTGGTTTGACTAATTGGCATACTTAACAGGTTCTTACATGTGTCCTGATGTCATTTGTCATGCCGTCCCAATAGTATTGGGCTGCGATCAGTCTGGTCATCTGCGAAATGCCGGGGAGATTGAAATCGCGATGGGCTCGTTGTAGTAGGGTGCCACGGAGTGATGGTGGAACAATTATTTTAGTGACACCCCGTCGTGTGATGGTCATAAGGTCCTTGTCATTGAGGATATACCTTGTGTCCCTCCGTAATTCGCCCTGACGATATTTTATTTGACCTGTGGATAGAAATCCGCAGAAAGGGTTACGGGAGAGTAGGCCCGCCTCGTACTGACGCGAGCCCTTGAGGTATTTGACCTCATAGTCGTAAACTGAGAGTCGAAGGCTCCGACGAAAGAAGCGTCCGGTGGGGTCTTTTATGGTCTTTAGCCATTGTAAGGCGTGATGATCCGAGTAGATGACAAACCTTGTACCTAGGAGGTACACTCGGAATTTGTCAACGCACTCTACAATGGCTAAGCACTCCAGTTCAGATATAGTGTAATTACGCTCATAGGAACGCAACGCGCGACTGTAATATTGTACAGGGTAGATGTTACCGTCAGGATGTACTTGTTTGAGTACACCTGCGATGCCCTGCGTGGAAGCGTCGCAATAGACCTGGCATGGGAGCCCTTCTTGAAATAGATGTAACACAGGTTGTGTTGCGAGGTGTTGCTTCAATTTATCAAAGGCTTGTTGACAATTCGGGCTCCAAAGCCATTTGGCGTTCTTTTTTAGTAATTGATTTAAGGGGTGGCGAAGTCTAGCATATTCTGGGATGAATTTATGATATACGTTGACGGCCCCTAAAAATGATTGTAGAGTTTTAATGTTGATAGGGGTTCTAATAGCGTTGATGATTTCGGTATTTTTAATATTAGGTGTGTAAGTCCCTGCGGTGATGTGGTAGCCGAGAAAATCTATTTCATTTTGATAAAAATTACATTTTTTAAGGTTACGCTGGAGATTTTCCTCTAAACAGAATTTAAAGAAAAGTCGAAGGTGTGTAAGGTGTTGTTCTGAGGAGTCAGAAAAAATAACAAGGTCGTCATAATAATGGGCTATGAAAGAGAGGTGGTGTTTGTGGATCAACTGGGTAATCACACGTTCGAAAATTTGGGGTGCTGATCTGAATCCAAAAGGTAAGCGTTTGAAATTATATTGTCCTTGTTGAGTCACGAAAGAGAGTAGTGGTTGACTCTCCTCCGCGATGGGGATTTGATAGTATGCATTGCTTATGTCAACGGTGCTAAATACTCTGGCTTTCGACAGGTTATCCAGTACCGCTTCTATCAATGGCAAAGGATGCAAATCCGAGGGTACTAGTTCGTTCATGCGAAGGAAGTCAATGCAGAGACGCATGGTGTTATCGCGTTTGCGAACGAGTGTCACAGGGGAGGCATATGGGCTAGAGGAGGGAGTGATTATGTCATGTTTTAGAGGTTGAGATACCTGGTCCTGAATTTCCTTCTGGTAGGCATAGGGAGTTCGGTATGGTCAGAGGGAAATAATATTATCGGAAATAATTTTGAGCTTTACAGGGGTTATGTTGAGTGGTAATACATTGAATTTATTGATAGGGAAAATATCTTTAAAAGAATACAATAATTGCTGATAAGGGATAGTCAGTTCTGGCGTTGTTCGATAAATTCTTTAATCATTAATTATCTAGAGGAGCATGGGCTAGTAGAAAGGTTATTAAGGTTGCAAGGGTGAGAGGGGCATTCAGGGGAAGGTTGATAAATATTACTAAGGGTTGTTTGTAAGCAAGGCTCACGTGGAGGTTGAAAATCGTCAACGCCTAAGTTAACCAAGTGAATTATGGGTCGTTTAGGGTTAGAAGTTATTATTCGCGAGCCGTGCTTACAAGTGGGAAGGTCACATACAAAATGGTACAAATGTTTAGGTACTGGAACACTATTTTGAAGTATCAATTGATTATGGAAATCTATTGTTAATCTTAAGAATTGCATAACATGAATAGATAGAATACCAAGTTCAAGGGGTGAATTTAAAATATAAAATGTTTCATTAAAATTAAAATTATTAAATTGTATTGGTAAGGTAACTAATCCGATTGGTTTGGCATGACTAGATATAGTACGGATAATAACATCATTGTTAATAGGGGTGGAACAAATGAAACTATTAAATTTTTTAATATATTCAAATTGATTTAAACTAATTATGGAAACATTGGCTCCAGAGTCAACTAGGAATGGCATCTTTAAAGAATGAATGATAGGGGTTAAAACAATTGCACTTACAGGCGTATGCTGGTTTAGGGTGCAGGTAGGTTCATTGAGCTTCGGAGGAGTTCTGCTGCCGAAGTTGGTATTACTTGGTTTCTCCCGAGCTCGTCGTTGCTGCGGTCTCGTAGACACCTGCAGGCCGAGTCGATCTTTGGTGTTGCTCGACGCTGTGGACCGCAGGTGTAAAGGTCCGAAAAGTCCGCTGGTAGGGCCCTCGCTGCTGACACTGTGCGTGCCAGTGTTGTCCGCCACAGTAACGGCAAGGATATGGTGGGGTCTTGTCCACGGTGGTGGAAGGTGCTCTGCTCTGGCGCGGTGATCGTTGTTGGGCAGCTTTAGTGCTGGTGTTATCCCCTTCGTAGGTCAGCTGTTGGGCTAAGCACAACCATTCTTCTGGTTCTGAGGGTTGTGCCATCTTTAAAAGGTTGCCATAGTTACGTGGCACACCGTTGGATAGTGCTTGCACGATGGCACTCTTAGGGAGGTTGATCGCCAATCCTATTCGGACCTTGTTCTTGTAGTAGGTCTCGATCTCGGCCATCGATGTGCATTTAAGCTCATAGAACTCTTGAAGAGTGAAGCTAGGGCGTCGGGGATAGACGGTGCAGAGTTACTCCTTGACCTCTTCATAAGTCTTATTGAGTAGAGCTAAGTCTTGTGCAATTTTGCGAGGTTCGCCTCTGAGTGATGATAGAGCCTTTCGAGCTTGGCGTGCTGGCTCAAGTTGTGGAAGTTCGGCCGAGACTCAAGTTGTGAGAAGAAGTGTGCGGCAGGTTCATCTCCGTCGTAGGTGATTATTCTTCAGGCTCACGGTTTAAAAGTTGGTCGAGACAGAGGGTGAGAGTTCGAAGGGAAGCGGCTACAGTAGGGTCGGTCGTTGAGTCTTGTGGAACTTGGTTGTGGGTTTGTCCGATCATCGTGGTATTACTTCTTGTTTTCTTCATACTCTGGTATATGAGGGATTTGCTTCCCGGCCAGGTCTTATCCTGTCGACTTTTCTGTGATAAGATCCTGTCGACTTTTAATGTGGCAATATAATAATAATAATGTGGCGGGAAAGAGAAATAATCACACCACAAATTGGAAGATGAATTTGGAAGGCAACCAGAGAGAGATGGAGATGGCGGGCCCGGCTGTCCGCCAGGCGGCCGTTTGTGTCGCACACAATCACCAACTGTCTCCAAAGTCCCGAGGTTTTAAGTGACGGACCCCAGGAGCCCCTTGGAATGTCGCTGATGTCTAAAGTTACACCCTTTAGCTGCCCATCTCTTTCTGGGTTGACTGTAGGTTTGTTTTATTATTCCAGGAAGAGTATATATTATGACATATATAAAAATGAATGTATGTGTGTGTGTGTGTGTGTGTCTGTCTGTCTGTCCTTTATGCCTGACCAAACCACTCATTGGAACGCCATGAAACTTTGGGAAGTTATTTAGTATTGTACTGGGAAGGTTTCTAGCAAATAAAATTTTTGAAATAACTTTTCGCCTAAAAATAATCAAGATAAATATTCTAATTTATCTGTTATAATTCAACAATCTGCTCTAAATATTATCATGATGATACGATCATTTTGTAATGTAGAAAATTAGGAAAGACAAAATTCAGGATGACACGGCAATTTATTTGAGACAAGAATAATGATACAATTCATAGGCAAGATACTATTCCTTTAACTTCCAATTACAGAGGGAACCAATTAATATTGATTTTATTCAACTTATCGAGTACTTTTAATGGGACCGGGAAAAAATGTTCACTTTATCGAGAGATTCGTTAGACAAACCTTTACTCGGGTAAAACCCGGGCGAAGCCGGGTACATCCGCTAGTATCTATATTAATAAAATGGAAATTTCATAAGTGGACATCACTAAAAACTTTCGTTACAATGCATCAATTTCAACCAAATTTTCAACATTTATGTAAAACGAGATGGAGCAGGTTTTGCTTAACATCAAAATATATTTCCTAACATTAACATGCGTAACTTCGCTGTTATCGATTAAATACAAAAAAAATCAACAGAGTTAATTTTATTTATATATAAATACAAAATTAAATTTCAACAGAGTTAATTTTTTTACATACTAGCTAATAATCTCAATCTAAAAAATATTCAAAACAAGCAATTTTAAGATAACACCATATGTAAAACAGTCGGCCAAGAAAACAACAACGATATTACATCTTTCTCACATATTCACACACAATCTTGATTAATAATTAAAACTAATCTTTAACATTGTTTATTATACTTCAACTTTTATATCTACATCGTTTTTAAATACCCAATTGTTTTATCATGTTTCTAATTTCGCCTAACAAATATACAAATTTATAGTGACCAACATATGCAAATTTTATCTTTGTTTTTATTTACCTTGATATCGTAAACATAACATCCATTGTAAGCATTTTTCTGTTCACCTTCCGTGGTTTCTCTTTTCTCTGATAGTTTTTAGGTGTAGTATATTTTCTTATTACTAGACTACAAACATTCCCTCGAGAAAAACCTGGGCGAAGCCGGGTACATCCGCTAGTATATATATATAAATGAATGTATGTGTGTGTCTGTCCTTTATGCCTGACCAAACCACTCATTGGAACGCCATGAAACTTTGGGAAGTTAGTTAGTATAGTACTGGGAAGGTTTCTGAAAAATAATTTCTTGAATATCTTGAATATCCTTAGAGTTATTTGCAGATTTTAGATATAACTCGCAAGCAGCGCCACCATTGCGATGATGATAACAAGTTTTTTTTTATCTATAAGTTTTATTATCACTAAGTTTATTATCTTAAAGATTATTTATCAAAAGTAAGATTTTCTCAGGATGACACGGCAATTTATTTGAGACAAGAATAATGATACAATATTCCAAGGCAAAGATACTATTCCTTTAATTTCCAATTACCGAGGGAACCAATTAATATTGATTTTATTCAACTTATCGAGTATTTTTCAAAGGACCGGGAAAAAATGCTCACTAGATAAAACGATGATTCTGTAATGTAGAAAATTAGGAAAGACAAAATTCAGGATGACACGGCAGGGACCGGAAAAAATATTCACTTCATCGAGAGATTCAAATTTACGAGTTTCAAATTATAAAAATATATCTATTATTTTTTTATAAGTTTATAGAGAATTGTTTTAACAAATGTTCGTTAGACAAACCTTTACTCGGGTAAAACCCGGGCGAAGTCGGGTACATCCGCTAGTTTATTATATAAATTACACTATTAATTATTTTTATCAGATAAAATTAGTAATACGGCAAAAATTCTAAACTATCAATATATAGAAACAATTTCCTTAAAATTATAAATTAAAATCTAAATTATTCTTGTGCACACTCACTGCAAAGTGTTGTTGAGTGTTCAGTATAAATGTGCTTAGCGCCTTTAGCACATATAATTTTGTATTATCAGTCTTTGTATCGATCACAAAATCGGCAACACCTCCGTTTGGCTGACGATGACTCTGGCTTATTTTATTCCTAAAGAAACAAGAACTTAATATCTCTCAACTAATTATAGCATTTCATGACTTTGCTTGTTGTGGCTCATCTGTAGAAGTATGTGCAGATATAATATTTTTGATATCTTTTGGCAGAAACAATTCATTTTCCCGTTTTGTTAGGTTCGGGTCAATTAGCCCACATGCAATCTCTTCAAAAAACGATCTTCTTTTAAATATTTCCAATTTTTGTTTCTTTTATATATATATGATATTTCAATTGAATCCTGTCGACTCTCTGTCGGATCCTGTTGTTACCTGTGTAAGATCCTGTTGACACCTGTCAACTTACTGTGGGATTGGTGAATTGTGGTGAATCCTATGTCGGATTCTGTTGAATTGATGATTGATGGCGCAGTCTTGGTCGAATGGTGGGTTTCCACAGGGGAAATAACGAGCACACCTGGATTGGGATAGAACCTGGACTTCGAGAAAGGGAGAGAGTGATTGAGACTGGAGGAGGTACCTTGCCTTTCACATGATCGAAGAGGACTTTACCTTGGTTGGAGCCTAAGTTGAGCACGCCTTGCTTCTAGCCCGGTCACCTACCTTCTCCTTAACTTCTTGTCCGAGATAATCGTAATTAACTATTTCGGCTTCTCATTGGTCGAGATCATTCTACGTGGCTACTTCTGGTTCGCTATTAGTTGTTCATGCTTAACTGTGATTGGCTTAGCACCTCCATTGTCGCCATGATTGCAATCTTCCAGGAAGAAGAAGGTCTTTGAACTTTAGTTTTATGGGTCCTGGGCAGTGACCTTTACTTCCTGGATGATGCAATCCTGTTAATGGTTGTTCCCTTTTTCGCGAAGCCTAACTTTTATTAAATCTTTTGACGATACATTGCATAGATTGTGGTGGGATTACATATTGTTATATACAAATTATCACAGATGCGTCCCCTACATGTGAATAATTCAAAAAGTGGTAGCCTGAAGTGAATTCTGTAAGAGAAAAGTAATTTTGTGGGAAAAATTAATTAGGGGCACTGTGAGGCTATATACAAGTATCGTAGGGAAAAAAAATGGGTAAAAGCGAATTGTGCTGGTGAAATAATTGTTGAATAGAAGGAAGAAAAAATAAATAAAATGATGATGCCTATACAATTCAACTCGAGTTATGGAAAACTAAATCGAGGGAATATTCTGTTAGGGCTTTGGGAAATCAAAATAAAATAAAATTAAAAGAAATCAAAGTGAATTTTCGTTTAGAAAAATTGTAGAGTGGTTGAAAAGAAAAATGGTTTATAACAACAATAAAAAAAGAAGTTGTTATATAAATGGTATATATATATAAAATAAAACGATTTAAAAGCGCAAATGTTTCTTTTATACATAAAACGAACTTCTACTGTCCTTACTGCGATGAAAAATATATTGGGAGGGCTTGGCTCATCAGTGGCGAACCCTCCCAGCGGTTTCGCCAATTTAATCCACCAGACCGCTTCTCAGAGCTCTAATACTGTATTGGATCATTCTGCTTTTATATGCTACACTGAAGGATGGAATCTTAGAAATGGTTTTCAAGTAAACTATGGACATAAGCTTATAGGACAGTAGAATTACATTCAAATATTTGCTTCGAGCAATGCTCTTCAGCAAACTATAAAGACAAGGCCAACTAGGAATAAATTAACACAAAGCAATAACGCGCCATCTATACATATAAAATAAAACGATTTAAAAGCGCGAATGTTTCTTTTATACATGAAACGAACTTCTACTGTCCTTACTGCGATTAAAAAATATATTGGGAGGGCTTGGCTCACCAGTGGTGAACCCTCCCAGCGGTTTCGCCAATTTAATCCACCAGACCGCTTCTCAGAGCTCTAATACTGTATTGGATCATTCTGCTTTTATATGCTACATATAAAGCTTATGACCATAGTTTACTTGAAAACCATTTCTAAGATTCCATCCTTCAGTATAGCATATAAAAGCAGAATGATCCAATACAGTATTAGAGCTCTGAGAAGCGGTCTGGTGGATTAAATTGGCGAAACCGCTGGGAGGGTTCACCACTGATGAGCCAAGCCCTCCCAATATATTTTTTCATCGCAGTAAGGACAGTAGAAGTTCGTTTTATGTATAAAAGAAACATTCGCGCTTTTAAATCGTTTTATTTTATATGTATAGATGGCGCGTTATTGCTTTGTGTTAATAAATGGTATATATTTTGATTGAGCTTTGATAAATTAAAAAAAAATGTAAATAAGTTGGGTGAGAGAGAAAAAAAAATGGTATATGTTAGTTATTATATAAATGGTAAATATTTTATTGAGCATTTGGATTTCAAAAATAAAAAAAAAATTAAATGAATCGGGAAAGAAAAAAAAATGTATGTAGAGAGATACGCAAAATATCATGGTGATAAAAGTTGCATGCCTGTGTGTATCTAGGTCACGCGGAGACTTCCGAGTTTTGATGCCCTTGTAGATTTTTTGTCTCTTGTGCGACTTTTGTGAATGGAAACATGATCCTTCCCAGAATCGCGTTTATAGTATGTGTACAGGAGACACGGGAATCTAGTTAACCTTAAGGTTGCATTTGAATTTGTTGTAATGTTTTTGGGGTTGTATTGTCTTTGAAGATCTCATGGCTGAGTGATTTGTATTAATTTGTCCCGAGCCTTAATGCGTTCTAGGGGTTTTTATGCGGTCCCCTAGGCACTTAAGTTATGCTCGCCCGATATCCACTTCGTTATCGGGAGGTCGTGACCGGAATCGAATCTTTTAATACAGGGTTCGAGGAGAGTCCTCGACCCTTTTAAGTGGTCGTTCCTTCCTTTCAGAAGAAACGTAAGCTCGAAGGCTTTATTTTATTTATTTATTTTTTTAATCTTATCCTATCTTTGAAGTGGTAATGTGCGTGTTTTTTGTTCGTATTTGGCCTTTAGATCTGAGTTTTTCGTATTGGTCGTGAATGTTAGATGCGTGTCTTATGTGGGTAACATGTAATAAGTTGTTTGGGCGTGTTGGGAAAATAATCGATATTTTTGTAATTCATTTGGAAGGCGCTGTTTTGAGAATTAAATTTGTTTATTAATATAATATTAATATAATTATATATTAATATAATTAAATATGTTTTTGTAAGAATCGGGATGTGAACTCATTGTGGAACTTGGGATTTCCAAGCTGTGGGGATGGTATGGACGACTTTCGGTGACAGCCAAGATGGCGAACGATTTGTAAGTCGGGAGTACCAAGAGATGACCTCAATCGACGGGTGTCGTTATTCTGACCGGAAGCGGGGGGAGGGGCCATGCGGGGATTTTCCTAAGTTAGTTCTGACTCCCCCTCCCGTGATTGATCTGGGGCGATCTAAATGTCCGCTGGAAGTTTTCTTCCAGGATGTCCAGGACGAGAGTTAGAAACATATGGAAGGCACTACCTATATGGAAGATGGCTTCCTTTAATTGGTAAAGCCTTTGGGGCTGTTGGGCATATAGTCCAAGGTAGATTACTATGGTAAATGGGGCGAGGGAGTATGGTATAGTCAGAAGACAGATAAACAATATTAAGTGGAATATGGGGAATCTGCACATGTTTTCCAATATTTTCTCCATGAGTAAATTTCTTTGTGGATCGTGTTGTAATTCGATTGGTTGTGGCGGACTTAGTGGAGGATTAGTTGTGATTGGATCTATCTGTGGATGGGCGATGTCGCGTTTTTTGTTATTGGTGAAGGGTATAAATCGGGTTTTGGTGAAAATGGTGGGATCTAAATGAATGAAAGGTTCGCTGCTCGTCGGTTTGATTGTCAGTGGTTCTGTTTGAAAAATGTCGGGTGTAAGATGTTTGAATGGAACGTGTAATTATTCTTATGTCGTAGATTGTGTGTTTTTGTTGTGGGTGGTGTTATGTAATGGATGTTTTCTGTGTACGGGTTTAGTTTGTGTACGTGGACTGTATCAATGTCTCTTTGGAGATGTTGGTTGGGTCTATCGATGCGCTTTATCAATTGGCAGGTTGGACAGGTTTTGACCTTTTGTGCGATGTCTTGTGACATGTCCTGCCAATAATATTGAGCGGAGATGAGTCTCGTGATCTTTGAGATACCTGGGTGGTTGTATTGTGTGTGTACTGATTGAAGTAGTTTGTTGATGAGTGTTTTTGGGATTATTATTTTGATTACACCTTTGCGGGAAATGGTATGAAGTCCGTTGTGATCAATGGTCAGTTTAGAATCTCCAGTCGGGGAAGGCTGATGGCTCTTAATGAGGGGGGCGTCTAAGAAGCCACAGAACGGGTTACGGGATAGGAGGTCCGCTTCATATTGTTATGCTCCTTTTATGTAGCGAACCTCATATTCGTAGCTCGATAGCCGTAATCTCCATCGAAATAATCTGCATGACGGGTTTTTGATCGTCGTCAGCCATTGCAATGCGTGATGGTCAGAGAATAGGGTAAATTTTCTGTCCATCAAATAGACGCGGAATTTATCCACACTCTCAACGATTGCTAGGCATTCTAATTCAGAGATGGAGTAATTCCGTTCTTGTGAACGTAGGGGGCGGCTGAAGTATTGGACTGGGTAGGTCTTCCCATCAGGGTGGACCTGTTTGAGGACGCCTACTATGCCGAGTGTTGAGGCGTCACAGTACACTTGGCAGGGCAGACCTTCCTGGTAAAGGTGTAAAATGGGGTGTGTGGTGAGGCTATCCTTCGGGCTAGTGAACGCCTTCTGGCATTTGTCATCCCAGACCCACGTGACATCATTTTTGAGAAGGTTGTTAAGTGGCGTCCGCAAGCGGGCATAGTCCGGGATGAACATGCTATAGACGTTCACTGAGCTTAAGAAGGATCGCAATGTTCTGCGATTGTGTGGTGGTTGAATGGTTTCTAGATTTCGTGTTAGTGGTGTGGTGGTACCAGCAGTGATTGTGCATGTGTCTGAGTGGTGTTTCTGTTGCTTTTTTGTGCGAGTGTCGCGCTTGTTGCGATGTTTACGCGTGTGACGGTGGTGTGGTCACGTGTGTACTTAGTGTGAGAGTTGTCCTGTTGACTGGACACTGGTTGGGCATTTTTGTCGTAAGTTTGGGCCATAGTGGCCTTGTGCATAGAGGGCATATAATAAGTGCAATTGGCCCTAGTGAGAAAATTGTGTGCGTGCGCGTGACGTGATCTAGATTGGCATGTTGGCAAATGGGTGTGGACCAATGGATGCGCGCATTGGGTGCCATGTGCGGAAGGCTTGTATGCCATGTGAGCCCTTTGTGACTCCGCTTGGCATTCCCACAAGGCGCATTCATTTGGTATATGAGCAAAATGGTAGGTGGTAGGGGGCAATGGGGCGGCGAGTTGGAACATAGTGCCTTGGTTAAAATCTATTGTTATTTTAAAGTTGCGGAGGGTATTTATACCGAGAATCCCAAATGGTAGAGGTGCTTCCACCATATGGAAATTCTCGTTTTTGGTTATTTTACCTATTGTCAAGGGGAGGGTTATTTGACCTAAGGTCGGGACAGGACCATTTAAGGCCTGTAGGTCTATGGGTTATTTTTTAAGTTTTAGTTGAGGGAGGTTATTTTTTAACTTTTTAAAAAGATTATGGGTCACTATGTTCAGACTTACGCCTGTGTCAATTAGGAAAGGGGGGTGAGAGTTCATGGGTGATGGACAGTTTGATTGTCAGCTGGCTGACGAAAGGTTGGTGCCTTCCTACCTGGTTGACGAAAGGCTGGGGCGTCTCGGGCGGCTTGGGCTTGATCTTGTGGTGGATGTTGGGCGTGTTGTGGATGTTGGGCTGGTTGTGGGTGTTGGGCTGGTTGTGGATGTTGGGCTGGTTGCACTGCCCGCGCACTCGCGTGTGGAGCTGATTTGTTGCGGCATTCATTGTGCCAATGATGGGCGCCGCAGAATTTGCAGTTCGACGGCGGTGCAGGTGCAGTCCACACACCTGTTTTTCTTGGTGTGCTGGTGTATGGGCCCGACATGTTGGGCGGTTGTTCCTCGTGGTGACGTGACGTTGGTGCGCTGGGTCCGTGGATCCGTTGCACCAGTTGGAACCACTCTCCCAGGCTCTCAGGAGGTACCACGCGGACCAGGCGCTGGTCGGAGAGCGGCAATCCCTCCGTCAGCGTCTCGAGGATTACCTCCTGTGGGAGACCCAGTTGCATGCCCAGCGCTGTCTTCCCTCGGTAGTACTCCTCCAGGCTTGCCTGCCCAGCAAGCTTCATGGCGAAGTACTTGGCGAAGGACGCCTCGTTGGATTCCGGGTAAGAGATCCAGGAGGGTCTGCCTCACCTGGAAGTAGGTCTGGGTGGCCAACCGGAGTTTCCTGAAGAGCTCCAAGGGTTGACGCGTCAGGTAGCTAGGCAACCTGAGCAACTTTTCGGGGGTGGTCACGAGGGCTTCGTCCATCTTCCTGTCGTAGGTCTGGAAGAATTGGCAGGAGGCGTAGGTTCCATCGAAGGGGGGAATGTCCGCTTCCGCGCGTTGGGTCGACCCCACTTGCGTCAGGGCGGCGGTCAACTGAAGGAGGATCTCCGCTAGGGTGCGTGTCTGTTCTAATTCGGGCACGGAGTTGGTCTCTCCACTCTCTTCTTTCGCGCCTTGCTCCCGCTCGTTTTCCATTATATCATGTCGACTCTCTATAATATTTCTATTGAATCCTGTCGACTCCTCTCTCTCTCTCTCTCTCTCTCTGTCGGATCCTGTTGTTACCTGTGTAAGATCCTGTTGACTCCTGTCAACTTACTGTGGGATTGGTGAATTGTGGTGAATCCTATGTCGGATTCTGTTGAATTGATGATTGATGGCGCAGTCTTGGTCGAATGGTGGGTTTCCACAGGGGAAATAACGAGCACACCTGGATTGGGATAGAACCTGGACTTCGAGAAAGGGAGAGAGTGATTGAGACTGGAGGAGGTACCTTGCCTTTCACATGATCGAAGAGGACTTTACCTTGGTTGGAGCCTAAGTTGAGCACGCCTTGCTTCTAGCCCGGTCACCTACCTTCTCCCTAACTTCTTGTCCGAGATAATCGTAATGAACTATTTCGGCTTCTCATTGGTCGAGATCATTCTACGTGGCTACTTCTGGTTCGCTATTAGTTGTTCATGCTTAACTGTGATTGGCTTAGCACCTCCATTGTCGCCATGATTGCAATCTTCCAGGAAGAAGAAGGTATTTGAACTTTAGTTTTATGGGTCCTGGGTCTTTTACTTCCTGGATGATGCAATCCTGTTAATGGTTGATCCCTTTTTCGCGAAGCCTAACTTTTATTAAATCTTTTGATCATACATTGCATAGATTGTGGTGGGATTACATATTGCTATATACAAATTATCACATATATTTTGTTGAAACCTTGATGAAATAAAAAGAGATACAATGGCCACCTCCTTGTCCTCCTACTTACTTTGGAATTTTACACAATTGATCAACTACATCAACAGCTTATTTTGTTTCATTACAATTTTTTACACCAGATTCAGAATCTATTTGTTTTGTGGAGTCGATTATTGAAATTAAAATAACTGCTTTAGACTTTTTTGTGGTACATAGGAAACCAGTGTACTCTCTCTTTCCTTGACTCCAAAAATCAAAGTGTGGGTTGAACGTAGTTTGGTATAAAAAAATTGGATGAAATTTTCGTTTTATATTTATTCAATGTTCCTAAAAAAACTAAGTAAAGTCATAAATAAAGGATATAATTTATTGCAGAGCTATAAGGTACCTTACTAATTTCCCCATGCTTGAAAATTAAAGTTACGTTATCACTCGCGCGGGGTCCAATGGACCCCAACTCCATTGTATTGTCTATTATAGGGCAACAAAATTAAGTTAATATAGGTTTGCAGATTCATTGTCATATAAAATTAAACTACTAAAGTTTTGATCTCCAAATGTTTTATATAATTCTAGATATTTAATGAAATAAGTCTGTCTGGGGTCTATTAGACCCCGCGCGAGTACTTAAGGGTTAAATAACAAAGAGCTTTATTGTATTAACCCTTAACTGGACAGGCGAATTTTTTTTACGTAACTGGACGGTTTGGATAAATTCAACCCACTTATGTAACTTTATGGAATAAGCGCTAAATAATGATTGAAATCAAAATTCAAAAAATGTTCAATAAATACAAATGTTAACATAGCGATTTTGACGTTTGAAAATTCTGAATATAATCTTTTTACAGATTTCACAAATTATTAAGAAATGTTTTTCCAAACGCTTAATTAACATACAAGGCAAAGGGCTTTATTTTTACTGCATTTTTGATGGACATTTGTAGCACCTTTTTGGAGTATTAGATTGTTGTCGCATCGTAGATTCCCTTGATGTAGGTGAACCATCATTCTTCTTGAATTGTCGTCTGTAATTCCAGCGAGAGAGAATTTAGATTATGTGTGGCCAGGTGTTCATCAGTCAATTCTCTCCCAAGATCACCAATAACATTACTCCTTTCTTTTTTTATCCTTTTTATCAATCCGATTACCAGTTTTTTTTTTTTTTGGGAACATAAGAGACTAAAGTGGTTGTTCCAGAGAAACCAAAAATAGATGTTCCTGATTCCCTATTAGGGTGCGGTTGAAATTGTGGTGGAATCTGAGGTTTATTCTTTCTCGTCCTTCCTAAATATGTAAAGCTATGTTCTTTCAACTTATCAACTAATTCTACTGAAGTGAACCAATTGACTGCTGTAATATTTCTATTACTCTTCCAAAATGGTCGACAAATATTTAAAACATATATATTTTGGGTTGGCAGGGATAGTTCTCTCTGTTGACTTGATTAGTAATTCTACTTATCCAAAGAAAGAAGTGTATTTTATAAAAGGAAGCTATAAATAGTGGAAGATAGCGACACAAGTATGAGCCACGAGCTAACACTGACACGAAAAATTTTCAAGCTCCTGGACGGGCTGGGCAGAATTCGCCCCCACATGCAAATTTTACCTCCTTTACAAAACTGATATTTATAAATGATGGATGGAAAATGTTTGTATCACTGTAAAATTTAAATACATGAAAGCTGGTAGCTCTCAGTAACCAAAAAAAAAAATATTTTCCCTATATTAAGTTTATGAATGGGCGGAAACCCAACCCGTCCTGTTAAGGGTTAAGTATTTGGCTATTGGAATTAGACGAGTAAATAAAGTGACCAGCTTATATAATTGTCTATATGGATATTTTTTACTTCTAAGTAAACATGTCACAGGCCATGATAATCATGTTGTGTAGTTAACTTCAAGTTAGGAAGGATAGGTTACTTTCAGTATGTGGCTATTGGGATTAGATTGGTAAATTAAGTGACCTGCGTTTAAATTTGTCTATATGGATATTTTTTACTTCTAAGTAAACATGTCACAGGCCATGATAATCATGGCATGTAGTTAACTTCAAGTTAGTGGTTAGTTACATACACTAAAGAGAGATGTGGCACAACCATATTTTATTCAAACAACCATACAAGTGATTAGAAATAATTCAGTACTGATACTGGTCTAGAACAAAAGGACATTGATATTTTATAATGCCATGATGATAGTTTTATATAAAAGTGGGTTATTTATAAACATGATGGAAATAGGGTAACACAATATTTAACATAAAGAGATACCTAATTTCTATATTTTGCTACAAGGTAAACATATCTCTTTGTTCTTTGATGTAAAGAGGGTTTAATTGTGGGGATACAAATGAATTACTTCCTGACCTTTGTCTTTCCCAATATTTCTATGTCAGACAATATAATTTATTGTTATAAGGAATAAATTTAACAATTAGAAATGTTGTGTTTGTTACAATGCATGTTGGGAGTGTAGGATCATTAATCACCACAGACACGGTTAGCCATTAAAAGTTGTTTTTATTTCAAAAAGTCTCTCGACTTATTTAGGCATACAATTTTAGTTAAATGGTATTTTAACAATAAAGAAATATAACCTATTGTTTACAATAAAATAAAAAATAATTTTAAAAAGAATAATTAAATATTTATATTTACAAAATGTAACTTTTATAAAACACAAAGTTTAACACAGCGCCATCTAGGTGTGTCAATTGGAATTATTTAACCCTACAGGAGAATAAGGTCAGTAGATATAAAATGGTAAATTATATGTGGAGATATAAAATGACTGTTTTTAAAATGGATAACTTTATTGTTGGCATCGTGATCCTAATTATATTTGTGGTAACTGATGGTAATAATGGTATTTCTCTTTGTATAAAATATATCACTGTGGTTTAAACAAATATATATATGCATGAATACAATCAGATTTAACACAATATTTTTTCAACTTCTCTGTGTCTATCAGGTAGCGACAGGCTTGACCAACCAACACAGAGTTGATAATTACTCTACCAGGGTTAGTAGAACCCCTCACATACAAAATAAAATATTTATATTGGGCCAGGGTGTTGACACCTCCACCTCTCTGATAGAATGACACCTCAACTTTCATCTTCTCTCCTCCAACTCTCCACTTGCTCCTAACATTGTACTCAGTGCCATCTATATTCCTAATTTTCTCCTCTGATCTATCTTGGGAGACTTCAGTCCAATTAGAACAATTAAATAACCAGAAGTATTTCAATTTATCTTGGTGAACTACACTTCCATACAGATATTTCGTAAGGTCATTCACCCAGCTATCATCTATCACACCAGGAGGAAGCCAGTTCTGAGCACCAAGTGTAAAGTCAAGCCCCACATCTGCCATTTTCACAGGATTCTCCAAATCTTGACATTTGACATCACAGCAGGTGGTGGTAGTAGTTTGGAACTCTGTTCTCACAGTGGCCAGTTCTTCCTTAGTACCTTGTTGGTCTGTTTTTACCCTTTCTAGTTCTTCCTTGATATCTTGTAGATCTTTCTTCAAAGAATCAATTTTTTTGTCTTTACAATTTACTTCTTTTTTAACAATTTTTACCTTTTTACTAATTAATTCTATTTGCATAGCTTCCAGTTCTTTTTTATCAACTTGTTGTTTTGTTAGCATAGTTTCTAGTTCTTTTTTGTTAACATGTAATTCAGACTTCACAGCATTCAGTATTCCTTTAGTGTTTGGTAATTCTGTCTTCATCGTGCTCAGTTCATTTATAGTAACTTGAAATCCTGCCTTCACAGTTTCCAGTTCTTCCTTTGTGTTTTTCAAATCTCTCTCCAATCCTTGTAGATGATCTTTACCAAGTGAGGTTGTAGTTGGGCCAGTGGACAATTCTGACTTCACACCCTCTAGTTCAGTCCTGATGTATCCGAGGTCAACAAGATGTTGGTTTGATATATCCTCAATCTTATTGGACAATATGGCAGTCAAGTTCTGGACTCCTGCTAGAGATGACCCATTGGACCTCTGGTTGACCAATATTTGGCTGAGGGAAACCTGAGAAGTTTCTAGCTGCCGGGTCATAACTGCCATGAGGCCTGACATCTCCCTCTGCCAGGCTTTAAGATCTTCCCTCTCTCCAGATTGAGCCTTCATACTGGAATTGATTTCTTGAAGGAGCTGAATGATAGGAGATTCCAGACTCTCTCCCCTGAACTCATTCCTGACTTTGATCTGGTCCAGGTTTTCTTTCAGCAGGTTTTTGCACTGTGACATTTCCAGTGAAAGGTCCCTTAATGAATCACATATAAGAGGGAGGTAAACTTTTAGTAATTTTTCATCCTTTTCTTTTAAACAAACATCTGTCTCATTTCTACATCCCTGGTCCAGCAGCCCACATGACTGAGGATTCTTACTGTCAGAGTGGACACTCTCCCCAGGTCTGACACCAATTTGGCCACACAGAGCCTCATGTTGCTGGAGAGAATCCTGAGTTAGGACTTCCCCACAAAACTGACAACATCCAAATAGATGTTTGCAGGCTACGGTCAAGTGAGATGCCAAATCTTTTCTCAGTATTTTTGTTCCGCAGGACTGTGGGCAATCCACCAAACAAAATTGGCACAAGGTACTGTGCAACATGGCTTCCAGCATATTGCTGAAGGTCTGGGAACATCCCTGGAATGGGCAGGTGTTCTCCATGTTCTGGAACATGATCCATACAGTTGGAGAACATTTCTAAGTTAAAAGTTGAACAAGTATAAACAGAAAATTTGGTAGCAAAGAGATAAAGTATTTTATTATTTTTGTGAGAGAAAAAAGAAAGAGGCCAAATGTGGTGACATTACTAAAGTAGAATCTGCATGAAAGGTCAGTCTCACTAGAAGACTCCTCTCTACAAATGACAGTTTTTATTGAACAACTAGCCGAATGACCCGGGCAACGCCCGGGTTTTACCCGATTAATTTTTTTTATTCAAATACTATTCGTTACAATTATAAATTGGCGCCGTGGATGTCACTCTTGTGAAACGTCCCGCTCCAAATTTGTGTCTGAGAAGCGATATTTTTATAGAGAGATGATCTGGCTTTGTGTCTTCTGCTCGAATGATTTATTTTTTTCTGTTAGAATTTTGTTCCTGAATACTAAAAATGAACTGGCTTCACCCGTGGTCTCTGCTCTTTGGAATTTTTCCCGATATAATTTTGTATCTGATAATCAAATGATGATACAGCAATTATGTCATCTTCATTTTCTGACTAAAAAAAACTATTTTTGCCCAAAACCTGTCAATTTCAATTTTTCTTGGCTAGAAATGCGACAAATATCCCTTCCATATTTTTCTCTATGTCCTGTTAAAACCCCTTTTTACATGTACATTAGGTCAGATGATATTACCTTCCATCTTCACCGCTAGAGGCGCTGCTTGCGAGCGAAAGGGCAAATTTGCAACGCAATTTGCAAATAACTCGACGAATATTCGGAATAGAGACCTGAAATTTTCACTATAAGTTTTTTCAGATTCTACTCTATATACTGTTAAAATTTCAGTCAGATTAGTAACGTATTGTGGACGTGTATAGCCGACATAGGAAAAACACACATACATACATACATACACTGACTTTTGTATATATAGGGATTATCATTTTTACTAATTACCAACCTTCCAATAAGAGGAGCCTTTTTCTAATGGTTACTATGGTTCTGAATGGACGAGAGAAAAAAATTCCTTTCAAACTAACAAAAATAGACACAGTCTTTGGCAAATTGAATGGCTGGAGTTCATTAAATATGGTCTGGGTTGTCGTGAATGGACCAATTTCTATAATCTTTAAAAATGTTGTGATTAATTTTCAATATACTTCCAAACCATGTGGAAGTATAACCTTGTTGATTCAACACATGATAATTCGACTCTTGCATTTATTCGACCATATTCTCATGTCCACAACTAAAACCTGACAAAAGTAAACAACACAAATGTACTAAATATCAGACTTCTAGATGGCAGCTATGGTCTGGAATAGAATTAAAAGTAGAAAATAGCCACAATCATTTGTGGTGTAATGAGCGGCTGGCCTTCCATACAAATAAATCAGTAGGAACAAGACCCTCAAGTTTCCACGTCACCTCCACCAAGGAGTTCTATCCGACCTCGACTGGAACAAGACCCTCAAGTTTCCAGGTCACCTCCACCTAGGAGATCTATCCGACCTCGACTGGAACAAGACCCTCAAGTTTCCACGTCACCTCCGCCTAGGAGATCTAACCGACCTCGACTGGAACAAGACCCTCAAGTTTCCACGTCGTCACCTCCACCTAGGAGATCTATCCGACCTCGACTGGAACAAGACCCTCAAGTTTCCACGTCACCTCCACCTAGGAGATCTACCCGACCTCGACTGGAACAAGACCCTCAAGTTTCCACGTCACCTCCACCTAGGAGATCTACCCGACCTCGACTGGAACAAGACCCTCAAGTTTCCACGTCGTCACCTGGACCTAGGAGATCTACCCGACCTCGACTGGAACAAGACCCTCAAGTTTCCACGTCATCTCCACCTAGGAGATCTACCCGACCTCGACTGGAACAAGACCCTCAAGTTTCCACGTCACCTCCGCCTAGGAGATCTACCCGACCTCGACTGGAACAAGACCCTCAAGTTTCCACGTCGTCACCTCCACCTAGGAGATCTATCCGACCTCGACTGGAACAAGACCCTCAAGTTTCCACGTGACCTCCACCTAGGAGATCCACCCGACCTCGACTGGAACAAGACCCTTAAGTTTCCACGTCACCTCCACCTAGGAGATCTACCCGACCTCGACTGGAACAAGACCCTCAAGTTTCCACGTCGTCACCTCCACCTAGGAGATCTATCCGACCTCGACTGGAACAAGACCCTCATGTTTCCACGTCACCTCCACCTGGGAGATCTATCCGACCTCGACTGGAACAAGACCCTCAAGTTTCCACGTCACCTCTACCTAGGAGATCTACCCGACCTCGACTGGAACAAGACCCTCAAGTTTCCACGTCGTCACCTGGACCTAGGAGATCTACCCGACCTCGACTGGAACAAGACCCTCAAGTTTCCACGTCATCTCCACCTAGGAGATCTACCCGACCTCGACTGGAACAAGACCCTCAAGTTTCCACGTCATTTCCGCCTAGGAGATCTACCCGACCTCGACTGGAACAAGACCCTCAAGTTTCCACGTCGTCACCTCCACCTAGGAGATCTATCCGACCTCGACTGGTACAAGACCCTCAAGTTTCCACGTGACCTCCACCTAGGAGATCTACCCGACCTCGACTGGAACAAGACCCTCAAGTTTCCACGTCGTCACCTGCACCTAGGAGATCCACCCGACCTCGACTGGAACAAGACCCTCAAGTTTCCACGTCACCTCCACCTAGGAGATCAACCCGACCTCGACTGGAACAAGACCCTCAAGTTTCCACGTCACCTCCACCTAGGAGATCTACCCGACCTCGACTGGAACAAGACCCTCAAGTTTCCACGTCATCTCCACCTAGGAGATCTACCCGACCTCGACTGGAACAAGACCCTCAAGTTTCCACGTCGTCACCTGCACCTAGGAGATCTACCCGACCTCGACTGGAACAAGACCCTCGAGTTTCCACGTCACCTCCACCTAGGAGATCTACCCGACCTCGACTGGAACAAGACCCTCAAGTTTCCACGTCGTCACCTGCACCTAGGAGATCTACCCGACCTCGACTGGAACAAGACCCTCGAGTTTCCACGTCACCTCCACCTAGGAGATCTATCCGACCTCGACTGGTACAAGACCCTCAAGTTTCCACGTCATCTCCACCTAGGAGATCTACCCGACCTCGACTGGAACAAGACCCTCAAGTTTCCACGTCGTCACCTGCACCTAGGAGATCTACCCGACCTCGACTGGAACAAGACCCTCGAGTTTCCACGTCACCTCCACCTAGGAGATCTACCCGACCTCGACTGGAACGAGACCCTCAAGTTTCCACGTCGTCACCTCCACCTAGGAGATCTATCCGACCTCGACTGGAACAAGACCCTCAAGTTTCCACGTCACCTCCACCTAGGAGATCTATCCGACCTCGACTGGAACAAGACCCTCAAGTTTCCACGTCGTCACCTCCACCTAGGAGATCTACCCGACCTCGACTGGAACAAGACCCTCAAGTTTCTACGTCGTCACCTGCACCTAGGAGACCTACCCGACCTTGACTGGAACAAGACCCTCAAGTTTCCACGTCACCTCCACCTAGGAGATCAACCCGACCTCGACTGGAACAAGACCCTCAAGTTTCCACGTCACCTCCACCTAGGAGATCTACCCGACCTCGACTGGAACAAGATCCTCAAGTTTCCACGTCACCTCCACCTAGGAGATCTACCCGGCCTCGACTGGAACAAGACCCTCAAGTTTCCACGTCACCTCCACCTAGGAGATCTATCCGACCTCGACTGGAACAAGACCCTCAAGTTTCCACGTCACCTCCACCTAGGAGATCTATCCGACCTCGACTGGAACAAGACCCTCAAGTTTCCACGTCACCTCCACCTAGGAGATCTACCCGACCTCGACTGGAACAAGACCCTCAAGTTTCCACGTCACCTCCACCTAGGAGATCTATCCGACCTCGACTGGAACAAGACCCTCAAGTTTCCACGTCACCTCCACCTAGGAGATCTACCCGACCTCGACTGGAACAAGACCCTCAAGTTTCCACGTCACCTCCACCTAGGAGATCTACCCGACCTCGACTGGAACAAGACCCTCAAGTTTCCACGTCACCTCCACCTAGGAGATCTACCCGACCTCGACTGGAACAAGACCCTCAAGTTTCCACGTCACCTTCACCTAGAATATCTACCCGACCTCGACTGGAACAAGACCCTCAAGTTTCCACATCATTTCCGCCTAGGAGATCTACCCGACCTCGACTGGAACAAGACCCTCAAGTTTCCACGTCACCTCTACCTAGGAGATCTACCCGACCTCGACTGGAACAAGACCCTCAAGTTTCCACGTCGTCACCTGGACCTAGGAGATCTACCCGACCTCGACTGGAACAAGACCCTCAAGTTTCCACGTCATCTCCACCTAGGAGATCTACCCGACCTCGACTGGAACAAGACCCTCAAGTTTCCACGTCATTTCCGCCTAGGAGATCTACCCGACCTCGACTGGAACAAGATCCTCAAGTTTCCACGTCACCTCCACCTAGGAGATCTACCCGGCCTCGACTGGAACAAGACCCTCAAGTTTCCACGTCACCTCCACCTAGGAGATCTATCCGACCTCGACTGGAACAAGACCCTCAAGTTTCCACGTCGTCACCTGCACCTAGGAGATCTACCCGACCTCGACTGGAACAAGACCCTCGAGTTTCCACGTCACCTCCACCTAGGAGATCTACCCGACCTCGACTGGAACGAGACCCTCAAGTTTCCACGTCGTCACCTCCACCTAGGAGATCTATCCGACCTCGACTGGAACAAGACCCTCAAGTTTCCACGTCACCTCCACCTAGGAGATCTATCCGACCTCGACTGGAACAAGACCCTCAAGTTTCCACGTCGTCACCTCCACCTAGGAGATCTACCCGACCTCGACTGGAACAAGACCCTCAAGTTTCTACGTCGTCACCTGCACCTAGGAGACCTACCCGACCTTGACTGGAACAAGACCCTCAAGTTTCCACGTCACCTCCACCTAGGAGATCAACCCGACCTCGACTGGAACAAGACCCTCAAGTTTCCACGTCACCTCCACCTAGGAGATCTACCCGACCTCGACTGGAACAAGATCCTCAAGTTTCCACGTCACCTCCACCTAGGAGATCTACCCGGCCTCGACTGGAACAAGACCCTCAAGTTTCCACGTCACCTCCACCTAGGAAATCTATCCGACCTCGACTGGAACAAGACCCTCAAGTTTCCACGTCACCTCCACCTAGGAGATCTATCCGACCTCGACTGGAACAAGACCCTCAAGTTTCTACGTCACCTCCACCTAGGAGATCTACCCGACCTCGACTGGAACAAGACCCTCAAGTTTCCACGTCACCTCCACCTAGGAGATCTATCCGACCTCGACTGGCACAAGACCCTCAAGTTTCCACGTCACCTCCACCTAGGAGATCTACCCGACCTCGACTGGAACAAGACCCTCAAGTTTCCACGTCACCTCCACCTAGGAGATCTACCCGACCTCGACTGGAACAAGACCCTCAAGTTTCCACGTCACCTCCACCTAGGAGATCTACCCGACCTCGACTGGAACAAGACCCTCAAGTTTCCACGTCACCTTCACCTAGAATATCTACCCGACCTCGACTGGAACAAGACCCTCAAGTTTCCACATCATTCCGCCTAGGAGATCTACCCGACCTCGACTGGAACAAGACCCTCAAGTTTCCACGTCACCTCTACCTAGGAGATCTACCCGACCTCGACTGGAACAAGACCCTCAAGTTTCCACGTCGTCACCTGGACCTAGGAGATCTACCCGACCTCGACTGGAACTAGACCCTCAAGTTTCCACGTCATCTCCACCTAGGAGATCTACCCGACCTCGACTGGAACAAGACCCTCAAGTTTCCACGTCATTTCCGCCTAGGAGATCTACCCGACCTCGACTGGAACAAGATCCTCAAGTTTCCACGTCACCTCCACCTAGGAGATCTACCCGGCCTCGACTGGAACAAGACCCTCAAGTTTCCACGTCACCTCCACCTAGGAGATCTATCCGACCTCGACTGGGACAAGACCCTCAAGTTTCCACGTCACCTCTACCTAGGAGATCTACCCGACCTCGACTGGAACAAGACCCTCAAGTTTCTACGTCGTCACCTGCACCTAGGAGACCTACCCGACCTTGACTGGAACAAGACCCTCAAGTTTCCACGTCACCTCCACCTAGGAGATCAACCCGACCTCGACTGGAACAAGACCCTCAAGTTTCCACGTCACCTCCACCTAGGAGATCTACCCGACCTCGACTGGAACAAGATCCTCAAGTTTCCACGTCACCTCCACCTAGGAGATCTACCCGGCCTCGACTGGAACAAGACCCTCAAGTTTCCACGTCACCTCCACCTAGGAGATCTATCCGACCTCGACTGGAACAAGACCCTCAAGTTTCCACGTCACCTCCACCTAGGAGATCTATCCGACCTCGACTGGAACAAGACCCTCAAGTTTCTACGTCACCTCCACCTAGGAGATCTACCCGACCTCGACTGGAACAAGACCCTCAAGTTTCCACGTCACCTCCACCTAGGAGATCTATCCGACCTCGACTGGAACAAGACCCTCAAGTTTCCACGTCACCTCCACCTAGGAGATCTACCCGACCTCGACTGGAACAAGACCCTCAAGTTTCCACGTAACCTCCACCTAGGAGATCTACCCGACCTCGACTGGAACAAGACCCTCAAGTTTCCACGTCACCTTCACCTAGAATATCTACCCGACCTCGACTGGAACAAGACCCTCAAGTTTCCACATCATTTCCGCCTAGGAGATCTACCCGACCTCGACTGGAACAAGACCCTCAAGTTTCCACGTCACCTCTACCTAGGAGATCTACCCGACCTCGACTGGAACAAGACCCTCAAGTTTCCACGTCGTCACCTGGACCTAGGAGATCTACCCGACCTCGACTGGAACAAGACCCTCAAGTTTCCACGTCATCTCCACCTAGGAGATCTACCCGACCTCGACTGGAGCAAGACCCTCAAGTTTCCACGTCATTTCCGCCTAGGAGATCTACCCGACCTCGACTGGAACAAGACCCTCAAGTTTCCACGTCGTCACCTCCACCTAGGAGATCTATCCGACCTCGACTGGTACAAGACCCTCAAGTTTCCACGTGACCTCCACCTAGGAGATCTACCCGACCTCGACTGGAACAAGACCCTCAAGTTTCCACGTCGTCACCTGCACCTAGGAGATCCACCCGACCTCGACTGGAACAAGACCCTCAAGTTTCCACGTCATCTCCACCTAGGAGATCTACCCGACCTCGACTGGAACAAGACCCTCAAGTTTCCACGTCGTCACCTGCACCTAGGAGATCTACCCGACCTCGACTGGAACAAGACCCTCAAGTTTCCACGTCACCTCCACCTAGGAGATCTACTCGACCTCGACTGGAACGAGACCCTCAAGTTTCCACGTCGTCACCTCCACCTAGGAGATCTATCCGACCTCGACTGGAACAAGACCCTCAAGTTTCCACGTGACCTCCACCTAGGAGATCTACCCGACCTCGACTGGAACAAGACCCTCAAGTTTCCACGTCACCTCCACCTAGGAGATCTATCCGACCTCGACTGGAACAAGACCCTCAAGTTTCCACGTCGTCACCTCCACCTAGGAGATCTACCCGACCTCGACTGGAACAAGACCCTCAAGTTTCCACGTCACCTCCACCTAGGAGATCTATCCGACCTCGACTGGAACAAGACCCTCAAGTTTCCACGTCACCTCCACCTAGGAGATCTACCCGACCTCGACTGGAACAAGACCCTCAAGTTTCCACGTCGTCACCTGCACCTAGGAGACCTACCCGACCTTGACTGGAACAAGACCCTCAAGTTTCCACGTCACCTCCACCTAGGAGATCTACCCGACCTCGACTGGAACAAGATCCTCAAGTTTCCACGTCACCTCCACCTAGGAGATCTACCCGACCTCGACTGGAACAAGACCCTCAAGTTTCCACGTCACATCCACCTAGGAGATCTATCCGACCTCGACTGGAACAAGACCCTCAAGTTTCCACGTCACCTCCACCTAGGAGATCTATCCGACCTCGACTGGAACAAGACCCTCAAGTTTCCACGTCACCTCCACCTAGGAGATCTACCCGACCTCGACTGGAACAAGACCCTCAAGTTTCCACGTCACCTCCACCTAGGAGATCTATCCGACCTCGACTGGAACAAGACCCTCAAGTTTCCACGTCACCTCCACCTAGGAGATCTACCCGACCTCGACTGGAACAAGACCCTCAAGTTTCCACGTCACCTCCACCTAGGAGATCTACCCGACCTCGACTGGAACAAGACCCTCAAGTTTCCACGTCACCTCCACCTAGGAGATCTACCCGACCTCGACTGGAACAAGACCCTCAAGTTTCCACGTCACCTCCACCTAGGAGATCTATCCGACCTCGACTGGAGCAAGACCCTCAAGTTTCCACGTCACCTCCACCTAGGAGATCTATCCGACCTCGACTGGAACAAGACCCTCAAGTTTCCACGTCACCTTCACCTAGAATATCTACCCGACCTCGATGCCATCCTTGCCGGTTTTCTCCAACTATGTACAATATAAGGAAGGAGGAATGATCTGTTTTGTTTAAAGATAATATATCAGTGATATATTATTACTTTACTCTGTGTGTGTTTTGATTCGAAACGAATCTAACATTTTTATCATCATCTTGTAGACAACAAAATATTTGTTATATAATGTGCAGGTGTGCAATAATTGTAAAAAGAACAAAATAAGTATAGCAGCATTAAAAATGGTGTATCTTTCATTTATCTTTAAAGATATCTAAATATATATAAAGTGCAATTTCTTATAAAATAACTTTCACTATTAATATTCAACCTATAATAGAAATACATCAGATAGTAGAAGTTTGTTTTATGTGTAACAGAAACTTTATTGCTTGAATGATTTCTTTTTCAATGAACTAATTAAATATTCACAGAAAAAAAAGGATCAAGTCTTAGTTAACATGATCTTTAAAAGGAACTGGTAGTAACTTGCTCTTGGAATCTGTATAGAAACTTTTGAGAGCAATAAAATCATGCAATGTGTCCTGATCAATGAATTCCTAATATTATCCAGAAAGGGCACATAAAATTGGAACAATGTGGATTGTAGAGTTATTACAGTCTAACTTATTTAATTGAACATGGCAAGGAATCTGAGGTTTTTGTTGAATTAAAGTCTGTGATAAATTGAGGACAGATTATTTCATCACAGCATTTATTGCTAGTGGACATTTTATCTAGTAGAGCAAATATTAAATCTTTTAAATAATATTTTTTAAAATCTCTTTTGCACAACAATATATTTTAAATAATAATTTGTTAATATGAATTGTGTGTTTGTGTGTGTTACTATTAGGTCTATTTTATTTCATTCATTTAGAATATTTTATGATCAACTTTTGGTCAGGGACAAAAATGCATCTTGGCACCAATGAAAAATTACAAATATCATTTTATCTAAATGTTTAATTGCATTTGGAAAAATGAATAAAGAAAATCTAAATATTTAAATATAAAAATAATGAACTTTTAAAGAAATACTTTATGGTTGTTTATAACAAGAATTCTATTTATTGGCATTCAAGCTGATTCCATAAGTTTAAATAATAGTTGAAAGCTTATGTCGGTGTCCTATTCAGTTAGGTTATTGAACCAATGATGCCTAAATTTTCCTCTAAAAAATTTTAAACGCACGTCATTTACAAGGGATAGCGGCCCCGCCATTTTGTGGCACCACAATTCAACACTTTCTGGTAAATGCTGCCCGTGCTCCAATATTGAAATTATAGAGATGAAATTGTAAAGTTCGTAAATTGATATATTTGTCTTGTTTTTGTACATTTTCTAGTGATAAAATTGTACAGTAGGTTTGTATAACACCTAAGAGATCAGAACTTTCAGTTGAATTAAAGTTATTTAAATGATTTCATCACAACATTCACTGCTAGAGGACATTTTTCAAGGATAACCAAATGTATGATTAATATATTTTTATAATATTGGCAATGTATTTAAAGACTTTTTTAAGCATGGTGCGCATACACTATCTATGGCCGCTGTGTCACAAATGTCGAAGTATCGTAATTTCATCCAAATATTTGTATTCAAACAAGAATTATCTAATGCTATCAAAATTACTTTATAAAAACTGGTCGAATTAATGTTAAATTAAATTACCAGTGCTCTAAAAAAAGCATACAAAATTATTTTCCTCTACATCCAAGATGTGTTGAGTTGGCTTCAACAGTACGGAGTCAAAGGTCTAACTAAAGTGATAAAACACAATTTGGATTATAGATTATAGCCACAAGAAAATAAGACCTAAACCAAATAAATTAATAGTGTGTGATGTTTCCGCAACAGCGTTGTTACCATCAGACAAAATAATAAAATATTTTAATATTCTTTGGTCTAATGATAGTAACAACTCTGTTGGCCAAACGTCACACACTATTAATTTATTTGGATTAGGTCTTATTTTCTTGTAGTCTAACTAAAGTAGGGAATCAATTCCACTAGTACTTGCAATATGCAGTCGTACCAACCTCAGTTTCTATCTTTCAGCACTTGGCAGCGAGAAGTGACAATGGTAACAAGTTATGTTATCAGGTGGGTGTTGAAATAATGGATAAGATATTCTCACAATGTTGATGACTGATTTACAGTACATGTGGCGCAGAATCCAATATTTTTCTATTATTGTTACAAAATTACTACTATTACTGATGTTAAGGCACAATTTGGATTATAGATTATAAACACAAGGTAATAAGACCAAATCCAAATAAATAAATGGATTTGGTCTTATTACTTTGTGTTTATAATTTATAGTACTTTTGTCTGAAGATAGTAACAACGCTTTAACCCAAAATGTCACACATTATTTATTTATTTAGATTTTTTTTTTTTTACCTTGTGTTCATGTGGTACCATCTTTTCTTTAAACCTCTTTTCGCACATTTTCTTTAAAAGCTTTAATAGATATTTGATCATTTCAACTTTTATTTATACTTGTGATGACCGGGTTATTTAAAAATTTCTATTAAATATGTGGTCATGTTTTTAAATGATGGGGATCAGAGCTTATTATAAAACATTCATTTCAATAATTTAAAGAACTTCAATATATTTAATGTAATATGAAGTACAATAGAACCTCCCTGTAAAGAACACATCTAATTGCCGAGCCAAAGTGTCCTTTAGGGAGAGGTGTTCTCTTACCGGAGAGTTTTGTAAATTGTAATTTTGCAAATGAAAACTGTCCTTTGTAGAGAGGTGTCCTCTCATGGAGGTCTGCCTTATCCATGCCACCATGTTGATCCTTGGTCCGTAGGGTGTTCCTAATCTTGCAAAGTTAAGTCTTTTGAATGTCGTGCTATCAGGCGATTGTCTCATTCAACACTGCAGATGGTCACTCATCTTTCCACAAATTTCTTCACTCAATCATTTGATTTATGAAATGAAAGCTTTAATGAGTTCTGATTGTTCTGACTCTTTTTTTTTCTGGTTTCACTGGTATCCAGAAATGTCTTCACAAACAGAGAATCCCCACACCATTTGTTACAGCGCCTCCGTGTCAAGGATGGTCAAATTAGCACACAAAATCAGTAAGGATTTCTTTCCCCGCGTGACTGCTCTTTATTTACTTTCGTGTTTTATGATGAAGAAAGCAAGTCACAGACAGAGAACATCACCCAAAAGCTGCTCTCATCAGGGACCATGACTTCACTGCTGACCAAATGGGCTTCTTCTTCCTTTTTGATTGGTCCATACCCCCCGACACCAAGAGTCTCACTCTTACAGTGATGGAGGCAGGACCTGTCAGGCTCGACAGCCTGTGAAATATGACCCGGCAGTAGATGAGCCTGAAATTCACCACAATGACTTCCATTAACAACCTCAACGAGTCCATCAACCAAAATAATAACCCAGAACTCTCTCATCAAAAAAAATCAAGACATCAAACATGCAAAGTCCTTTGCTCTTTCTGTGTTTAAAAAAATAGAGAGAGAGACCTTTTTTTTGACAATTAACATATTTTTATTGACATCTTGTCTATACAGGAAAGTGCACAGTCCGAACTAATTATGAGAAATTAACATGAAAAAAACGAAAATAATAATTAAAAAAAAATGCTATGTACAATGACATTGTACAGGTTCAGAAGGGTGGGCACTACGCGGTGATTCAGGCCCAGGATGGGGGAGGCCTGTTCCCACAACTCCAGTAAACGGCGACGACGTGGCAGCAGCCAAGCCCCCGAAGACATGGGAGCCATCCAGACTTCACTCTCCACCAGCCATGAGTAGGCGTTTCGGCCTCCAGCCCTGTGTGCGGTCTGGACCCCCTTGAAGCAGGCAAGATGAAGCTGAGTCTTGAGATGTCCAGTAATCCAACTCCACCGACGGACAAGGGACAAGCCAGAACAGTACCCGAAAGCCAGGCGGCTCGATAGCAGGACCCCCAGACGAACCGCGTCAGTCTGGCCTGTAGTTTGGCGATAGTGGCGTCGCAGGGTAGGTAGCCGTGCAGATGGTGGAGCACTGCAGCTAGTGCCAGCGAGTTGGCCGCTCTCGCTCGCCCAACCAGGGAGAAGCCACGGACGTATGGGGACCATCTAGAGATTGCTCTCTCCAGGATGCCCAGCAGATGATTTTCCTGGGCCGATGTTCCTTGGCCAGATGTAACTTCGCAGCCCAGCACCGTGATGGAAGAAGAGGACCACGAGATTCCCAGAGGAGAGTCGGCGCGGTCCCTCCAGGCGGAGATCCGCCACTATCAGTGAGCCAAGAGTAGGCGTTGAGACTTCCACGAAGCGAAGCTTGGACACCTTTCATACACGCCAGTCTCAGCTGCGTGACGACGTCGAGGAGGCCGAAGCCACCCATGGAAACAGGGCGTCCTAGAACACCTCCCGGCAGCCAGGCGGTGCGCCCAGGTCCCCAGACGAAATGCACCAGTCGAGCTTGGAGCTTATAGATGGTGGAGTCGGTAGGCAGGTATCCGTGAAGATGGTGTACCACTGAGAAGAGCACCAGAGAGTTTGCAGCTCTTGCCCTCCCAACGAGAGAGAGGCTGCGGACGAAGGGGAATCATCTTGCAGCGGCCGTCTCCATCAGTTCGACCAGATGGTTCTCCTGGACTGATGTTCCATGTCCTGTAGTCACTAGACAGCCCAGCACCTTCAATTGGGCTGTTGACCAGCAGATGTCCAGAGGGGAATCGACCCGGTTTCTCCAAGCACCACACTACAGACCTTTGTACTTGCTGTAGTTTATTCGTACTCCTGATGCAAGACGGAATTCGTCGAAGATATTTTTGACGAGTTAGAATTGCTCATCATTCCGTATGAGTAAGTTGATGTCGTCAGCATAGGCCAGGACGTTGCCTTGGCTGAGTACCCGCTCTAGACGACGTAGGAGTGGTCCTGTCGCAATGCTGAACAAGACGGCACTGGCGGCGCAGCCCTGTTTGACTCCGTTCAGCAGGTCGAAAGGTCGTGTGTAGTGCTTTTTCACTCTGACTGTAACGTCTGCCCCGGCGTAGAGTACGAGGAGCCAACCGATGAAGGCTGGCAGCAGCCAAAGAGACACCAGTAGAGAAATCAGGAAACCCCGGTCCAAGGTGTCGAAGGCAGACTCAAGGTCTGTGAAGATTACAGCTAGCGGTGTGTTGTTCCTTGAGGCTGCGGCGACCTCGTCAGACACGCGAGCTATATTCCATCGAAGGCCATCATCAGTACGCAGGGTATTTCATCCCATCCAGGTGCTCTTTCGAGCGGTAGGCGGCGGATGGCTGCGGTAATCTCCTCCGAAGAAATCTCGTGCCTGTGTAGGGGATCACTGTTTTCTAGGATGATGGGGGTCGTTACCTCACGCAGGAAGTCTGCGGCAATGTAAGGGTCGCAGGACGGGCGAGAGAAACGTTCCCGGAAGGTTGTGAAGATTGCTTGACCTTCCATGGGACGCCCATTCTCGTCGTAGATGTTGTTCAGTCCTGAGCGATGCACACGGAGCGCCTGGCTAAAGTCAGGTAGTGATGGATAGTCTGCGTCCATTGACGCGGCTTCGAGCCTGGCTTGGAGGAACCGGCTGGCACGGATTATGTAGTCATCTTCAGCGACGCGGGGGACATCAAGGCACTTAATCTGTGAGACTATATTTGCCTTGGTGGAAGTCCAATTTATCCATAGTTCTCTGTTGGACGGGTCGGTGATAGTACTAGATGCCTTGTCGAAGAGCGTCGCCACTCTGGCAACAACGATCCTTGAGCGAAGCATGGCAGCGATGCATGTCCGGGCGTGGAGGGGGTGGTTGGCCCAGCTGAAGAATCACAGCACGGTGGTCCGACAGTCCAGTAATGGGTGACGTGGTCAGAGAGCCTAGATGGTAGAAGGATTCGATCAAGACGACTTATGTGGATCCGGCTTCCGAATGTGGCGACCCTAGTTGGTAGGTGCGTGGCCTCGAAGATGTACACAGCGTCCACGAGGTCGACTTGTTCCAGGGGTTCTGTGAGGGCTTCTACTGAACCGGAATTTATGTCGGTTGTGGACTCTTCGGAGATATTTAGGTCACCGAGGACCCAGGCATCTTCTCTGATGGCTTCAGCCGCGATGGTCTGCAGCTGAAGGAGCCGCTCGCCTAGATCATGGGAAAGGTGACAGTTGACGAAAGCCATTTGGTGGCCCCGGACGTTGGCGCAGACCACGGCGATCTTCCCTGGCCATAGTATGCGCTGCCACAGGGTGGTGACACCAGGAGCTGCGACACAGGCAAGCCCAGATCCAATGGTGGACGTCGATGGCGCGATGGTTGCTTTATAACCAGAACAAAGGTCTTGTTCATTGTCCAGGGCCGTGATGTTGGCCTCCTGCACGAATGCGATGTCGATGGCATGCTGCTGGAGAAAGCAGCAGAGTTCCATGCTTCTATGGCGAGCGGCGAGGCCGCGCACGTTGAGCGTCGCAATGCGGAAGCTCATTGCTGTTGTTTAGCAGAGGTTCTGGCTCTTGACAGCTTCTTGTAGAGGGTACACGAAGTATCCCCCAACAGAGCCATGAGCCTAGTAGCCAAGATGTCGATGGCCTTCTTCTGCTCGGAGTTCGATGTTTCTAGGAGAGGGTCGAGCTTTCCGTTCATGGTAAATGCTGTGAGAAGGGTTTCCCTCTCCAGCCCCAGTGTTTGGAGATTATCAATAGCCTCCAATGCCTCGCGTTTCTCAATTAGAGAGTTCATTTGCTGTCGTGCCTTTGGTTTTGCCGGGTGTCACTTGTTCTGTGGTGAAGCTTGAGGTGGGGGGTCGATCTTCACTTCAGGAGTTTCAGATTTTTTTTTATTGAGGTGCTTACCTCGGTGAATACTTTGTCCGTGACGATTGTGGCAGGTGTTGCCTGGGCGGGAAGCACAGGAGCGTGGGCCACTGGAATAGAAGCTGCTGCCGTCGTGTCATGAGCGGGCGGCATAGGAGCAGGGGCTGGTAACCACGCGCGCATGCTCCCTAAATTTGCGGTCGACTTCTGCGGGGAAGGTGCTTGATGAGGCTCCGCTGCCGCCTTGGGGTTCTGTGGGCAGTTAACACGGCGGTGGCCCAATTTGTGGCATTTGTTGCACCGGATCCCGTGAGAAAGGAATGCCGGAAAGGTCTCTCCTCCTACCTTGATGTCGATAAGCGTGGGGAGCTGATGGATCTTTAGGCCATCGTTCAGCATCATAAATGCTTCCCGCCTGCTGTCCATGACTGTGTATTCCCCGATGGTGATGTGAATGGGGGCGATGGAAGTCACCTGCCCGTATGGTCGTAGTGCCGCGATCACGCCACTGTCTTGAACGCAGAAGGGCAGGTTGCTGATAATTATTTTTTCAGCTCTTTTCCGGTATGCGTAAGCTCTGAGGAGGGTGTCCTCAATTGTCAGGCCCTCGTCGATCAGGCGTTCTGCGAAGGCGGTGGTTGACAGGCCAACTAGGACGTGGCCATTCATCTTGGCCAGCTGTAGGATGGCCCTATGATCCCCAAACAGCTTTACCAGCGCTTGAAAAAACTGCAGTTGGGTGAAGTCCGGACAAACTTCCACGAAGACACAGTTGTCGAGAGAACTCGATTTTTGCATAGACCAGTCATCGGCGACCCGTTGTCTCGTCGCCTTGATGTTCTGAGGTTGGGTCCTCATGGTTGACGAGATCTGACCTCCAGAGTTTCGCGAAGTTCTGTTAAAAGAGCGAACCTCAGTTCTGGCCGTGGCAGTCGCTCGAGGCAGGCGAGAGTCAGGGGTGGAAGCACCGCCCCTCTTCCTCTTGCGTCTGGGTTGAATAAAGCCGTTTTCGTCGGCTTCACTGGACTCAATGATATCAGTCCAGTTTTGGGCTCTGTTTGCTGACGTGTCAGCTGTCACAACGGCGCCCGCTGAAGACGACGCCCCTGTCACACGTGGTTGACCTTGAGCTGACCCCGAGGGGGCGTCCCCAATCGTTGTTCTCCTGGCTGTTGATAAGTCAAGATGTTCTTCTGCCGATATCTCGGTATTGGTAGCTAATTCCTGGATGGAAGTTACACCATTGTCTTCCCCATTCTCTTTGAGATCGAAACACTTTTTATTGACATCTTGTCAATTATGTTTTACAGAATTAATGAAGAATAATGGGAATATTTACAATGAACTATGAGTGAGAAAGGCTCCACCATCTTGATAGGGTCCTCCTCCAGACCAGGAGGGTCTTTTTGGACCCCCCGCAACTCCAGGGCCAAGAAGTATTTGTAGATGCGGGTCTTGGCAGATGCCATGATGGACAAGGCGTTGTTCTCCAGGTCATGCCCGAAGATCCAGCTCTGCAGGTCAGGGGGCCGCTGGATGATGGTGAAGGCCTCAACGGTGACTGGCCTGATCCGCCTACAGGACCAGTAACGGTGGGCCAGTGACAGGTCTCCGGACCCACAGGCGATGCAGGACTCCCGGGCTGAGGCCGGATGTGCTGGATGGGGAAGGGTGTGCAGGGCCAGCCGCACGGCAACGTCAGTATTGTGCCCCGAGAAGGCACATCGCCGGAGAGAAGACCAGCTGATGGAGATGGGGATGCTGACGTGAGGGAGCCACCGGCCCAGTAGCTGGGTGATGGGAAGGGCAGCCAAGCGTGGACGCTCCAGCATGCGTCGGGCAGTGCGCGTGGTTAGGCGCTGGAGGGGAGTGGCCATCCCGCGCAGCACAATGGCATTCTCGATGTTGTCAACACGGTGGGTGTGGTTCCGGTTCTCCTCTACAAGCCGGCTGCAGAAAGTGGTGAGTGCCGCGACGTCAGCTAGGGTGGCGCGGGTGGTGCGCAGAGGGAGGGATGAAGAGCTGGCGATGTCACCAACGCGCAACCCCGCCCATCGTGATGCGACCAAGAGATCTGGAGGCCGAAGGAACCTGCAGTCCCCGATGACATGGAGCTCCTGGAGCTGATGGGGCGGCAGCACTCGGTGGTTCAGCTCCAATATATCCGAGACGGCCTCCCAGAGCCGGAGGAGCCTTCGGCGCCGAGGTGGAAGCCAAGTCCCAGATGTCGGAGGAGACAGCCACGTCCCACTCACAACGAGCCAAGAGTAGGCGTTGAGGCTTCCGCGCAGCTCGGCTTGCACGCCCTTTAAGCACGCCAGGCGAAGCTGTGTCCCTAGGTCCAGGAGTCCGAGGCCGCCCACGGAGACTGGCCTTGCAAGGACGCCGCCCGGCAGCCAGGCAGTACGCTGAGGTCCCCAGACAAAGCGGACCAGTCGGGCTTGCAGTTTGGCGATGCTGGAGTCTGTGGACAGGTAGCCGTGTAGATGGTGCACCAGGGCGTGTAAGAACAGAGAGTTGGCGGCTCTGGCTCGACCGACTAGGGAGAGGCCGCGGGGGAAGGGGACCCACCTCGTTATAGCACCCTCGAGCAGTGCGAGGAAATGTTGTTCCTGGGCGGAGAATGTTATTGCAGATGTTACATTGCAGCCCAGTACCCGAAGCTGCTCCGATGTCCAGGAGATGCCAAGCTGCGCGCGGTGCGGGCTCGCCAGGCGCCGCACCATAGGCCTCTGCTCTTCGCGAAGTTGACGTCTATTCCGGAGGCGCGCCGGAAGTCCTCGAAGATGTTTCTCACCACGTCGAAGAGCTCATCGCGCCTGATGAGCATCACGATGTCATCGGCGTAGGCAAGGACGTTTCCGGGGCCAAGCGCTCGCTCGAGGCGCACCAATAGAGGGCCAGTGGCGAGGCTGAACAAAGCGGCGCTGACGGCGCAGCCCTGCCTCACCCCGTTCAGCA
>CP092867.1:114034661-114074003 GCA_030710605.1 Cordylochernes scorpioides
TCCAGAACTGACAAATATTTCACAATTTGTGTTAAGGGCAGAAACGAAAAAGTTTCCATTGATAGACTGCGACCTGCCTATATATTGGCAGATATAGACTGATGACATTGTTACGCCACAGCCAGTTGGGACAAGACCTAAGGTTTCTGATCACATGACTTCGGAGCCTACTGCTAAAACATCGCGTTCCGGAAGAACAATTCGACTTCCTGTGAGATTTCAATAATAAGAAATTATATTTACTAATGTATTTACTTGTTGTACTATATTTACTTGTTGTAGTACTGAGTATTACTCCCATATACTACCTAGTGTAGAAATGTTATATTTAAAAAAAATCAAAATCTTGTTAATTGTTGAAACGTAACTTAGTTACTGGGAAGGGAGTAATGTAGTCGTATAATAATCTATTTTGTATTATACTCTGTGTTTTGTATATAGTAGAATTGAGAAATTCGTTGATATAAAAAGTGAGATGTATGTAAATATTAGAACTCTAAAAAAAAAATTTTTTTGTAAAATTAAAAAAGGAGTAAACTTTAATTTTGGTTGCATATCTTTTCCTTATTTTTAGGATAGAAAACAGCAACCAACAGATTTATTTGCCAATATTTCGGTTGGCTAAACGCCAACCTTTTTCAAGGCATTACATTTTGTATAAACAAACTCAGCGTCGCATAGTGTCATTATATTGCAGATATTATTTTAATTACAAAGGAGGTGAGGAAGAAGGTAGGAAATTTGTGAATGAAAAATATAAAAATTACTATCAGAATAAGTTAAATATTATAAGGGTTATGTGTGAATATTAAAGGATAAAATATAATTATTATTCTATAAAGATTTAAATATGGATTGCTCTCTATATTCAGAAAATTATATTTTTATAGAGTAATAAATCATAAATTGGTCGCAGTGGTACAGCCTGCTTCATTGCTGACAAACGCCAACAGCGCGAAACGCGTTCGTGGATGGCTTTTCTTGATTTATCAAGAAATTGGGTTGGCCAAATATCAGGGAACAGGTTAAATCAATGTTTAGTTTATTTCTGTTCCACTAGATGGAGCTCTGCCATCTAAAAAGCAAATATGTTCCTGGTCAGGATATGCTTTCCATTATTTTTAAATCATAAATTTTAAAAGGTGCATTTCTTTAAAATTAATTATTGTTAGAGCACTTCGGGTATTTTTCAAAACCACATTCTTCTATTCTCAAACTTTATATTAACAAATAGAAATCCTTGAGAGTGCTACTTTTCCAGATGTATATTTCCCAGAAACATGTGATTTAAAATCCAAATTAGGAGAAGAAACTTAATAATATCAAGTCAGCAATTTATTCTTAAAAAGCAGAACATAGAAGCAAAAAAGTAAAAACCAACATTTAAAAATAAATACCAGCAAACAAATAGGAAAATATCTCAAAACAAAAAATCTAAAACTGACAATTAAAATATTACAGGATTATGGACAAAATATTCAAAATATGAGAATCCCTATATATATAAAAGTCAGTGTATGTATGTATATATGTATGTGTGTATGTTTGTCGGCTATACACGTCCACAATACGTAACTAATCTGACTGAAATTTTAACAGTATATATATTAGAATCTGGAAAAACTTATAGTGAATATTTCAGGTCTCTATCCCGAATATTCTTCGAGTTATTTGCAAATTTGACCCTTCGCTCGCAAGCAGCTCCTCTAGCGGTGAAGATGGGAGGTAATATCAGCAGACCTGATGTACATGTAAAACGTGTTTTGACGGGACATAGAGAAAAATCTGGAAGAGATATTTGTCGCATTTTTAGCCAATAAAAATTTAAATTGACAGGTTCTGGGCAAAAATAGTTGTTGTTTTTTTTAGTCAGAAAATGATGATGACAATATTGCTGTATCATGGTTGATTACCAGATACAAGATTATATCGGGAAAAATTCCAAAAAGCAGAGACCATCGGTGAAGCCAGTTCATTTTTAGTATGCAGGAACAAAATTCTAACAGAAAAAGATTCATTCGAGCAGAAGACACAAAACCAGATCATATCTCTATAAAAATATCGCTTCTCAGACACAAAGTTTGGAGCGGGACGTTCCACAAGAGTGACATCCACAGCGCCAATTTATAATTGTAACGAATAGTTTTTAAAAATCAAAATAATAGAATTTTCAAATTTCGTTGTGAAAATTTTCATTTTTACTTTTATATTTTAAAAACACACAAAGTTTGGAGCGGGACGTTTCACAAGAGTGACATTCACGACGCCAATTTATAATTGTAAAGAAAAGCATTTGAATAAAAACATTTAATCAGGTAAAACCCAGGCGGTGCCCGGGTCATTCGGCTAGTCTAAAATAAATGAAACAAGACTGGCTAAAAATGTAGAACGTGAACTAAAGGAGTATCAGAGGAGAGAAAATTAATTATGATATATCATATCTTTACAAGGTCTGTGAAATAGATTTTCTTGGAGCAATACAATGACCAAAAATATAAATTTTATTAGTATTCTCAAAATATCCTTTTTTTATATATAAAGTAACTAGCGGATGTGTACCCGGCTTCGCCCGGGTTTTATCCGAATGAAAGTTTGCCTAACGAATATTATTGATAATAATATTCCGGAACACACAGAATATTATGATACTAATGATAATAATATTCATTACATTATATATTTAAACTAGCGGACGTACCCGGCTTCGCCCGAGGTTTTACCCGAGTAAAGGTTTGTCTAGCGAACATTTGTTTAAACATGCCGTGTCATCCTGAATTTTGTCTTTCCTAATTTTCTACATTAGAAAATCATAGTTTTATCTAGTGAACATTTTTTCCCGTGTCACATTGCCGTGTCATCCTGAGATAATCTTACTTTTGATAAATAATATTTAAGATAAAAAACTTAGTGATAAGAAAACTTGTTACATCGTCACAATGGGGGCGCTGCTTGCGAATTAAATCTTCAAATCTGCAAATAACTCTAAGGATATTCAAGATATTCATGAAATTAATTTTCAAAAACCTTCCCGGTGATATACCTAATAATATCCCAAAATTTCACGGCGATTGGATGTATGGTTTTTGAATCTATAGAGTACAGACAAACAGACAGACAGACAGACATTCAATTTTATATATATAGATAATATATAAAAATATTTTTTTCGAGCAAACATATCCACTCGTTCTAATGGATAGATTTTTAAAAATATATATATAAATAAAAATATCTAGAGATAAACTACACGATCTTAGCCAAAAGGCCGAGAAACGATATTTTATATAGAGAGATGACCTGGCTTCGTGTGTCTTCTGCTCGAGTGAATGTTTCGCTGGTAGAATTTTGTTCCTGCCTACTGAAAATTATTATCTGGCTTCGCCTGTGGTCTGCTTTAGTGAATATTCCCCTAAAGAATTTTGTTTATGTCAATCAAGAATGATACAGCAATATTGTCATAATCATTTCTGACTAAAAAAAATATTGTTGCTCAGTACCTGGTTATTATAATTTTTCTTGGTTAAAGCGCGACAAAAAAACTCTTCCAGATTTAACTCTCTGTCCTGTTCAAATTTTAGCGAGATTAGTTACATATTGAGGGCGTGCATAGCTGACAAACATATATTTATGTTCCCGGCTTCGCCCGATTTTTACCCGAGTAAAGGTTTGCCTAACGAACATTTGTTATAACGATTCTAGCAAAGATCCAATCCCTATACTGAATCTACACTTGTCTATACTCTCGATAATTTGAATTTTTTCCAGGTCCCTTTAAAAATACTCGATAAGTTGAATAAAATCAATATTAATTGGTCCACTCGGTAATTTGAAGTTGAAGGAATAGTATCTTGCCACAAACAAACATTTGTAAATAACTGTATTCAGCGAATGTGCCCCGCTTCGCCCGGTTTTTACCCGAGTAAAAGTTTGCCTAACGAACATTTGTTAAAACGATTCTAGAAAACATCCAATATAGAGATTTATAATAAATGTATATAAATATTGTTATATGCGTTTGAATATATTTTTGAAACATAATTTTTTAATAAACATAATTATATTTTAAATAAGCTATTGTCACGTTTGTTGATTTGATAATTAATTATTTCTTTTTTCTCAATGAATTATATATATTAACTAGCGGATGTACCCGGCTTCGCCCGGGTTTTACCCGAGTAAAGGTTTGTCTAACGAATCTCTTAATAAAGTGAAAAATTTTTCCCGGTCCCTTGAAAAATACTCGATAAGTTGAATAAAATCAATATTAATTGGTTCCCTCGGTAATTGGAAGTTAAAGGAAAATTATCTTGCCTTGGAATTGTATCATTATTATTGTATGGATGTACCCGGCTTCGCTCGGGTTTTACCCGAGTAAAGGTTTGTCTAACGAATCTCTCGATAAAGTGAACATTTTTTCCCGGTCCCTTGAAAAATACTCGATAAGTTGAATAAAATCAATATTAATTGGTTCCCTCGGTAATTGGAAGTTATAGGAATAGTATCTTGCCTTGAAATTGTATCATTATTTTTGTCTCAAATAAATTTGCGTGTCATCCTGATTTTTGTCCTTCCTAATTTTCTACATTACAAAATCATCGTATCATCATGATAATATTTAGAGTAGATTGTTGAATTATAACAGATAAATTAGAATATTTATCTTGATTATTTTTAGGCGAAAAGTTATTTCAAAAATTTTATTTGCTAGAAACCTTCCCAGTACTATACTAAATAACTTCCCAAAGTTTCATGGCGTTCCAATGAGTGGTTTGGTCAGGCATAAAGGACACACACACACACACACGAGCGTGCGGCCACGCTTTCGCGAGCTCCGCCGTTTTCGCCTCTGGCGTGCGTGTAGATGTCGGTAAACATGCCGAATTCTGTACCGAAAGGTAGCCCAGGCTCTGCTGAACAAGTGCCTGAAAGGCCCAGCATCCTATCTCAAGCTGGTGAAAAGAATTCGCCGAAAAAACGAAATTCAGAGAAGAAATTCTAAAGAAAACTCTGAAAATGAAGAAAATGCAAATTCGCCGGCAGGCGAAAGGCATCCAAATCTGGCCGCCGAGCGTGGTGACGTCACGGCGCCGAAGACTGCTGCTACGACCAGCGCAACTCCAGCCAGCCCGGCCTCGCTCAACTGGGCCGACAGCGAGATGGCGGAGGTGGACTCCAACGACGGCTACACCGTTGTGAAGAGCAAGAAAAGGCGCCTCACTTCAACGCCGGAGCACGCCGCTAAGCAGCCTGGCAGGGCTGCTGAGAAGCCCAGCCCCCAGCAACGGAAGCGGCCAACAGGGCCGAGAGCAGTGCCGCCTCAGGAGATCAAGGCGACACGCGCCAACATCGCCGACGCCAGGGCGAGGCAGGCCACTACCAACCACGAGAACTACGTCTTCGTGGAGCTGTGCCCAGAAATCCCGGACTACTCCTACCTCAAGGCAATGAGCACGCTACTCGGGGGGCCAAAAAGCATTACGCAGTTCAATCGAATGAACGGCCACTACATCGTGGGCCTCGCGAACAGGGACCTTGCGAACCGTCTGGTCGCGGACGGCCTGGAAATCGAGGGAACGACCCTCAAGGTCTTCCCCTTCCGCAAGAGGGCGGAGCGCATAGTCGTGGCCAACCTGCCCGGCTTTGTGGAGGACAGCACCATCGTGACCGCCCTGGGCCAATTTGGGAGGGTCACCTCCATCGCCCCCATCCTGGTCAAAATGGGGGAGTTTACCTTCACCGACGGCCGCCGGGAGGCGTTCATCCTGCTCCGCGAGGGCGTAAGGCTGGAGACGCTGCCCACCCGACTGACCATCCAGTCCAAGGGAGACACCCTGTCGGCCTTCCTTTCTTTTGGAATCAAGTGTTCCAAATGCGGTAAACAGGGCCACCGCAGAGCCAACTGCCCAGCGCTCACCAGGCAAGGGAACGGCAACCCCAGACAAGCAGCGTCTCCCACCGACGCAAGGCCTCCCCCTCCTCCTCCTCTTCAGCAGCCAAGAAAGCCGGCACCTGCGCCCGCAACACCGGCGTCCCCTGTCCAACCGGCGAAGACATCAACTGAGGCTCCAGTGACCCCCTCAGCGCCCCATCCTGCCGAACCGGGGGATCTTGCCCAGCCCGCCCCTGTCGCCCTCCCTGCTCCTCTAGCTACCCCGCGGCCCCTCGAGTCAAAAACTTTTCCGCTCGACATTGAGATGTCGGAGGAGGAGCTGACCACAACTCCCTCCGCGTCTCCCCGGGGAAAACCCGCACTCTTCCAGCTGCAGGAGCACCTCAAGCAGTCCCCCAACCTCTCCATCGACTGGGACAAGCTGCCCGGTATAGACCGCGAGGACGCACAGCAGCTACTCACCTCTAAAAGAAAAATGGAGAAGCGAGTGCCCTCGCTGACAAAAGCACAGGTCGCCGCCCTCGACCAGGTGGCCGAAACCATCAAGGCCTCGATCCCAGACTCCAACCACACCATCCGCAAGACCCTCCAGAAGACCAAGGGGGTGTTTAAGGGACGGCAACAATGAGCTACCGTCTCGCCAGCATCAACGCGCGAGGGCTCGCCACTCGGGGGAGGAGCCTTGCCCTTTGTCATCTCCTCAGGCAACATCACGTGGACATCGCGTTTGTCCAAGAGACAAACGCATTTCATCTCGGCAGCGGCCAAGACCTCTGCCTCGGCTACAGCGCTGTTATATTGGCCCATCCCGTAGCCATCTCGGGATCCGGACTCGCCTGCGTCTTCGGACCAGGCGTCTACGACAGCGTGTCCTGTGGCCGGGCCACATTGCCTTGGCCGTCATCGATGTCCACGGCGAGGAGATGACCATCATCAACGCCCATCTGGCACACGACCCCCCGCGAGCGGCTAGAGCAATTGGAGCTCCTGGCGGCAACAGCGATCCGGGAGAGGGCCTGGATCCTCGGGGATCTCAACATCAGGGAGCCTTCGTCGTCCTCCGCGGATGCCCTCGCCGCTCTTCTGGACCTGGCTGCGCTGGTGGACGTAGCCACCCAGTTTGACGCCGCCCACCTGCCCACCAGATTCGCTAGCCGCGGCGACCAAATTGAGAGCAGCCGCCTGGACCGGATCCTCGTCCCTGCAGAAGTCTTGGATCGCGTCACCACCTACGCGACCAGCCACTACCACCTCTCTGACCACCGCCTCGTGCTGCTCCAGGTGGGCCCGCCCGCCGTCTCCCCTCACCAGCCTCGCTTGGCCGCGATGCTCCGCTCGGGCCTTGCCCTAGAACACCTGGCTGGCTACATCCGGGAGTTGGAGGAAGACCTTGCGCACGACGACGATGACGGGATCCTGTGGTGGGACAGGTGGACCACCATCAAGGCGGGGCTGTTAGCGGAGGCCAGATTGCTTCACGACCCGCGCCACGCTGCCAGCGACGGCTACGTCGTCAGAGCAAGAAGATACATCGCGGCGCAGCTTGAGGCCTCCTTCATCCGGGCCGACTACCCGTCGCTGCCGGACCTGGCGCGCGCGATCCATCTTCGACGCCCGGTCAGCGTCATCAGGGACGACGACGACAACGTCATCGAGGGCCCCGAGCTTCGGAGGAAGGCGTACGCGATCTTCCAACCCCGCTTCGCCCGTCCCACCAGCGACCCAGTTGCGGGAGCCGCCTTCATCGGCAACAGCATGATCATCCCCATCAGCGCGCTGGGCGAGGAAGACCCCTCCACCGGCCCGAAATCTGCCCCAGCGAGATTGCCGCCGCCATCCGCCACCTCCCTCGCGGAAAGGCCCCCGGCTGGGACGGCTTACCATGCGAACTCCTCGCCGCCTTCGAGGACTTCTTCGCCGAAGCTCTGGCCCGAGTCTTCGCGGCTTCACGGCTCCGCGGAGCCCTGCCTCCGTCGACGCGGCGCAGCTCCATCTGCCTGGTGCCCAAGGCCCGCGGCGGTCGCGGCCTTGAGGGATACAGGCCCATCGCACTGCCCTCGGCCGACTACAGGGTGCTGGCTGCCATTCTCCACCGGCGCCTCAAGCCCCACCTACGAGCCCTGGTACCAGACTGCCAGACGTACGCCGTCCCCGGGAGGTCCCCGTCCTGGAACATCGCCAAGGTGACGGATGCTGTTGAGGAGGCAACCGTCATGGGCATCGACTTGGAGTCCGCCTTCGATTCCCTGGACCGCGGCTTCCTGGAGTCCCTGATGACGTCCCTCCGCCTCCCGCCGGCCTTCATGGGCTGGATTAACATCTTGTACGCCGGGGCGGACGCAACGATCCGGGCTGGAGGCTTTCACACCACCGCCTTCCCTCTCCTCAACGGCCTAAGGCAGGGCTGCGCCGTGAGTGCCGCCCTCTTTAGCATCGCTACGGGGTCGCTGCTACGTCGCCTGGAGTTGACCCTCGGCGTGGGCAACGTCATCGCCTACGCCGACGACATCGTCCTCCTTTTTCATCGCGACGAAGAATTCGAGCGGGTGGCGACCGTCCTCGAGACTTCAAGCGGGCCTCCGGTATCGCCGCCAACCTCGGGAAGAGCGCGAGCCTTTGGTGCGGAGCCTGGCGCAACCGCGGCGACTCCCCTCTCGGCGCCTCCTGGGCGACCACCTCCATCAGGGTCCTCGGGCTCGACATCGCCCCCAGAAGCTCCGTAGCCCATCAGGAGCAGCATCTTCTCGCCCTCCTGGAGTCCGCCTGCCGCAGATGGACGCCCTTCACCCGCGGCCTATCCCTCGTCGGACGAGCTAGAGCCGCGAACTCGCTGGTGGGCTCCACCATCCAGCATCACCTGCACGGGTACCTGCCATCACCCCCGACCATCGCCAAACTGCAGGCCAGACTAGCGAGGTTCGTCTGGGGGCCCGAGCACACGGCGTGGCTTCCCGCCGCCGTCATGGCGAGGCCCGTTGCCATCGGAGGCCTCGGCCTCCTCGACCTGGCAACCCAACTCCAGCTCGCCTGCCTCAAGGGTGTGCAGGTCGCGCTCCGCGGAGACAGGAAAGGCTTCGACTGGCTGGTCGCCAGCAACAGCGAGGCCTGGATCCACCCTCCATCAGACGGCACGCGTCTCCCGCCCCGCCGTCTCCGGTTGCTGAAGCTGTGGGAGGAGACCTCCAAGATCCTGAGCCTCAATCACCGGGCGGTCCCCACATCTCAGCTGCTGGACATCCCAATCATCGGCGGCTGCCGGTTCCTTCGCCCTCCCGACCTCCTGGCCCCACCGCGCTGGCTCGGAGTCCGACTCCGGGACTTTCTGGCCGAGGACCGTCACATCGCCCGCCCTACACCCTCCGCCCTGGCTGACGCCGCGACCCTGGGCGCCTTCTGTCGGAGGCTGACCTCCGAGAACGCCGTGGGCTTCGGGGGGGAGTCTCCATCTTCATCATCTTCATTAGCTGCGGCTGTGGTGCTGCGCGGGACGGCCACGCCGTTCCTCAACGGCCTCACGACGCGCTCGGCCCGACGGGCCCTGGATCGTCCACGCCTCGCGTCCACGCCGATCTCCCGATTCCTGGCGAGATCGGCACCCACCATCAGCCCACCATCCAGGATCGACTGGGCCTCGCTCCGGCGCTGCGCCTTCTCGGGGCATGAGGCCGATGCCGCCTTCAAATTGGCCCTCCACGCTATACCCCATCCGGCCCATCCTGCCTCGGCCGTCCCCTCGTGTCCTGCCTGCGGGTCCGTCGACCGCCCTCTCGGCCACCGCTACTGGAGCTGCTCTTCAGTCAGGCCCCTCATCAGAGAGGCCTTCAACATCATCGGGCGGCCCCCTGACCTGCAGGCTTGGATCTTCGGCGGGTCCGGCCTTGAGGACGACGCCCTGACCATCCTGGCGTCGGCAAAGCTGCGCGTCTATCGCCACTTTGTCCAGGTTGGGCTCGGTGGAGTGGAGGACCCGCTCATAGCCTGGACGAGGACCCTCGTGCGCAGGGGATGCCTTCCTTCATCCTCCATCATCACTTTGTAAAAGAAGCGCGGCTCCCAGCAGCAGAAGCGGCCAACAGGGCCGAGGTCAATGCCGCCCCAGGAAATCAAGGCGACGCGCGCCTACATTGCCGACGCCAAGGCGAGGCAGAACTCTACCAACCACGAGAACTACATCTTCGTGGAGCTGTGCCCTGACATCCCGGACTACTACTACCTCCAGGCAATAGGCAACCTGGTCGGAGGGCCAAGGAAAATAACCCAATTCAACAGGATGAACGGCCACTACGTCGTGGGCCTCGCGGGCAAGGACCTTGCGAGCCGTCTGGTGGAGGTGGGCCTGGACATCGAGGGCACCCACCTGAAGGTCTTCCCTTCCGAAAAAGGGCAGAGCGCATCATCATCGCTAATCTGCCCGGCTTCGTCGAGGACGGCACCATCGTGGAGGCCCTGCGCAACTTCGGCACCGTGACCTCCATCGCCCCCATCATGATCAAGATGGGGGAATACACCTTCAACGACGGCCGCCGGGAGGCGTTCATCCTGCTCCGCGAGGGCGTGAGGCTGGAGACGCTGCCCACCCGACTGACCATCAGGTCCAAAGGAGACCCCCTGTCAGCCTTCCTCTCCTTTGGAATAAAGTGTTCCAAGTGCGGCAAGCAGGGCCACCGCAGAGCAAACTGCCCATCGCTCGCCAGGCAGAACAGCAGCCCCAGGCAAGCAGCGTCTCCCATCGACGCAAGGCCTCCCCCCCCCCCCTCCTCCTCCTCCTCAGCAGCCAAGGAAGCCGGCACCGGCGCCCGCAACACCGGCGTCCCCTGTCCAACCGGCGAAGACATCAACAGAGTCTCCGGCGATCCCCTCGGCGTCCCATCCTGCCGAACCGATGGATCTCGCCCAGCCCGCCCATGCCGCCCTCCCTGCTCCCCTGGCTGTCCCGCGGCCCCTCGAGCCTCGCATCTCTCCGCTCGACCACGAGATGTCGGTGGAGAAGCTGACCTCACCTCCCTCCACGCCTGCCCGGGGAAAGGCCGCACTCGAACAGCTGCTGGAGCACCTCAAGAAGTCCCCTAACCTCTCCATCGACTGGGATAAGTTGCCCGACCTAAACCGCGAGGAGGCTCAGAAGCTCCTCACCTCTGAGACCACCATGAAGAGGCGAGCGCCCACGCTGACCGCGGCACAGGTCACCGCCCTCAACAAGTTGCACGATACCATCAAGCCCTTGTGCCCAGACTCCAACTCCACAATCCGCAAGACCCTCCAAAAGACCAGGAAGGTGCTGCGTGAAGGACGGTCCCAATGAGTTACCGCGTCGCCACCATCAACGCGCGAGGGCTCGCCACTCGGAGGAGGAGCCTTGCCCTTTGTCATCTCTTCAGGCAACATCACGTGGACATCGCGTTTGTCCAGGAGACAAACGCATTTCATCTGGGCAACGGCCAAGACCTCTGCCTCGGCTACAGTGCTGTTGTGTTGGCCCATCCCGTAGCCATCTCGGGATGCGGACTCGCCTGCGTCTTCGGACCAGGCGTAGCCGTGCTACATCAACGCATCCTGTGGCCGGGCCACATCGCCTTGGCAACAATAGATGTCCGCGGCGAGGAGATGACGGCCATCGTTGTTCATCTGGCGCATGAACCTCGGGAGAGAAACCGGCAACTGGAGCTCCTGGCGGCGACAGCGGCACAGGAGGAGGAGGGAGCCTGCTGGATCATCGGCGATTTTAACATCAGGGATCCTGCCCCTCGTCATCATCATCGTCGGATGCCCTCGCCGCTCTTCTGGACCTGGCCGCGCTGGTCGACGTGGCCACCCAGTTCGACGCCGCCCACCTGCCCACCAGAGTCGCCATGCACGGCGACCAAGTCGAATCCAACCGCCTGGACCGGATCCTCGTCCCTGCTGGAGTCCTGGATCGCGTGTCCATCTACGCGACCAGCCACTACCACCTCTCGGACCTCCGCCTCGTGCTGCTCCAGGTGGGCCCGCCCACCACCGCCGTCTCCTCCCCCACCCAGCCTCACTTGGCCGCGATGCTCCGCTCGGGCCTCGTTCTCGAATATCTGGCTGGTTACATCCGGGAGCTCGAGGAAGACACGGCGCACGATGACGACGACGGGATCCTATGGGACAGGTGGACCACCATCAAGGCGGGACTGCTGGCGGAGGCCAGATCCCTGCACGATCCGCGCCCCGCTGCCAGCGACAGCTACATCTACAGGGCAAGGCGCTATATCGCGGCGCAGCTCGAGGCCTCCTCCATCCGGGCCGACTACCTATCGCTGCCGGACCTAGCACGCGCCATCCGCCTCCGACGCCCGGTCAGCGTCATCAGGGACGACGAAGATAACATCATCGAGGGCCCCGAGCTTCGGCGGAGGGCGTTCGCGACCTTCCAGCCCCGCTTCGCCCGTCCCACCAGCGATCCAGCTGCGGGAGCTGCCTTCATCGCCAGCAGCGCGCCCACCACCACCCGCGAGCTGAGTGAGGAGGACCCGCTCCACCGGCCGGACATCAGCCCCAGAGAGATCGCCAACGCCATCGAGCACCTCCCTCGCGGAAAGGCCCCCGGCTGGGACGGCTTGCCGTGCGAGCTCCTCGTCGCCTTCAGCGAGGACTTCTTCGCGGAAGCTCTGGCCCGGGTGTTCGCGGCATCACGGCTCCGCGGTGCCCTGCCTCCGTCGACGCGGCGCAGCTCCATCTGCCTCGTGCCCAAGGCCCGCGGAGGTCGCGGCCTTGACGGCTACAGGCCCGTCGCGCTGCCCTCGGCCGACTACAGGGTCCTGGCCGCCATTCTTCACCGGCGCCTCAAGCCCCACCTGCGGACCCTTGTGCCGGAATGCCAGACTTACGCCGTCCCCGGGAGGTCCCCGTCATGGAACATCGCCATGGTGACGGACGCCGTCGAGGAGGCCACCGCCCTGGGCTCGCCGCTGGCCGTCATGGGCGTAGACCTGGAGTCCGCCTTTGACTCACTAGACCGCGGCTTCTTGGAGTCCCTGCTAACGTCCCTCCGCCTCCCGCCAGCCTTCAGGGCCTGGATCAACATATTCTACGCCGGGGCGGACGCCACCATCCGGGCCGGAGGCTTCTACACCACCGCCTTCCCCCTCCTCAACGGCCTAAGACAGGGTTGCGCCGTGAGTGCCGCACTCTTCAGCATCGCCACGGGGCCGCTGCTACGTCGCCTGGAGTTGACCCTCGGCGTGGGCAATGTCATCGCTTACGCCGACGACATCGTCCTCCTATTTCATCGCGACGGAGACTTCGAACGGGTGGCGACCGTCTTCGAAGAATACAAGCAAGCCTCCGGAGTTGGCGTGAACCTCCGGAAGAGCGCTGGCCTCTGGTGCGGCGCCTGGCGCAACCGCGGCGACTCCCCTCTCGGCGCCTCCTGGTCGACCACCTCCATCAGGATCCTCGGGCTCGACATCGCCCCCAGGAGCACCGTCGCCCACCGGGAGCAGCATCTCCTGGCCCTCCTGGAGACTGCGTGCCGCAGATGGACGCCCTTCACCCGCGGCCTCTCCCTCGTCGGACGAGCAAGAGCGGCGAACACGCTGGTGGGGTCCACGATCCAGCACCACCTGCATGGATACCTCCCATCACCCCCGACCATCGCCAAGCTGCAGGCCCGACTGGCGAGGTTCGTCTGGGGGCCAGACCACACGGCGTGGCTTCCCGCCAACGTCATGGCGAGGCCAGTTGCCATCGGAGGCCTCGGCCTTCTCGACCTCGCGACCCAGCTCCAGCTCGCCTGCCTCAAGGGGGTACAGGTCGCGCTCCGCGGGGGCAGAAATGCTTTCTGCTGGCTGGTCGGCGGCAACAGCGGGGAAGCCTGGATCCACCCTCCACCGGACGGCACCCGTCTCCAGCCCTGCCGTCTCCGGCTGCTGAAGATATGGGAGGAGGCCTCCAACATCCTGGGCCTCAACCACCGGGCGGTCCCCACGGCTCAGCTGCTGGACCTCCCCATCATCGGCGGCTGCCGCTTCCTCCGCCCTCCCGACCTCCTGGCCCCCGCCCGCTGGAGCGGAGCCCGAGTCCGGGACCTCATCGAGGAGGAACACCTCATCGCCCGCCCCACGCGCTCGGCCCTGGCTGACGCCGCGACCCTGGGCGCCTTCTGTCGGAGGCTGACCTCCGAGAACGCCGTGGGCTTCGGGGCGGAGTCCACGCCTTCATCCAGTTCCCTTGCTGCGGCCGTGGTGCTGCGTGGGACGGCTACGCCGTTCCTCAACGGCCTCACGACCCGCTCGGCCCGACGGGCCCTGGATCGTCCGCGCCTCGCCGCCACGCCCATCTCAAGGTTCACCTCGAGATGGTCGCCCACCATCGGTCCACTTCCATCTAGGATCGACTGGGCCTCGCTGCGGCGCTGCGCCTACTCGGGCCACGAGGCCGACGCGGCCCTCAAGTTGGCCTTCCACGCCCTGCCCCATCCGGCCCATCCTGCCTCGGTCGGCCCCTCCTGTCCTGCCTGCGGGTCCATCGACCGCTCCCTCGGCCACCGTTACTGGTGCTGCCGTTCCATCAGGCCTCTCATCAGAGAGGCCTTCAACATCATAGGGCGGCCCCCTGACCTGCAGGCTTGGATCTTCGGCGGGTCCGGCCTTGAGGACGACGCCCTCTCCATCCTGGCGTCGGCAAAGTTGCGAATCTATCGCTACTTTGTCCAGGTTGGGCTCGGAGAAGCGGTGGAGGACCCGCTCATCGCCTGGTCCAGGACCCTCCAGCGACGAGGTCTCCTTCCTTCATCACCCATCTTGTAAAATATGTATATATATTCTCTTATCTTATCTTTGTAATATATTTCTCTTTGAAATTGTATAACATTGTCTAGAAGACAATAAATAATGTTTAATTGTCAAAAATTGTCACACACACACACAACACACACACAAGAGGGTTATTGTCTTTCTAATAGGGATGGGTTCGTCATGCGCGCGCGCGTTCCCGCGCGATTGCTCTTTATTTACTTTCGTGCTTTATGAAGAAGAGAGCATGTCATAGACAGATTTAAACAGCCGCTGTCATCAACAGGGACCATGACTTCACTGTCGGCCAAATGGGCTTCTTCCTTTTTGATTGGTTTGGTCCATCCCCCCACCAAGAGTCTCACTCTCACAGTGATGAAGGCAGGACCTGTCAGGCTCGATACCCTGTGAAATATTTATTTTTAATAATCTGTTGCCTTTGATGATGATTCAGAAACATTTAGATTCCTTCTTTGCATTTTAAAATTAATATGATCATTGTTTTGGTTTTTTTCCAAATTTTGATCTTTAGACTTGTAGGATGGTTGCGTGATGTGTTGGTGTGGCTTGTGGAAAGGCCGCTAATAAAATTATAATTAAAATTAATTTATTTAAAGCCAGAAATATATAAGAGAAAAGAAGTAATGGTTGAAGTAACGGCCGTTGGAGCAGGCCTTGTTGTTTACCGCGCGTGCCAGATCAAGTGTCGGAAGACGCCCCACGCACATGCGTAGTCAGGTTGACGCTCGCGGTTGCCGAGGCCGTCCACTGCCCCGTGTGTGTAGTGGAGCTTTGTCCCAGTTCGCGCTCGCTGAAGCAAAGTGTAGTCGCCACACTACTCCCCCTCCAGTAGGATCTTTCCAGCGATCCTATGCAATCTTATTGGCTTGCCAAGTTCGGGTCTTGGGAAAACATCGGTCCTTCTGATGTGAAAGCAGGCTTGAGGCGGTCGATTGACACCCACGTGGATCTCTTTTTAAACGCAAGTTCCTGCGTTTCTTTTTTTGTTGTGGGTCGGGTACTTAGCGTTCGGATAGCGATTGTGTGGGGTGTCCATGGGTGACTTTAAAGCTTCGATTTGCGTATGCAGGTCTTGGATTTGCGTCATCAGCTGTTGGTGGGCTTCCGAGCTATGACCTGTGCTTGGTTGGTCCACTGCTGAGACCGTTGGCAGTATGGCTTCGTGTATGTTGTCTGCCATTTCCGCCAGCTTACTCAAACTTGTTTAAGAGGATGCTGCGAGAGCGGCCCTTATGTCCTGAGGTAGGCGTCGAGTCCACAGCATTTTCAGTACTGTGCCAGAGAAATTTCTTCCTGCCTGATGTTGCATCCCGGCTAGGACTGTTGATGGCTTCTGATCTCCCATGGGACGCCCATCCAGAACCTGTAAGATTTTAGTTTGTTTTGATTGACCGAGTCGTTGGAGAAGGCGTGCTTTCAGCGCATTGTATTTACCAGAGGGTGGGGGTGCCGTTACGATGTCCGCGACGTAAGTAAGGGTTGGCTGGTCTAGGCTCGTTACCGTTGCTTGGAATTTAGTTTCGTCGCGGGAGATCTCTGCTAGACCGAAAGCGGCTTCTAGCTGGCTTATCCACAGTTCAACGTCGTTGGGCCAGAATGGTGTTGCACGGAAAGCCAATCTTGATATTTGGGAGGGTGCCGTGGATGTTGGCCCTTCCGGATGTTCCGTAGTTGCGTCTTGCATTCTGGGGCTGTTGAAAGTTTCGTGGATGAAATAATAATAATAAAAAATATAGAAGTGTGATTAAAATAACTTTTGCATCACGTCCGGCTCACCAATTTTGTAGGATGGTTGCGTGATGTGTTGGTGTGGCTTGTGGAAAGGCCGCTCTGATAAAATTATAATTAAAATTGATTTATTTAAAGCCAAAAATATATAAAGAGAAAAGAAGTAACGGTTGAAGTAACGGCTGTTGGAGCAGGCCTTGTTGTTTACCGCGCGTGCCAGATCAAGTGTTGGAAGACGCCCCACGCGCATGCGTAGTCAGGTTGACGCTCGCGGTTGGCGAGGCCGTCCACTGCCCGTGTGTGTAGTGGAGCTTTGGCCCAGTTCGCGCTCGCTGAAGCAAAGTGTAGTCGCCACAGACTCATATATATAAAAAAATCTTATCTTTAAAAAATAATCTATGTGGCAATATCGTTGCGGAATTTCTTGTTGTTGGATGCGAATGGTGATATTTGATTGAAGCGCAGCCGTTTGAGTGGAAGTTGCAGCATACAGTTAGGAATAATCAGGACACGTGATTGTTTTGAAAATAAAAGGCAACTGGATTGGAGGGAAGAAGGTTTGAGAAGGAGCGGGTTTGATTGTTCCTTATCTGATCACATGGCGGTGATTGACATAGCTATGAGCTGAGCTGAGAGAGAGATCTCTAGAACAGATGTTACCTTGGTGGGAGCAAGTCGAAGGCTGATCCGAACTCGGTGGGAGCCAAGTCGCTACTGCAGGTGTTGTTCCTATGAGAGCGAAAACCTAACTGACCATCCTTGCCTTTCGATTTAACACCAAGACTCCGTTTCTCTCTGATTGGTTGAGAGATGATCACATGCTTTTTCCCTATTGGTTGACCTATTTAGATGCTATCTTTTGATTGGCCCGCGGCTTTCCTTGATGAAAGCTGTGGTCTGCTTGATAGGAAGTGTCGAGTGCTATTTTGACTTTATTTACTTCCGTGTTATCAAATACGTCCTATCTTGGGTCGGAAGTATGGGGTGTCTCTATACTAATATAACTTCTGTGGATATTGGATACGTCCTGTCTTTGCCGGAAATATTGGGTGTTAGCTTTAACATTTATAACTTCTGGTCACTAGAGACGTCCGGTTTCTGCCCCTGCAATATTGACACAGGGGTGCCCAGAATAGTCGTGCCAGCCTTAGGTCTACTTCCTATATCTTAATGCTACTTGCTTCCCTCCAGTTACCTTGTTCTTTATTAAGTCTTTGAAAATCATACATGGTACATACATAGTGGGTCGGGGTTGCATTTAATTATATACAAATTATGACAGGTGCGCCCCCTACATGTGAAGAATTCAAGAAGGGGTTAGCCTGAGAGAATTCTGTAAAGTGAAAAATAATTTTGTGGGAAAATTAGTTGTGGGTATTGAGTCTATATACAAGCATTGCTGGTGACATAAAAGTAAGATAGAATGGTGTTGATGATATAGGTTGAGTATAATTAATAGAAATCAAAAAATTTTTTAATTGTAAGAAATCAATGAATGTTATGGTACATAGTGGGCAAAAAAGAAAATGCGCCTAAACGAATTCTACTCGAGATAAGAAATGATATCGAGGGAGTTCTATTAAGGCTTTTGAAATCAAATAAAAATAATATAAAATAGTTGAATGAAATCAAAATTGAATGTGTTTGGTTGAAAAAGAAAAATATTTTGTTGCATGGTGACAAAGACAACTGCTTAGTTACTTTTTTGCTCGACTTTTGAGAAAAGAAATCGAGGAAATTTCATAAGGCGCTTTGAAATCAAAACAAAATAAAATAAGAGTAGTTGAATGAAAACAAAATTGAGTGTGTTTGGTTGAATGGTGAGAAAAAAAAAAGAAAAATGCCTAACCATATTCTAGCTCGAAATTGGGAATGAAATCGAAGGAATTCTATTAGGTCTTTTGAGAAATCAAAAATAAAAATAAAATAAAAGTTTTTTGAGCGAAATCAAAGTTGAGTGCTTGGTTGAATGGTGAAAAAAAAAAGGAAAAATGCCTAACCATATTCTATTCGAGATTGGGAATGAAATCGAAGGAATTCTATTAGGTCTTTTGAGAAATCAAAAATAAAAATAAAATAAAAGTTTTTTTGAGCGAAATCAAAGTTGAGTGCTTGGTTGAATGGTGAAAAAAAAAGGAAAAATGCCTAACCATATTCTATTCGAGATTGGGAATGAAATCGAAGGAATTCTATTAGGTCTTTTGAGAAATCAAAAATAAAAATAAAATAAAAGTTTTTTTGAGCGAAATCAAAGTTGAGTGTTTGAAAAAAGAAAAATGAAAAATAAAAAGGTTTCAACAACAAAGGGTGATTTAATGTTTTTAGTTTAATCGAAAACCAGTGGGTTTTCGTTGATAATTGAGTTGTGGCAATATAAGCTAAGTGGTAAATAGAATGATAATTGATAAATAAAAATGATAATATAAACTAATTGGGAAAAAAAATGATAATTAATGATTAAAAGTGGCAATAAGTTGAATAAATTGATAAATTGATTAAATATTTACATTTTTAATTGCGAGAAAATAATGAAAATGATTGATATGAAAAATAAGGTGTATTGGTTGGAACCCTTTGGTATCTACATGCCCTGATCTAAATGTATTGATTGTTCCATTTTGCCCTATAAATGTTTTACTTGCTCAATTATGCCCTATAAATTTTTTGTCTCATCTGTAGCGACACTTAGGTGAAAAACGTGATTCTAGCCCTCAAGTGCGTTTATGCTGTGTGTACAGGAGACATGGAAATCTATATAACCTTTATGTGTAATTTTTTGTCTTTGTGTGTGTGTTGTGAAAAATGTTAGAAGTCGGTTGTGTAAGAGATGTGTGAGCTAGTTCTGGGTGTTGTTTCGTGGATGTGTAATTGGGTGGTAAAAATCGATATGTAGACTCGAACTGGAATCAAAACCGGTGGCATAGTGAGGTTCCCAGTCGACCTCAATAGGGGATCTTCTCCTTGTAATTAGAGATACGGAAGTGGGGTGTGTCGGGCAAACGAGAGGGAATGAAATTGGAGATCGGACGAGGGCGCTCCGCTTTGTTTACAGAGGCCGAATTTATCGCTGCGAACTACACCTCCGTCGTGGTGTCTCAAATTCTCGTTTCCTGCCGTCTATTTATTTTTGGTGCGGCTCGGGGCTTGTTTTTGGAGTACGGCTTCTCCGACATCGGTTGGTTATCTTTCAGTTACTGCTATCTTTTCGGAGTTTATTTAGATTTTCTGCAAAGATGTTTCCTAATGTTTGTCCAAAATTAAAAACTGCCTCTTGTAGTTCGAAGATTTTCTGAGCGGGCATGGTATATATAAACAAGTAATTGATGAATAAAATTGGAATACAGTTGTATGGCAGAAGTAACAAACAAAGGATGAAAATCAGATGAAAAATAGGGTATTGCCCCATGTTCTCTCGTATTTTTGTAAATGGGGATTTTGAAATATTTGTTTGATCCTTATTAATTGTAGAAATTGAATGATTGGTAGGTTCGCAGTTCTCTTGTTTGATATCTTTAGGGAGTGATGTGGTATGATTGAACTGTTTGTCCGGTTTATAGTTCTCCTGTTTGATCGTCAATGGTTTTATTAGAGATATGTCGGCGGTAATTGGTTTAGGTTGAGATGTGTGATCTTTTCTCTGACGTGGATGTGGTAATTTTGGCATTATTTGTGTTGTGTGTACGCTGTGCTTTATGTACGAATTTTGTTTTGTTTGGGTACCTGTGTCGGTATTTTTACGTGCAGGTTGTTTGTATTCATCGATTCTTCTAGCGAATCGGCAGGTGGGGCAGGTTTTTACCTGTTTTGCGATGTCTTGTGTCATGTTCTGCCAATAATATTGTGCTGAGATGAGCCTCGTCATCTTGGAGATGTTTGGATGGTGGTGTTGAGTGTGTACGGACTTAAGGAGTCTGGTTGTAAGTGAACTTGGGACTATAGTTTTAAGTACTCCTTTTCGGGAGACGGTGCGCAGTTTATTGTGATCTATAGTCACGCGAGATTTTCCCGGTGGAGAAGACTGTTGGCTCTGTATGAGTGGCGCATCTAGAAAGCCACAAAATGGGATACGAGTTCCAATGCCCGTTTCATATTGTTGTACTCCATTTATGCTACGGACCTCATATTCGTATCTTGACAATCTTAACCTCCATCGAAACAATCTGCCTGACGGAGCTTTGATCTCTTTCAACCACTGCAATGCGGGATGGTCAGAAAATATTGTAAACTTTCTGTCCATTAGACAGGTGCGGAAATTATCCACACTTTCCACAATGGCTAGGCATTGTAGTTCCAAGTCTGAATAATTTCGCTCGTGACTACGCAGAGATCGGCTGAAATGTTGAACGGTGTATGTCTTCCCATCAGGGTAGACTTGTTTAAGAACGCCTGTAATGCTGAATGTTGAGGTGTTACAGTACACCTGGCATGGCAGACCTTCCTGGTAAAGGTGTAATGTGGGGTGTGTGGTAAGGTTTTCTTTCAGGTTAGTGAACGCTTTCTGGCATTCGTCATCCCAGACCCACATGATATCCTTTTTTAGAAGGTTGATAAGTGGCGTCCGCAAGCGGGCGTGGTCCGGAATGAACTCTTTATAGGCGTTCACAGCTTTTAGGAAAGATCGCAAGGCTTTTCGATTGTGTGGTTGTTTGGTGGCGTGAATTTTTTCTATGTTTTGTGTAGACGGGATGATTGTATTATTCTTAACGGTTGTGCATGCGCTTGTTTGTCGTTGTTGTTGTCTTTTGGCGTGCGTGTTGCGTGTGTTGTGCGGATTGTGTGTGTTACCGTTGTGTGACGACGTATGGGTGCGCGTGTTGTGAGGTACATTTGCGTGTTTATGGCGTTGCGAAGTATGGTCATGTGTGGATTTTGTGTGGTAAGTGGGTGAGCTGTGTCGGTGTACGGACACTTTTTTGGGCATTATTGGAATTGTAGGTTGGAGTCGTGGTGGTTTTACATGTTGTGGGCATATAGTACTGGTAATTGGGTTGAGTGAAAAGTTGTGTGGTGTGAGATTATAATGGTGGCATGTAAATATTTGGGGTTTGGGCAATGAATGCAGGCAAGGTTTTCCATGTGTGAAAGCTTTGGGTGCTGTGCGAGTCCTTTGGGACAGGTTTTGGCCTAGCCCGTGCTTGCATTCATTTGATACATGTTTAAAGTGGTAGATAGTATTAGACAATGGGACGCCAAGTTGGAAAATAGTGCCGCGATTATAATTTAGTTTTAATTTATATTGATAAAGGGTTTTTAAGGTAAGAACTCCAAATGGCAAGGATGCATTTACCACGTGGAAGTTCTCTCTACGGGTTATTTGGCCTATTGTCAGAGGGAAAGTTAAATGTCCTATTATTTTCGTAAAACTATTTAGGGTGGATAGATCAAGGGAAGGTTTTTTAATACTTAAATTGGGAAGTTGTGCTTTTAATCTATTGTATAAATGATACGGCAATATGTTCGAACCTGCGTCTGGTTCAATGAGAAAGGTACATGGTAGGTCCTGGGTCAGATACAAGTCCAAAGTTAATTTGATGGTGTCATTGGGTGGATTGCCTACCTTAGTCTCGAAAAGTCTCCATTGTGGCGTCTTCGGCTTGGTGTGGCTGGCTTGGAATATCTGTTGGACCGGATCGGGACCTTTTGCACTGTCCGCGCGATTGAAAGGGAAATCTAGTCATTTGTACTGCTTCCATTCGAGTGGATCGCGTTGTCGGTACACTGGGTCCGTGTCGCGTGGGTTGCTTCCGTGTGTACTGGTACGGCATGGCGGGTGGCGATTCCTCGGTGGGCGTCAGGTTGTTCGGACACGTACCGGCGGTGCGGGTGTCGGTTGCCCCGAGGGTGGCGCTCCGGAAGACCGCTTCCAGTTGCGTGGATCTTTCCCCTTGTAGCGCGGCGGTCAGTTCTAAAATTACCGTCGCCAGGGTGTGTCTTGTCGCTTCGTTCGTTGTCAGTTTCTTTCCGCTCGTTGCCAGTTTGTTCTTTCTTGGTTTGTCATTGCCTTTTGTTTTGCTGGTGCCTGGGCTAATTTCCATAATCTTTATCCTGATTAAGCTCTATAATCTTTATCCTGATTAAGTTCCATAATCTTTATCCTGTCGACTTAACCGTTCTGTGGCAATATCGTTGCGGAATTTCTTGTTGGTCACATATCGGAACACGATATGGACGTATGGTGATTATTTTTTCGGAATTCGTGGGTATTTTTACTGGTGGAATACGTAAGCATGGTACGTTGAATTTGTCCTGTGAAAAAATGTGAGTGTACCTTTGTAGAAGTGTTGTGAACTGTGGTGTATAATGAGTGTTAGGTGTTGTGTTGTAGTATGCATGTGGTAAAGGGTTTTGTTGTGTATTAGTGTGAGTGTCGAGTTCGTTGTGTGGGTTGGTCATGTGAGAGTTGGGCAACGGTGTGTGATCACCTATGTTTTTGGTATGCGAGTTATCCCGCTGTGTGGGTGCGTTTTGGACAGGTTCATAAGTTGAAGTTGTTGTGGTTTGATTATTTGAGGGCATGTAAAAAGGGCAATTGGCTTTAATGAAAAAGGGGCATGTAGATAAGTGGCGTTTTCTCAATGAATGCACGCAATGGTTGTCATAGGCGGAAAGTTGGGATGTGGGGAAATTTTTTTGTGACATCGCTTGACACTGCCAGTACGTGCATACATTGGACACATGATTAAAATGGTAGGAAAGGGTAGACAATGGGGCGCCCAGCTGGAGTATAGTGCATTTATTAAAATCTATGGTTAATCTGAATTTATGGAGGCTATTGATACTAAGAATTCCAAATGGCAATGGTGCATTCACTACATGGAAATTCTCCTTTCGTGATATTTGTCCTATTGTCAGTGGGATAGATAGTTTACCCATGGTTTTTGCAAATCCGTTTAGGGTTTGGAGGTGTAGTGAATGTCCCTCAAGGGTTAAATTAGGCAGGTGGGTTTTTAGCATATGATAAATATTATATGGCACTATACTCAGGCTGGCGCCTGTATCAATTAAAAAGGGGCATGATACATTAGGGGTTAGAAAAAGTTTGACAGTCAGTTGGTTTAGGGATCCTACCTCAGTCTCGAAAGGGCTGCCCGGCTGAGGTGTCTCTGGCTTGACTTGGTTGTGATGAAGTCGGAACTGGTGATTTTGGGACCGTTTGCACTGTCCGGACTTTTTCGTGGGTCGTCGGGATTGGTCGACGTCGGCATTCGCTGTGCCAGTGTCTCGCGCCGCAGAACTTGCAGTTGGATGGCGGAAGAGGTGCATTCCATGCACCTGGGCGTCGGGATGTGCTGTGGTACGGACCCGACATTGTGGGTGGTTGATCTTCTCTGGATCGCGTTGCCGGTACACTGGGCCCGTGGATCCGCTGTACCAGGCGGAACCATTCTCCTAGGTTCTCGGGAGGTACTACGCGGACTAGGCGCTGGTCGTTGAATGGCAGTCCTTCTTTCAGCGTCTCGAGGATCACCTCTTGTGGAAGTCCTAGTTGCAATCCCATGGCGGTTTTCTCCCGGTAGTAGGTCTCTAAGTTGGCTTGTCCAGTGAGTTTCATGGCGAAATATTTCGCAAAGGACGCTTCGTTTGACTCAGGGTATAGATCTAGGAGGATTTGTCTCACCTGGAAATAACTCCGGTCGGCCAGCCGAAGTTTCCTGAAGAGCTCCAGGGGTTGTCGCACCAGGTAGTTTGGCAGGCGCAGTAATTTTTCTTGTTCTTCCATGGATGCGTCTTCCATTTTTCGGTCGAACGTCTGGAAAAACTGTGTCGCGCTGTATGTGCCGTCGAAAGGCGGGATCGCCGATTCCGCTCCATCAGAAATTTTTACCCGGGTCAGAAGCGTTGACAGCTGATTGACGGCGTCCGCTAGGGGCGCAGTTGTCTCGCTCGTCTCTCTTACTTCCTGCCTCCCTTCCGTTGTTGTTTCCATCGGGCCGTCCGACTTTACGCCTGTGGGATCCTGATTTAATTCCATCTCACTATCCTGTCGACTTAACCGTTCTGTGGCAATATCGTTGCGGAATTTCTTGTTGTTGGATGCGAATGGTGATATTTGATTGAAGCGCAGCCGTTTGAGTGGAAGTTGCAGCATACAGTTAGGAATAATCAGGACACGTGATTGTTTTGAAAATAAAAGGCAACTGGATTGGAGGGAAGAAGGTTTGAGAAGGAGCGGGTTTGATTGTTCCTTATCTGATCACATGGCGGTGATTGACATAGCTATGAGCTGAGCTGAGAGAGAGATCTCTAGAACAGATGTTACCTTGGTGGGAGCAAGTCGAAGGCTGATCCGAACTCGGTGGGAGCCAAGTCGCTACTGCAGGTGTTGTTCCTATGAGAGCGAAAACCTAACTGACCATCCTTGCCTTTCGATTTAACACCAAGACTCCGTTTCTCTCTGATTGGTTGAGAGATGATCACATGCTTTTTCCCTATTGGTTGACCTATTTAGATGCTATCTTTTGATTGGCCCGCGGCTTTCCTTGATGAAAGCTGTGGTCTGCTTGATAGGAAGTGTCGAGTGCTATTTTGACTTTATTTACTTCCGTGTTATCAAATACGTCCTATCTTGGGTCGGAAGTATGGGGTGTCTCTATACTAATATAACTTCTGTGGATATTGGATACGTCCTGTCTTTGCCGGAAATATTGGGTGTTAGCTTTAACATTTATAACTTCTGGTCACTAGAGACGTCCGGTTTCTGCCCCTGCAATATTGACACAGGGGTGCCCAGAATAGTCGTGCCAGCCTTAGGTCTACTTCCTATATCTTAATGCTACTTGCTTCCCTCCAGTTACCTTGTTCTTTATTAAGTCTTTGAAAATCATACATGGTACATACATAGTGGGTCGGGGTTGCATTTAATTATATACAAATTATGACATCTATACATAGAATCTACTTATATAATTGCCTTATTCTGTCTGTGTGAAGTTCACTGTGTGAAGTTCACGGATAGATTTTGGTCATCAACGCGCGCATCATCATTATGATCATTATCATTATCTAATGATAATTATTATCTACGTATATAATTGCCTTATTCTGTCTGTGTGAAGTTCACTGTGTGAAGTTCACGGATAGATTTTGTTCATCAACGCGCGCATCATCATTATGATCATTATCATTATCTAATGATAATTATTATCTATATATATAAAATTGAATGTCTGTCTGTCTGTTTGTCTGTCCTCTATAGATTCAAAAACCATACATCCAATCGCCGTGAAATTTTGGGATATTATTAAGTATATCACCGGGAAGGTTTTTGAAAAATAATTTCATAAATATCTTGAATATCCTTAGAGTTATTTGCAGATTTGTAGATTTAACTCGCAAGCAGCGCCCCCATTGTGACGATGATAACAAGTTTTCTTATCACTAAGTTTGTTATCTATATATATATAATTGAATGTATGTGTGTGTGTGTCTGTTTGTTTGTCCTTTATGTCTGACCAAACCACTCATTGGATCGCCATGAAACTTTGGGAAGTTATTTAGTATAGTACTGGGAAGGTTTCTAGCAAATAAAATTTTTGAAATAACTTTTCGCCTAGAAATAATCAAGATAAATATTCTAATTTATCTGTTATAATTCAACAATCTGCTCTAAATATTATCATGATGATACGATGATTTTGTAATGTAGAAAATTAGGAAAGACAAAATTCAGGATGACACGGCAATTTATTTGAGACAAGAATAATGATACAATTCAAAGGCAAGATACTATTCCTTTAACTTCCAATATTACCGAGGGAACCAATTAATATTGATTTTATTCAACTTATCGAGTATTTTTCAAGGGACCGGGAAAAAATGTTCACTTTATAGAGAGATTCGTTAAACAAACCTTTACTCGGGTAAAACCCAGGCGAAGCCGGGTACATCCATACAAGAATAATGATACAATTCCAAGGCAAGATACTATTCCTTTAACTTCCAATTACCGAGGGAACCAATTAATATTGATTTTATTCAACTTATAGAGTATTTTTCAAGGGACCGGGAAAAATGTTCACTAGATAAAACGATGATTTTGTAATGTAGAAAATTAGGAAAGACAAAATTCATGATGACAAGGCACACAGGGACCCAGGGACCGGGAAAAAAATGTTCACTTTATCGAGAGATTCAAATTTACGAGTTTCAAATTATCAGAATATATCTTTTTTTTATAAGTTTATAGAGAATTGTTTTAACAAATGTTCGTTAAACAAACCTTTACTCGGGTAAAACCTCGGGCGAAGCCGGGTACATCCGCTAGTCTACTTATATAATTGCCTTATTCTGTCTGTGTGAAGTTCACGGATAGATTTTGGTCATCAACGTGCGCATCATCATTATGATCATTATCATTATCTAATGATAATTATTATCTACTTATATAATTGCCTTATTCTGTCTGTGTGAAGTTCACGGATAGATTTTGGTCAGAATGGATAAAATAAAAAAAAGTGTCAAGGGATGGGAATCGAACCCACGACCTTCCGCTTACCGGCAGATGCCATGACCACTAGGCTACCCTGGACATATTTTTCCGTTCATAAATTATATACAAATTAAATATTAAAACTATATATTCAAATTATTCTACTTAGCTCACGAACAGCGCCCTCTATCAAGGTTATAAATACGTTTAAAATCGAAATCTTTTCAAAATTTTATTAATAATAGTTCGCTTACTAATTAGAATACTTGATCTAAATCGAAATATTTATAGACGCTCGCTCGATTTGAAGATTTATATCGTAACTAATCTGACTGTAAAGTTTGGAACGGGACGTTTCACAAGAGTGACATCCACGGCGCCAAATTTATAATTGTAACTAATAGTGTTTGAATAAAACATTTAATCGGGGTAAACCCGGGCGTTGCCCGGGTCATTCGTCTAGTATAATAAATATTTTGCTACAATATGACCAGTCAGTAGATGAGTCTGAACTTCATCAAAATGACTTCCATCAACAACCTCAACGAGTCCATCAACAAAGATAAGAACCCAGAACTCCACCAAAAGAAAATTCCAGGACATAAAGCATGCAAAGTCCTTTGCTCTTTCTGTGTTTAAAAAGAGAGAGTGAGAGAACGCTTCACGATTTTGCGTGTCATCCTTGCGCAGGGGCCATGCTAATCTTCTCTGTATCGTTCCAATTTTAGTATATGTACCGCCGAACAAGCGTGTACGAGAGAGAGAGAGAATATTTATAATTTACTTTTTAAAAATAAACACAATATATAAATATATGTAGTAATAAATTTCAATATACATTAGATTTTCATATGTACCATAATTATAAATAGTGTAACAGCCCCAGTGTAACAGGAAATTTTCCACAGATAAAAAGCAGTGAGTTTTTTTGATAAACTAAAATATAATTAGCGAAAACATTTACATATATTTAGATTTTTTTTCCATTTTTTTTTTTTTTTTTTAGATTGATATAAATAATAGTTTAATGATTTTTTAAAACACAGATTAATTTTTTAAAAGTGGTTCTTTTTACATATATCTGGCAACACTAATGTTTATTATTATTATTAAAGCACATGTTTTGCATTTAGCTTGTAAATTTTAACCATTACATTTATAAATATACACATAAGAATTTTTTTTTTTAAATCCATTAAACCACAATACAAAGATGTCAGCCATTCGTTCGCTTAAAGTAATTTCCCATATACCTTTTATTATTAATCATAAATATACTAAGTTAAATTAGTTCTTAATATATATATAAGCTTGCATTATTTTTTCAATATAGCATCAGCCTTTACAATGATATCAATGCATTAAAATTCATATATTTTTTAAAGGTTGTGTGTGGTATCACCTTTAGATTATACCGCATTTTTTTAAGCATGTGTTTCTTTAAATGGTTTATAGATACAAGAAAATAAGACCTATTCCAAATAATTTATTAGTGTGTGACATTTCGATAACAACGCTGTTACCAAAGCATCAGACACTTAATTTATTTGAAGCCTACTTACTATTTTCAATATATGTTTTTAAAGTAAACATTAATATTTACTTAAAATTGTAACCAATCATCTATTTAATAAAAAAAAAAAAATGTCTTTTGGATTATATATTTCAATTTGCTGTCAAAATTTTCATTTGAAGATTTATTGACTACTTGCTGAATGTAACAGCATTGTTGCTGAAATGTCACATACTATTAAATTATTTGGAATAGGTCTTATTTTCTTGTATTTATAATCCAAATTGTGCTTTATCATTTAAATGGTTTAATAAATCTCAAGAATACCGGGGCAATTCTTGTATGTACCAGAAACCTAGGTTAGACAATTCCCCTTATATATATATATAGATATAATAACTCCTAAATTAATCTTTGACACTCTGCCAAAACTACAGAATCAAGCATTAAGAAATTTCAAATAAAGGTAGCCGACTATATAGTTTAAATAATAGGCTATTTAAAAACTACAAATTTATGTACACCTACCCCCCGATTTACACGGTACTTGTTTTACACGTTTTCGCTTTTACACGGTTTTCCAAATAAGTTTTTTTTTTGTTTTTATCGCACTATACTAAATGCTACTGTGATTGAACACATGCGCTGTGTACACATCTCACGAGGAATCCCGAGCTTATGTGCTGACTACATATTTTAACCTGTCAATGCATTTTATTTTCATTTCTGTGTACACCTATCCCCCGATTTACACGTTTTTCTCAGGAACGTATCTACCGTGTAAATCGGGAGATAGGTGTAATTTTAATAAATCAGAAACTAATTTTCTGTAGTTTCAAATTTTACCATTAGAAACAGCATTGGTTATTTTTTTTTTTTGCACAATTTTGACCAACTAGGCTACCAAACAACTGAAATCTTCTTCTTCCTTATCTCCACTCAATCATATCAGGGTATCAAGCTTGTAGAGCTTGTTGATGGTGTCTGCTGGTGAAGAGTAGAGCACATCAATGGATGAGTCAATACAGTCAATAATGAGTTTTGCAGGTTGCAGGTTGACACTTAGTACATAGTGGGAAAACCTTGAAACCATTCTAACTCGCTAAAATAATATTTTTAAAATAGCTTTGTAATATAAATTGATCATATTAATTAAAACCATTGTGTTGTCCTTTTTTGTATTATTTTTTATTTTCATGATTAACTTTAGTATCAGGGACAAAATGGCAATAATACATATTTTTGAAACCGAAAATAATTACAAATAATATTTTGCTCTAATTCAAGAATATAGCAGTTGAAAGGAAATAAATATGGAAAAGAAAAATAAAATTTAAAAATAATCATGAAGATATTTTTAAAAATTCCTTTATAGATGTCTGTTTTTGCACTGAAATCCTATTCAGGATGTATTCCAGATGGTCTATTTAAAAAAAACTTGCATGTCTTTCTTCCTCTGGAATGTGTTTTAAATAACTATTGTATTAAAGACATCCACTGCTGCTGCAAGTGTTATTGATTTTGTGTTTAAATCTTTTATAATAATATGGAAATGGAATATTGAAATAAAATGTTATCATAATCATTGTGGCTACATTTTATGAAGATTTATTAATTTGAAAGGAAATTATTTGTAAATTTTAAAATAACTTAAATATTTCAATGTTGAAAATTAAAAGAAAATAATATTAATTAACGCATGATTCCTAAATTCTCGCATAAAAAAAGACACTGCGACATTGCGCAATGGCACTGCAAAGTGAAACTTAAACTAACAGAAACCAAAAGTGCGCAGGCGCGATCCTATCGGCGCCGCTGCCGTAATACCTTTTTAGCGGTAAAGTTGTATGTAAAAATAACATTCAAGTGTCGAAATTCGAATTTTAAAATGGTCGAACTATCGGAACTGTTGTATTATAGATACTGTCGAATTACGGTTTGTTATTTGATAGGCCGGAAGTCAGGTCATCAGAATATGGTAGAATTAAGGTAGAGTGTCGAATTTGCGTGTGTCAAATTAACGAGGTTATACTGTATATTGATGTCTGTGCAGGGCCTGACTACCCTGGTGGCCGGTGGGTCGACCGGGCTGGGCCGCGCCACCGTGGAGCGACTGTTGAACCAGGGGGCCAAGGCCGTCATCTGTGATAAGGCCAACTCTCCCGGGGAGCAACTGGCCAAGCAGCTTGGCACAGAAAACTGCCTCTTTGTGCCTGCTGATGTGAGTATCTGCTTGACTTGGAAAGAATTCAGATTGCAAATAAGATAACAATCCAAATTTTGCCAGATGGTTTGGCAACAGCATACATATACAGTAGAACCTCCCTGTAAAGGACAACACCTAATTGCAGAGCCAAAGTATCCTTTAGGCAGAGGTGTCCTCTTACTGGAGAGTTGCTAAATTGTAAAAATGGTTATTTTTCAAATGAAAACTGTCCTTTGTGGAGAGGTGTCCTCTAGCGGGATGTCCACTAAAGGGAGGTTCTACTGTAGTGACTTTAGACTTAGAGACTTAGAAGTGTATTTTGAGTGATTTGTCAATACAGTAGAATCTCTCTAAAGAACACCTAGACACTTTTCTTTAAAAGACTGGATTCCCACCATTAGTTAGAATTAGTCTATTCTGATAAGGCACAATTTGGATTATAGATTATAAACACAAGGTAATAAGACCAAATCCAAATAACACATCTACATCCAATCCCACACTGTTTATTTATTTGGATTTGGTCTTATTAACTTGTGTTTAGAATTAGTCTATTCTGAAGCTATAACAAGTATTCTATAAAATAATCCTTTGTATCAATATTAAGCTGGATATATCAAAGCCTCCAGGGAAAGGTTTCTTTAAAAATTGTTTATTGACAAATCTCTCTCTAGCTTTCAGGTATGGAAGCTCTTGTACAGGAGAAAGACATGATACAATAAATCACCAGAAGGATAAGAGTTTAAATAAAGTAGAACCTCCCTGTAAAGGACACCTACTTGCAGAGCCAAAGTGTTCTTTAGAGAGAGATGTCCTCTTACCGGAGAGTTGCTAAATTGTAAAAATGGTAATTTTGCAAATAAAAACTGTCCTTTGTAGAGAGGTGTCTGCAAAAGGGAGGTTCTACTGTATAATCAAATACTATTTTACATAATAAATTCTACAGGAGTTTTATGAAATTATATAAAATAGTATTTGATTAAGCTCTTATTCTGGTGATTTATTGTATCATGGCTTCCATGCCAAAAAGCTAGAGAGAGATTTGTGAATAAACAATTTTTTAAAGAAACCTCTCCATGTGGAGGCTTGATACCTCCCTACCTTAATTTGTTATTTGGATATTTTAATAATTATATCTTGGTCTTCTTTCTTATCTCCACAGCTTGTAAAACCTGAGACTTTTGATGGTGTCTGCTGGGGATAAGTAGAGCTCATCAATGGATGAGTCAATACAGTCAATAATGTGTTATATCTTGTTCTTCTTCTTTCTTATCTCCACTCAATCACATATCAGGATATTAAGCTTGTAAAACCTGAGACTTTTGATGGTGTCTGCTGGGGATAAGTAGAGCTCATCAATGGATGAGTCAATACAGTCAATAATGTGTTATATCTTGTTCTTCTTCTTTCTTATCTCCACTCAATCACATCAGGGTATCAAGCTTGTAAAGCCTGAGACTTTTGATGGTGTCTGCTGGAGATGAGTAGAGCTCATCAATGGATGAGTCAATACAGTCAATAATGTGTTATATCTTGTTCTTCTTCTTTATTATCTCTACTCAATCACATATCAGGGTATCAAGCTTGTAAAACCTGAGACTTTTGATGGTGTCTGCTGGGGATAAGTAGAGCTCATCAATGGATGAGTCAATACAGTCAATAATGTGTTATATCTTGTTCTTCTTCTTTATTATCTCTACTCAATCACATATCAGGGTATCAAGCTTGTAAAGCCTGAGACTTTTGATGGTGTCTGCTGGGGATAAGTAGAGCTCATCAATGGATGAGTCAATACAGTCAATAATGTGTTATATCTTGTTCTTTTTCTTTCTTATCTCTACTCAATCACATATCAGGATATCAAGCTTGTAAAACCTGAGACTTTTGATGGTGTCTGCTGGAGATGAGTAGAGCTCATCAATGGATGAGTCAATACAGTCAATAATGTGTTATATCTTGTTCTTCTTCTTTCTTATCTCCACTCAATCACATATCAGGGTATCAAGCTTGTAAAGCCTGAGACTTTTGATGGTGTCTGCTGGAGATGAGTAGAGCTCATCAATGGATGAGTCAATACAGTCAATAATGTGTTATATCTTGTTCTTCTTCTTTCTTATCTCCACTCAATCACATATCAGGATATCAAGCTTGTAAAACCTGAGACTTTTGATGGTGTCTGCTGGGGATGAGTAGAGCTCATCAATGGATGAGTCAATACAGTCAATGATGTGTTATATCTTGTTCTTCTTTCTTATCTCTACTCAATCACATATCAGGGTATCAAGCTTGTAAAGCCTGAGACTTTTGATGGTGTCTGCTGGGGATGAGTAGAGCTCATCAATGGATCAGTCAATACAGTTAATAATGTGTTATATCTTGTTCTTCTTTCTTATCTCCACAGCTTGTAAAACCTGAGACTTTTGATGGTGTCTGCTGGGGATGAGTAGAGCTCATCAATGGATGAGTCAATACAGTCAATAATGTGTTATATCTTGTTCTTCTTTCTTATTTCCACTCAATCACATATCAGGGTATCAAGCTTGTAAAGCCTGAGACCTTTGATGGTGTCTGCTGGGGATGAATAGAGCTCATCAATGGATGAGTCAATACAGTCAATAATGTGGTATATCTTGTTATAAAAAAGTGTTGTGGCCACAGTTGACATCAGAAAAAGATGTCCAAGCTGCTCTGAACGCAACAGTCTCCAAATTTACCAAGCTGGATGCCGTGGTCAACTGTTCCATCACAGATCTCCTCCGCCAAGTTTACAACCCACACAGAAAAATAACTCACGACTTGGAGGAATTTCACAATTTACTAAAGGTAGGTTGGCTCTCTCATTCATTTTGTTGTTGTGGTTGTTTAATATATGACAAAGATGCCTCAATTGTTGATTCTAGCAACCTCATCAATTTGTAAAAGTTTTTATTTAACTTGCTTCCATGTTTGTCTGTACATAAATCTTGTGTAAAAAGTGTGAAATCATATAAGGTGAAAAGTTTCTTTTAATTAAAAAAAAAAACCTTTAAACTTATATGATTTTGTGCTTTTTATAAATTTTCTACAGGCAATTATATAACCCATAAATGTGATTTTTTTATTATACTTATAGAGCACACCTAGAAGTCTGAAATATGGTACACTTGCTCAAACTTGGTCACAATACAAGTTGACAAAATTTAAGATTTAAGGGTGGTTGGGGTAGTCAGAAATGGACTAATTTCTATATTTCCTTTCAAATTTTGTGGTCAATTTACCATACTTCCAGACCCCACAGAAGTATGACAATTTTACACTTTCTCAATCCAACTTATGATGCATGTGTACAAAATTTCAGACTTCCAGGTTGCCCCTGATGTTCTGGAATAGAAGGTCTACAGCTACGATCCTGAAACAAAATCAAAACCAAATCAATGGCTGGCAGATGAAAACTCAAGACCCAAAAAAACAGAATGGAAAAGTCAAAAATGAAGGTTCTGATTGTCACTTTCTTTTCGACAGTAAAGGATTTGTATATCATGAAATCATGCCAACTGGGATGACAATTATCCAAATATTTAATCTTGGTATTTTGAAAAGGAGGCTGTGTGAACAACATAATTGAAGATTGGTGGCTCCTCATCATGATAATGCACGGCCATATATGGCTCATTCTGTGCTTGCTTATTTGACAAAAATAACATCCCTGTGCTTCCACACCCTCCCTATTCTCCTAATTTAGCACTGAATGACCTTTCTCTATCCGAATTTAAAGATGGCACTTAAAGGTCCACTTTTTGACACGATACAAGCCATTAAATAGACATCCTTGAATGTTTTGCAGGCGTACAGAAAGACAAATTTTCCAAATGTTTTCAAAGTTGAAATAAAAGATGGCATAGGTACATTGATGCAGAAGTCTTATTTTGAAAAGTATTGAAAAGATTTTTTTTTTTTTTTTTTTGAGTCCAGAATACTCGTGTTGGATGGGCAGCTCAGATGTGCTGGAGCTCTTGCTTTGCATAAATCAGCCACCTTACTTCAACCATTTATTATTACCAGTTGCAAATAAGACAGGCTATATTTGATCTGGATATTTGCGCATGAAACTATTTACAATAATTCATATTGTAGTAGAGTAGGTAACAGAATTATCAAAAAGAAAATAAACAATTAAGAAAAAGAGCATTAAATAAACATATACATTAAACAAATAAGCAACAACATAAGCAGATAGAAGAAACTGCAAGTTTTTCAACCATTTGCATGTTTGGTGGAAACGTCTGTGTATACATCATTTTCATATAAATTGGACAAATCCTTCTTGATGCATTGATTTTCTTGCTATAGAGTAAACTTTCAATGATAATTGAACAAAATGACATTTGAGTGAAAGTGTTACCCTCTCAGCCAGTACCTATAAATAAGACTTGACTCAAGTTCTCTCACTGTTCTAAGAAAGAAGCTGTTGGTGTTGTTCAGGAAAACACACTTGGCACCTTCAACCTGACCAGACTATCAGCAGCAGTGATGGGCCGCAATACACCAGCTGAAGATGGCCACCGCGGGGTGATGGTGATGACCTCCACCACCAGCACCATGGATGGCTACGAGGGCCAGGCGGCCATTGCAGCCAGCATGGGCGGAGTGTCAGCCATGACTCTGCCCTTATGTAGAGAACTCGGACGTATCGGCATCCGTGTCTGCACACTGGCACCTGGTAAGTTATTTTAAAATCATTCAGATACCTTCTAAACACAAGGTAATAAGAGGGCTCAGCTGGCCCGGCTGAAAGTACCCTGTAAGGACTCCTAATCCAGGGATACAGGATGAGCAGCGTTTGTACTCCATGTTAGGAGCGGCTGCACATGGCGTCTGTTCCTCATGTCAGAGGCGGCCATTTCTTTTAGAGCTAAGTCGTCCTGCCACTGAGTAGTGCTCCCAGTCTTAACGACAAAGGCAGATGCATTCTACTTCACCCAATCATGATGGTTGTCACTGTATTGACTCATTCATTGATGTGCTCTACTCATCCCCGACAGACACCATCAAAATTCTCAAGTTTTACAAGCTTGATACCCTAATATGATTGAGTGGAGATAAGAAAGAAGAAAAAGGTAATAAGACCAAATCAATAGTGTGTGACATTTCTGTAACAGTGTTGTTAAGAGGACACATATCCCTAAAGGAAACTTTAGCTCTGCAACTAGGTGTCCTTTACAGAGAGGTTCTACTGTACTTATATTTGAACTAAATGTATCACACACTATTTATGTATTTATTTGGATTTGGTCTTATTACCTTGTGTTTATAATCTACTAGCCGAATGACCCGGGCAATGCCCGGGTTTTACCCGATTAAATTTTTTATTCAAATACTATTCGTTACAATTATAAATTGGAGCCGTGGATGTCCCTCTTGTGAAACATCCTGCTCCAAACTTTATATGTACATTAGGTCAGCTGGTATTACCCCCCATTTTCACCGCTAGAGGTGCGAGCGAAAGAGCAAATTTTCAAATAACACGACGGATATTTGGGATAGAGACCTGAAATTTTCACTAAGAGTTTTTCCAGATTCTACTTTATATACTGTTAAAATTTCAGTCAGATTAGTTACGTATTGTGGACGTGTATAGTTGACAAACATACATACGCTGACTTTTATATATATATAGGGATAATAATATAAATGAGTTTTAAAAATTGTAAAAAAAAAAAAAAAAATGCATCGGCCGGTAATCGAACCCAGGACGCCCGCATGGCAGGTGAGCATTCTACCACTGAACCAGCGATGCTTATATGAAATGGCCATATTTGGGTATTTATTCCATTCACAAAAGCAAACAATGACAGATTTAATTGTGTTGATGACTCTGATACTTGTTTATAATCTACTAGCCGAATGACCCGGGCAACGCCCGTGTTTTACCCGATTGAATGTTTTGATTCAAATACTATTTGTTACAATTATAAATTGGCGCCTTAAATAAATGCATATTTTAGTTAATAACTATAGCCTATGTGCTTTATCTGTCTATGTACTGTTGGCTTCCGTAGGCGTCTCTTACTGGGAAAAAGAAAGAGAGGATTCCATTTGGTTATTAACTAATATATGCATTTATTTAAAGAGCGACCCGCTCCAACACAATAGTTACATAAACGAAAAGGCGAGTGGGGGGGGGGCATGATGGGGGGGGGGCAAAGGTGGCGTGAGCGTAGCCAACCAATAGGAGGGCGCCATTCCAAAAAAAAAGCAAACGGTGACAGAGACGAAAACTGACTGATTAAGAGATGAAGAATGACGCTCGTAACTGTATATAGAATAATCCAAATTGTACCTTATCATTTTAGATATCTTCTATTACTACAATCCTACATGCTAACAGGAATTTTTCTTGAATAATTAAGCCACAAAACTCTTTCAGATATCAAAATACAGTAGAACCTCCATGAGAGGATACTCACGCTAGAGGACACCTCTCTACAAAGGACAGTTTTCATTTACAAAATTATCATTTTTTACTATTTAACAACTCTCCGTTAAGAGGACACCTATCCCTAAAGGACACTTTGGCTTTGCAACTAGGTGTCCTTTACAAAAAGGTTCTACTGCACTTGTATTCGAACTAGATGTATCTCTGATGAGGCATCTCTGTGTGTATTATTATATAATCTTTTTTTTTTTTTAATTGCTCATCCCTAGTACACGTGGTACAGGCCATTGTAATCATGGTGGGTAGAAGTAGACGACTGCTTTTACTGTAAGTGCACCACATGTCTACACATGTGAAAAGCAGTTCATCATGCACTTACAAATGTGCCAGAGCTCTGTTTGGTTATTTGCACTCGCTGGTGGGGTTGGACTTTTACAAGAATCAGGGGCCATTGGAGCTTTTTTTTTTTATCAGAAAAAAGTGCCAAATGCAGGAATCGAACCCAGGTCATAGTGGTCGAAAACCAACGGTTTAGACCATCCTTCCACCGACCCCCATAGATAAATTTAAAACAAACTAATACAGTAGAACTCTTTGCTCAGACAGTACCAGATACCTCTCTGCAAAGGACAGTTTTTATCACCAACATATTAGCTCCTCCCTGGTATAAGACTCTCTGAAGTACACATCGGCACCGCAAATGGGAGTTGTCCTTTGAAAGGCTTCACGATTTTACGTGTTATGCCGGTCCCAAGCCCAGATGAAAAAGGAGGAGGGGGAGCAGTAACAAGCTCGCTAAAAAACCTGGGCTCAGCTGGCCCGGCTGATAGTACCCTGTAAGGGCTCCTAATCCAGGGATACAGGATGAGCAGCGTTTGTACTCCATGTTAGGAGCAGCTGCACATAGTGTCTGTTCCTCATGTCAGAGACGGCCATTTCTTTTGGAGCTAAGTCGGTCTGCCACTGAGTAGTGCTCCCAGTCTTAATGACAAAGGCAGACACATTCTATTTTACCCTGTCATGATGGTTGTCAAACAGACACCATCAAGGGTCACAACTTGATATCCTTATATGATTGAGTGGAGATTAGAAAGAAGAAGACATGTTATCCTTGTGCAGGGGCCCTGATAATCTTCTCTGTATTCCAATTTTAGTATATGCACCTCCAAATAAAATGAAAATCAAATAAAAAATTTCAGCATGTGCAAAGAAAAATATGATTTAAACCCATGTTTATATTATCTAATACTAGCGGATGTGTACCCGGCTTCGCCCGGGTTTTATCCGAGTGAAAGTTTGCCTAACGAATATTATATATTATGAAGTATAATAAACAATGTTAAAGATTAGTTTTAATTATTAATCAAGATTGTGTGTGAATATGTGAGAAAGATGTAATATCGTTGTTGTTTTCTTGGCAGACTGTTTTACATATGGTGTTATCTTAAAATTGCTTGTTTTGAATATTTTTTTAGATTGAGTTGAATGAATTGCTGAATTTTTTTTGTATTTACATATAAATAAAATTAACTCTGTTGATTTTTTTTGTATTTAATCGATAACAGCGAAGTTACGCATGTTAAAGTTAGGAAAAATATTTTGATGTTAAGCAAAACCTGCTCCATCTCGTTTTACATAAATGTTGAAAATTTGGTCGAAATTGATGCATTGTAACGAAAGTTTTTAGTGAAAAACACTTATGAAATTTGCATTTTATTATCTAATATAATGATATGGCACAATTTGGATTATAAACACAAAGTAATATGACCAAATAAATACACTACTTCTGTCTGAAGATGGTAACAACGCTGTTATTGAAACATCGCACACTATTTATTTATTTATTTGGATCTTAATACCTGGTGTTTATTATCTAATATAGTACAGTGATATTCTATTTAACCATTAAGATTAGAAAACATTGTATCCTGATTGGCTGATGTGGCAGAAGGGAAACAATCATCAGGCGAATAACCTGGGCATCATATTTACATATAAATGATTAAGGGGTATATTATAAGCAATTTTTATTTAAATTAGCTACAAGAAAATAAGATCCAAATAAATTAATAGTGTGCGAAGTTTCGGTAACAGAATTGTTACCGAAACCCCATGCACTATTAGTTTATTTGGATTAGGTCTTATTTTTTGTAGCTATAATCTATAATCCAAATTGTGCTTTAGAATTAAAAAATAGCAATTATTTAAGATAATTGCCTATCATATATTTTCTGTACTATACAGTCTAACATCTCTATTTCAACACCCCAAGGGATCAGAGCTTTTGGTTGAATTGGTTGGCTTTCATGGAAGCAGACGCCTTTGCTGCCGACTCTAACATGAGTACAGATACAGCTCCTCCATATCCTGGAGAGAGACCC
>CP092867.1:114074103-114173967 GCA_030710605.1 Cordylochernes scorpioides
TTTCCAGCGATCCTATGCAATCTTATTGGCTTGCCAAGTTCGGGTCTTGGGAAAACATCGGTCCTTCTGATGTGAAAGCAGGCTTGAGGCGGTCGATTGACACCCACGTGGATCTCTTTTTAACGCAAGTTCCTGCGTTTCTTTTTTTTGTTGTGGGTCGGGTACTTAGCGTTCGGATAGCGATTGTGTGGGGGTGTCCATGGGTGACTTTAAAGCTTCGATTTGCGTATGCAGGTCTTGGATTTGCGTCATCAGCTGTTGGTGGGCTTCCGAGCTATGACCTGTGCTTGGTTGGTCCACTGCTGAGACCGTTGGCAGTATGGCTTCGTGTATGTTGTCTGCCATTTCCGCCAGCTTACTCAAACTTGTTTAAGAGGATGCTGCGAGAGCGGCCTTTATGTCCTGAGGTAGGCGTCGAGTCCACAGTATTTTCAGTACTGTGTCAGAGAAATTTCTTCCTGCCTGATGTTGCATCCCGGCTAGGACTGTTGATGGCTTCTGATCTCCCATGGGACGCCCATCCAGAACCTGTAAGATTTTAGTTTGTTTTGATTGACCGAGTCGTTGGAGAAGGCGTGCTTTCAGCGCATTGTATTTACCAGAGGGTGGGGGGGGCCGTTACGATGTCCGCGACGTAAGTAAGGGTTGGCTGGTCTAGGCTCGTTACCGTTGCTTGGAATTTAGTTTCGTCGCGGGAGATCTCTGCTAGACCGAAAGCGGCTTCTAGCTGGCTTATCCACAGTTCAACGTCGTTGGGCCAGAATGGTGATGCACGGAAAGCCAATCTTGATATTTGGGAGGGTGCCGTGGATGTTGGCCCTTCCGGATGTTCCGTAGTTGCGTCTTGCATTCTGGGGCTGTTGAAAGTTTCGTGGATGAAATAATAATAATAAAAAATATAGAAGTGTGATTAAAATAACTTTTGCATCACGTCCGGCTCACCAATTTTGTAGGATGGTTGCGTGATGTGTTGGTGTGGCTTGTGGAAAGGCCGCTGATAAAATTATAATTAAAATTAATTTATTTAAAGCCAGAAATATATAAAGAGAAAAGAAGTAACGGTTGAAGTAACGGCTGTTGGAGCAGGCCTTGTTGTTTACCCGCGCGTGCCAGATCAAGTGTCGGAAGACGCCCCACGCGCATGCGTAGTCAGGTTGACGCTCGCGGTTGCCGAGGCCGTCCACTGCCCGTGTGTGTAGTGGAGCTTTGTCCCAGTTCGCGCTCGCTGAAGCAAAGTGTAGTCGCCACAGACTCATATATATAAAAAAATCTTATCTTTAAAAAATAATATATACATAGAATATAATAAATATTTTGCTACAATATGACCAGACAGTAGATGAGTCTGAACTTCATCAAAATGACTTCCATCAACAACCTCAACGAGTCCATCAACAAAGATAAGAACCCAGAACTCCACCAAAAGAAAATTCCAGGACATAAAGCATGCAAAGTCCTTTGCTCTTTCTGTGTTTAAAAAGAGAGAGAGAGAGAGAGAGAGAGAGAGAATATTTATAATTTTCTTTTTAAAAATAAACACAATATATAAATATATGTAGTAATAAATTTCAATATACATTAGATTTTCATATGTACCATAATTATAAATAGTGTAACAGCCCCAGTGTAACAGGAAATTTTCCACAGATAAAAAGCAGTGAGTTTTTTTTTATAAACTAAAATATAATTAGCGAAAACATTTACACATATTTGATTTTTTTCCAATTTTTTTTTTTTTTTAGTTTGATATAAATAATAGTTTAATGATTTTTAAAAAAACACAGATTAATTTTTTTAAAAGTGGTTCTTTTTACATATATCTGGCAACACTAATGTTTATTATTATTATTAAAGCACATGTTTTGCATTTAGCTTGTAAATTTTAACCATTACATTTATAAATATACACATAAGAATTTTTTTTTAAAATCCATTAAACCACAATACAAAGATGTCAGCCATTCGTTCGCTTAAAGTAATTTCCCATATACCTTATTATTAATCATAAATATACTAAGTTAAATTAGTTATTAATATATATATAAGCTTGCATTTTTTCAATATAGCATCAGCCTTTACAATAATATCAATGCATTATAATTCATAATTTTTTAAAATGTTGTGTGTGTGGTATCACCTTTAGATTATACCGCTATTTTTTTAAGCATGTGTTTCTTTAAATGGTTTATAGATACAAGAAATAAGACCTATTCCAAATAATTTAATAATGTGTGACATTTCGGTAACAATGCTGTTACCAAAGCATCAGACACTTAATTTATTTGAAGCCTACTTACTATTTTCAACATTTGTTTCTAAAGTAAATATTAATATTTACTTAAAATTGTAACCAATCATCTATTTAATAAAAAAAAATGTCTTTTGGATTATATATTTCAATTTGCTGTCAAAATTTTCATTTGAAGATTTATTGACTACTTGCTGAATGTAACAGCATTGTTGCTGAAATGTCACATACTATTAAATTATTTGGATTAAGTCTTATTTTCTTGTATCTATAATCCAAATTGTGCTTTATCATTTAAATGGTTTAATAAATCTCAAGAATACCGGGGCAATTCTTGTATGCACCAGAAACCTAGGTTAGACAATTCCCCTTATATATATATATATATATATATATATATATAGATATAATAACTCCTAAATTAATCTTTGACACTCTGCCAAAACTACAGAATCAAGCATTAAGAAATTTCAAATAAAGGTAGCCGACTATATAGTTTAAATAATAGGCTATTTAAAAACCACAAATTTATGTACACCTACCCCCGATTTACACGGTACTTGTTTTACACGTTTTCGCTTTTACACGGTTTTCCAAATAAGTTTTTTTTTTGTTTTTATCGCACTATACTAAATGCTACTGCGATTGAACACATGCGCTGTGTACACATCTCACGAGGAATCCCAAGCTTATGTGCTGACTACATATTTTAACCTGTCAATGCATTTTATTTTCATTTCTGTGTACACCTATCCCCCGATTTACACGTTTTTCTCAGGAACGTATCTACCGTGTAAATCGGGAGATAGGTGTAATTTTAATAAATCAGAAACTAATTTTCTGTAGTTTCAAATTTTACCATTAGAAACAGCATTGGTTATTTTTTTTTTGCACAATTTTGACCAACTAGGCTACCAAACAACTGAAATCTTCTTCTTCCTTATCTCCACTCAATCATATCAGGGTATCAAGCTTGTAGAGCTTGTTGATGGTGTCTGCTGGTGAAGAGTAGAGCACATCAATGGATGAGTCAATACAGTCAATAATGAGTTTTGCAGGTTGACACTTAGTACATAGTGGGGAAAACCTTGAAACCATTCGGCTTTCGGTTGAATTAAAGGAAGTGTTGAATTAAGGTTAGATGATTAGCTAATCATCTAACTCGCTAAAATAATATTTTTAAAATAGCTTTGTAATATAAATTGATCATATTAATTAAAACCATTGTGTTGTCCTTTTTTGTATTATTTTTTATTTTCATGATTAACTTTAGTATCAGGGACAAAATGGCAATAATACATATTTTTGAAACAGAAAATAATTACAAATAATATTTTGCTCTAATTCAAGAATATAGCAGTTGAAAGGAAATAAATATGGAAAATAAAAATAAAATTTAAAAATAATCATGAAGATATTTTTAAAAATTCCTTTATAGATGTCTGTTTTTGCACTGAAATCCTATTCAGGATGTATTCCAGATGGTCTATTTTAAAAAAACTTGCATGTCTTTCTTCCTCTGGAATGTGTTTTAAATAACTATTGTATTAAAGACATCCACTGCTGCTGCAGGTTTTATTGATTTTGTGTTTAAATCTTTTATAATAATATGGAAATGGAATATTGAAATAAAATGTTATCATAATCATTGTGGCTACATTTTATGAAGATTTATTAATTTGAAAGGAAATTATTTGTAAATTTTAAAATAACTTAAATATTTCAATGCTGAAATTTAAAAGAAAATAATATTAATTAGCGCACGATTCCTAAATTCCAGTGAAAAAATAAACAACACTCGCAACATTGCGCAACGGCACTGCAAAGTGAAACTTAAACTAACAGAAACCAAAAGTGCGCAGGCGCGATTCTATCGGCGCCGCTTGCCGCCGCCGTAATACCTTTTTAACGGTAAAGTTGTATGTAAAAAAACATTCAACTGTCGAAATTCAAATTTTAAAATGGTCGAACTATCGGAACTGTCGTATTATAGATACTGTCGAATTACGGTTTGTTATTTGATAGGCCGGAAGTCAGGTCATCAGAATATGGTAGAATTAAGGTAGAGTGTCGAATTTGCGTGTGTCAAATTAAGTAGGTTATACTGTATATTGATGTCTGTGCAGGGCCTTACAACCCTGGTGGCCGGTGGGTCGACCGGGCTGGGCCGCGCCACCGTGGAGCGACTGTTGAACCAGGGGGCCAAGGCCGTCATCTGTGATAAGCCCAACTCTCCCGGGGAGCAACTGGCCAAGCAGCTTGGCACTGAGGACTGCCTCTTTGTGCCTGCTGATGTGAGTATCTGCTTGACTTGGAAAGAATTCAGATTGCAAATAAGATAACAATCCAAATTTTGCCAGATGGTTTGGCAACAGCATACATATACAGTAGAACCTCCCTGTAAAGGGCAACACCTAATTGCAGAGCCAAAGTTTCCTTTAGGGAGAGGTGTCCTCTTACTGGAGAGTTTCTAAATTGTAAAAATGGTTATTTTTCAAATGAAAACTGTCCTTTGTGGAGAGGTGTCCTCTAGTGGGGTATCCACTAAAGTGAGGTTCTACTGTAGTTGACTTTAAATTTAGAGACTTAGAAGTGTATTTTGAGTGATTTGTCAATACAGTAGAATCTCTCTAAAGAACACCTAGACACCTTTCTTTAAAAGACTGAAAGACTGGATTCCCACCATTAGTTAGAATTAGTCTATTCTGATAAGGCACAATTTGGATTATAGATTATAAACACAAGGTAATAAGACCAAATCCAAATAACACATCCACATCCAATCCCACACTGTTTATTTATTTGGATTTGGTCTTATTAACTTGTGTTTAGATTTAGTCTATTTTGAAGCTATAACAAGTATTCTATAAAATAAACCTTTGCATCAATATTAAGCTGGATATATCAAAGCCTCCAGGGAGAGGTTTCTTTAAAAATTGTTTATTGACAAATCTCTCTCTAGCTTTCAGGTATGGAAGCTCTTCCACAGGAGAAGACATGATACAATAAATCACCAGAAGGATAAGAGTTTAAATACAGTAGAACCTCCCTGTAAAGGACACCTAGTTGCAGAGCCAAAGTTTCCTTTAGGGAGAGGTGTCCCTCTTACTGGAGAGTTGCTAAATTGTAAAAATGGTAATTTTACAAATGAAAACTGTCCTTTGTAGAGAGGTGTCTGCAAAAGGGAGGTTCTACTGTATAATCAAATACTATTTTACATAATAAATTCTACAGGAGTTTTATGAAATTATATAAAATAGTATTTGATTAAGCTCTTATTCTGGTGATTTATTGTATCATGGGGGGCTTCCATGCCAAAAAGCTAGAGAGAGATTTGTGAATAAACAATTTTTTAAAGAAACCTCTCCATGTGGAGGCTTGATATCTCCCTACCTTAATTTGTTATTTGGATATTTTAATAATTATATCTTGGTCTTCTTTCTTATCTCCACAGCTTGTAAAACCTGAGACTTTTGATGGTGTCTGCTGGGGATGAGTAGAGCTCATCAATGGATGAGTCAATACAGTCAATAATGTGGTATATCTTGTTATAAAAAAGTGTTGTGGCCACAGTTGACATCAGAAAAGATGTCCAAGCTGCTCTGAACGCAACAGTCTCCAAATTTACCAAGCTGGATGCCGTGGTCAACTGTTCCATCACAGATCTCCTCCGCCAAGTTTACAACCCACACAGAAAAATAACTCACGACTTGGAGGAATTTCACAATTTACTAAAGGTAGGTTGGCTCTCTCATTCATTTTGTTGTTGTGGTTGTTTAATATATGACAAAGATGCCTCAATTGTTGATTCTAGCAACCTCATCAATTTGTAAAAGTTTTTATTTAACTTGCTTCCATGTTTGTCTGTACATAAATCTTGTGTAAAAAGTACGAAATCATATAGGTGAAAAGTTTCTTTTAATTTAAAAAAAAAACCTTTAAACTTATATGATTTTGTGCTTTTTATAAATTTTCTACAGGCAATTATATAACCCATAAATGTTGTGATTTTTTTATTATACTTATAGAGCACACCTAGAAGTCTGAAATATGGTACACTTGCTCAAACTTGGTCACAATACAAGTTGACAAAATTTAAGATTTAAGGGTGGTTGGGGTAGTCAGAAATGGACTAATTTCTATATTTCCTTTCAAATTTTGTGGTCAATTTTACCATACTTCCAGACCCCACAGAAGTATGACAATTTTACACTTTCTCAATCCAACTTATGATGCATGTGTACAAAATTTCAGACTTCCAGGTTGCCCCTGATGTTCTGGAATAGAAGGTCTACAGCTACGATCCTGAAACAAAATCAAAACCAAATCAATGGCTGGCAGATGAAAACTCAAGACCCAAAAAACCAGAATGGAAAAGTCAAAAATGAAGGTTCTGATTGTCACTTTCTTTTCGACAGTAAAGGATTTGTATATCATGAAATCATGCCAACTGGGATGACAATTATCCAAATATTTAATCTTGGTATTTTGAAAAGGAGGCTGTGTGAACAACATAAATGAAGATTGGTGGCTCCTCATCATGATAATGCACGGCCATATATGGCTCATTCTGTGCTTGCTTATTTGACAAAAATAACATCCCTGTGCTTCCACACCCTCCCTATTCTCCTAATTTAGCACTGAATGACCTTTCTCTATCCGAATTTAAAGATGGCACTTAAAGGTCCACTTTTTGACACAATACAAGCCATTAAATAGACATCCTTGAATGTTTTGCAGGCGTACAGAAAGACAAATTTTCCAAATGTTTTCAAAGTTGAAATAAAAGATGGCATAGGTACATTGATGCAGAAGTCTTATTTTGAAAAGTATTGAAAAGTTTTTCATTTTTTAGTCCAGAATACTCGTGTTGGATGGGCAGCTCAGATGTGCTGGAGCTCTTGCTTTGCATAAATCAGCCACCTTATTTCAACCATTTATTATTACCAGTTGCAAATAAGACAGGCTATATTTGATCTGGATATTTGTGTGTGAAACTATTTACAATAATTCATATTAGTAGAGAGGTAAGTAGAGAGAGGTTACAGAATTATCAAAAGAAAATAAACAATTAAGAAAAAGAGCATTAAATAAACATATACATTAAACAAATAAGCAACAACATAAGCAGATAGAAGAAACTGCAAGTTTTTCAACCATTTGCATGTTTGGTGGAAACATCTGCGCAGACATCATTTTCATATAAATTGGACAAATCCTTCTTGATGCATTGATTTTCTTGCTATAGAGTAAACTTTCAATGATAATTGAACAAAATGACATTTGAGTGAAAGTGTTACCCTCTCACCCAGTACCTATAAATAAGACTTGACTCAAGTTCTCTCACTGTTCTCAGAAAGAAGCTGTTGGTGTTGTTCAGGAAAACACACTCGGCACCTTCAACTGACCAGACTATCAGCAGCAGTGATGGGCCGCAATACACCAGCTGAAGATGGCCACCGCGGGGTGATGGTGATGACCTCCACCACCAGCACCATGGACGGCTACGAGGGCCAGGCGGCCATTGCAGCCAGCATGGCGGAGTGTCAGCCATGACACTGCCCTTATGTAGAGAACTCGGACGTATCGGCATCCGTGTCTGCACACTGGCACCTGGTAGGTTATTTGGACATCATTCAGATACCTTCTAAACACAAAGTAATAAGACCAAATCAATAGTGTGTGACATTTCTGTAACAGCGTTGTTAAGAGGACACCTCTTCCTAAAGGAAACTTTAGCTCTGCAACTAGGTGTCCTTTACAGAGAGGTAGTTCTACTGTACTTATATTTGAACTAAATGTATCACACACTATTTATGTATTTATTTGGATTTGGTCTTATTACCTTGTGTTTATAATCTACTAGCCGAATGACCCGGGCAACGCCCGGGTTTTACCCGATTGAATTTTTTATTCAAATACTATTCGTTACAATTATAAATTGGAGCCGTGGATGTCACTCTTGTGAAACATCCTGCTCCAAACTTTACATGTACATTAGGTCAGCTGGTATAACCCCCCATTTTCACCGCTAGAGGCACGAGCGAAAGAGCAAATTTGCAAATAACACGACGGATATTCGGGATAGAGACCTGAAATTTTCACTAAGAGTTTTTCCAGATTCTACTTTATATACTGTTAAAATTTCAGTCAGATTAGTTATGTATTGTGGACGTGTATAGTTGACAAACATATATACATACATACATACATACATACATACGCTGACTTTTATATATACGAGGTGTGTTCAAAAAGTATTGCGACTTTTGTGTTTTTTAAAAAATTATTTATTTATTCATGAATACCTATTTTGTCCCCTTCAAAGTAATCCCCATGAGATATTATACACTTGTGCCAACAGTTTTCCAATCTTCGAAGCACTTCAAAAATCATTTTTTAAAATCTTTTTCAGCTCCTCCTTCGATGCCGTCTTTATCTCGTCAAGCGTAGCGTAACGTCGTCCTTTCATGGGCCTCTTCAGTTTAGGGAACAAGAAAAGTCACAGGGGGCTAGATCTGGGGAATACGGTGGCTGCGGCATCATTAGTGTGTTGGTTTTTGACCAAAAAGTCGCTCACAAGCAACGATGTGTGAGCAGGGGCGTTATCGTGGTGCAAAAGCCAATTTTTGTTCTTCCACAAATCCGGGCGTTTCTGGCGGATTGCTTCGCACAAATTGCACATAACTTGCAGGTAATATTCCTTATTGACCGTTCTACCCTGTGGCAAGAACTCATGATGCACCACGCCCCTGCAATCGAAGAAAACTGTCAGCAAAACTTTCACATTCGACCGAACTTGGCGCGCTTTTTTCGGTATTGGTTCGTGCGGCAGCTTCCATTGAGATGATTGAGCTTTGGTTTCCACGTCATAGCCATAAACCCACGCTTCGTCACCAATTATGACCCTCTGGAGCAAATTTGGGTCGTCACGGACAGAGTCCAACATCTCATTAGCAATGTTCATGCGATGCTGTTTTTGGTCGCAATTGAGCAATTTTGGTACGAATTTCGCGGCGACCCGTCTCATGCCCAAATCATTGATAAAAATCGAATGGCACGAGCCAATCGATATGTTTAGGTCCTCAGCAACTTCTCTAACGGTGATTCAACGATTGGCCAATATCATTTTCTCCACTTCATTAATTTTTTTGTCTGTTGTTGAAGTGCTCGGGCGTCCGGCACGCTCTTCGTCGTTCACATCTTCTCGGCCTTCTGTGAACATTTTGTACCCCCGATAAACGTTGCTTTGGTCCAAGGTAGCTTCTCCGTATGCCACAGTCAACATTCGGAATGCATCTGTGCACTTAATTTCGTTTTTCACACAAAATTTGATACAGGTTCTTTGATCCATTTTTTTTAATAGGTAAAAATCGAAGACGATCCAAAACACCTGCAAGCAAAGTAGCTGTCAACAATTAAGTGAACATTCAAAATGGCCGAGCTTGTCGGCATAAGTGAGAGACATGAGTACCAACATAAAGCCACAGAAAGATCGAAATTCAAATATACATAACCCGCGAAAATTCAAAATTCGAGATACTTTTTGAACACACCTCATATAGGGATAATAATATAAATGAGTTTTAAAAATTGTAAAAAAAAAATGCATCGGCCGGGAATCGAACCCGGGCCGCCCGTGTGGCAGGCGAGCATTCTACCACTGAACCAGCGATGCTTATATGAAATGGCCATATTTGGGTATTTATTCCATTCACAAAAGCAAACAATGACAGAATTGATTGTTGATGACTGATACTTGTTTATAATCTACAATCCAAATTGTACCTTATCATTTTAGATATCTTCTATTACTACAATCCTACATGCTAACAGGAATTTTTCTTGAATAATTAAGCCACAAAACTCTTTCAGATATCAAAATACAGTAGAACCTCATGAGAGGATGCTCACGCTAGAGGACACCTCTCTACAAAGGACAGTTTTCATTTACAAAATTATCATTTTTTTACTATGTAACAACTCTCCGTTAAGAGGACACCTATCCCTAAAGGACACTTTGGCTTTGCAACTAGGTGTCCTTTACAGAAAGGTTCTACTGCACTTGTATTCGAACTAGATGTATCTCTGTGTGTATTATTATATAATCTTTTTTTTTTTTTTAATTATCCCTAGTACACGTGGTACAGGCCATGATAATCATGGTGGGTAGAAGTAGGCGACTGCTTTTCCTGTAAGCGCACCACATGTCTACACATGTGAAAAGCAGTTCATCATGCACTTACAAATGTGCCAGAGCTCTGTTTGGTTATTTGCACTCTCTGGTGGGGTTGGACTTTTACAAGAATCAGGGGCCATTGGAGCTTTTTTTTTTTAATCAGAAAAAAGTGCCAAATGCAGGAATCGAACCCAGGTCATAGTGGTCGAAAACCAACGGTTTAGACCATCCTTCCACCGACCCCCATAGATAAATTTAAAACAAACTACTACAGTAGAACTCTTTGCTCAGACATTACCAGACATCTCTCTGCAAAGGACAGTTTTTATCACCAACATATTAGCTCCTCCCTGGTATAAGACTCTCTCTAAAGTACACATCGGCTCCGCAAATGGGAGTTGTCCTTTGAAAGGCTTCACGATTTTACATGTTATGCCGGTCCCAAGCCCAGATGAAAAAGGAGGAGGGGAGCAGTAACAAGCTCGCTAAAAAACCTGGGCTCAGCTGGCCCGGCTGATAGTACCCTGTAAGGGCTCCTAATCCAGGGATACAAGATGAGCAGCGTTTGTACTCCATGTTAGGAGCAGCTGCACATAGTGTCTGTTCCTCATGTCAGAGGCGGCCATTTCTTTTGGAGCTAAGTCGGCCTGCCACTGAGTAGTGCTCCCAGTCTTAATGACAAAGGCAGACACATTCTATTTCACCCAGTCATGATGATTGTCAAACAGACACCATCAAGGGTCACAACTTGATATCCTAGTATGATTGAGTGGAGATTAGAAAGAAGAAGATATGTTATCCTTGTGCAGGGGCCCTGATAATCTTCTCTGTATTGTTCCAATTTTAGTATATTCACCGCCAAATAAAATGAAAATCAAATAAAAAATTTCAGCATGTGCAAATAAAGAGAAAAATATGATTTAAACCCATGTTTATATTATCTAATATAATGATAAGGCACAATTTGGATTATAAACACAAAGTAATATGACCAAATATAAATAAATACAGTACTTCTGTCTGAAGATGGTAACAACGCTGTTATTGAAACATCGCATACTATTTATTTATTTGGGTCTTATTACCTGGTGTTTATTATCTAATATAGTACAGTGATATTCTATTTAACCATTAAGATTAGAAAACATTGTATCCTGATTGGCTGATGTGGCAGAAGGGAAACAATCATCAAGCGAATAACCTGGGCATCATATTTACATATAAATGATTAAGGGATATATTATATGCAATTTTTATTTAAATTAGCTACAAGAAAATAAGATCTAAATAAATTAAGAGTGTGCGACATTTCAGTAACAGCGTTGTTACCATAATGTCACACACTATTAGTTTATAGGATTAGGTCTTATTTTCTTGTAGCTATAATCTATAATCCAAATTGTGTTTTAAAATTAAAAAATAACAATTATTTAAGATAATTGCATATCATATATTTTCTGTACTATACAGTCTAACTTCTCTATTTCAGCACCCCCAAGGGATCAGAGCTTTTGGTTGAATTGGTTGGCTTTCATGGAAGCAGACGCCTTTGCTGCCAACTCTAAAATGAGTACAGATACAGCTCCTCCATATCCCTGGAGTGGGACACTTGCTGAGGTCTATCAACCTGGGTCAGTTGAACTCGGGGTTTTTAAAGATGTCTTTCTCCTCTTCTAACAATGCTGCTGTTGGTCCGTGACTACTTATTCCTCAGAGTTATTCTGCTTGTTTCACAGCTGGCCTTCATATCTGAAGGTCGTTCCCCTATCCGCCACCTGGGGACGTGCCCCTTTAGCAGTCCGCTCTGCCAAGGACCACATATAGACTAACAGTCCAATGTGTGCAGGACTCTTTGATATCCCCCAGCTGGACATTCTACAGAGAAGGTCCGAAGTTCTACATCTCAGAAGTCCCATGCCCCAAGAGGCTTGGCCATCCCGATGAATTTGCCCACGCTGTCCAGTTTGTCCTCGAAAACTCCATGATGAATGGCACCGTCATGCGCATTGATGCCGCTCTCAGGCTACAATAGTCAACTCTGTAGATTAAACATCATTTTTTCACCATGTAGCCTCAGTTTGGTTATTTTCTCAACAAATATAGATTGGGAAATGTGAAATAAAATTTCTAATGGTTTTGTTGATACATATTACAATGGATAAAGATCTCTATACCATAAATATACAATTAGCCCTTGGAATTGATATTAGGCATCTCTCAACAGTTGTCTCAATTAAAGAAATTGTTTATCAGATAGTACTTGGAGGTGACACCAGCACACAGCAGCCATCTTGTTTGCTGGGCCTACTACATCAGCATCCTACAATGCAACTCTTACAATATAAACTCAGTTTTGGTGGTACATTCCTTATATTGTACAACACATCTTGGGAGGACCCCCCTGGATCATGATTTTCATCATTCTGACTCCAGGCTACTCATGTGCTAGTTCCGCCCTCACATATACAGTAAAACCTCCCTGTAAGGATAACACCTAATTGCAGAATCAAAGTGTCCTTTAAGAAGAGGTGTCATCTTACTGGAGAGTTTCAAAAAGGTAAAAATGGTAATTTTGTAAATGAAAATTGTCCTTTATAGAGAGGTGTCCTCTAGCATGAGTGTCCTCTCATGGAGGTTCTACTGTATCTCTATTTGAATAAGCTATTCCTAGATTCTTTGAAAATTTTAGGAGGAAAAATATAGAGTACTCTTCCAAAAATTTACCTTTCAACTCTAAACTAATCCCAGCATGGACACTCTCATGAAATTCATGTAATCCTTGCACAAGAAGATAAAAAACAACAACAACAACAAGCTAATCCTAAAATCAAATATTAATTTCCAAAGAAAACTTATGAAAATATGCATTTTAAATCAAAATATTCAAATAATATTGCTTTTTAAAAATTATTTTCCACCATTTCTAATGAACTTAGGATATTGACTCTACCAATCTACTATTGTATGTTCTGCCTAAACAGCCTGAAATTTGGAAGAATTCTTTGTAGAGACATTGGAAGAAATGATGCCAGACAAATGGGTCTAATATGATAGCCTGTCCTAAGTCACTTTAGTTTCATAACTTAGTGTGGCTATATAATGAAGTGTGAGTGAGATCACATATTTCAAATATATATATTTGCATCGCAGTAAGTTTAGTGGAAGTTTGTTTCATGTTCAAAAGAAACATTCATGCCTTAATTTCTTATAGATGGCTATAGAGATAATATTCATATAGATGGCACATTATTGCTTTATACAGTAGAACCTCCATGAGAGGACACTCACGCTAGAGGAAACCTCTCTACTAAGGACACATTTTATTTGCAAAATTACCATTTTTACTGTTTTTCAACTTTCCAGTAAAAAAGGACACCTCTCCCTAAAGGATACTTAGGCTCTGCAATTAGGTGTTCTTTACAGAGAGGTACTACTGTATTAATTTATGCCTAACTGGCTTTGTCTTTATTGTTTGCAGAAGAGCATTGTTTAATGCAAATTATTTATATGTATATGCTACTGTTATATAGGCTCATGTCCATAGTTTGCTTGAATACCATTTCTGAGATTCCACTCTTCAGTTTAGCATATATAAGCAGAATAGTTCAATACAGTATTAGAGCTCTAAGAGGCAGTCTGGTAGATTGAATTGACGAAACCACTGGGAGGGTTGACCACTGATGAGCCAAGTCCTCCCAATATTTTTTCAGCGCAGTAAAGTCATTAGAAGTTTGTTTTATGTGTAAAAGAAACATTTGTACCTCGAAGTTTTCATTTCTGATTAATAGATGGCGTATGTTAGGGCTTTATATTAATATTTGGAACTCTACCTAATGAGTGAATTAAAGTGAAGAAACTGGTTAGCAAGATTTGTGTGCTACCTCTTCTCTCAATATATGCCCCAGCCTTTTTTCATCCAGCACTTCAAGTCTTCTTGAATTATAGTCTGTTAAGTCAACTAGGTACAGTAGAACCTCCATGAGAGGACACTCACGCTAGCAGACACCTCTCTACAAAGGACAGTTTTCATTTGCAAAATGACCATTTTTACTACAGTATAACCTCGTTAAATCGACACGCAAATTCGACACTCTACCTTAATTCGACCATGTTCTGATGTCCCGACCACCGGCCTATCAAATAACAAACCGTAATTCGACAGTATCCATAATACGGCACTTCCGATAGTTCAACCATTTTACAATTCGAATTTCGACAGTTGAATGTTTTTTTTAGATACAACTTTATTGCTAAAAACGGTATTACAGCGGCGGCGACGATCGGCGGGAGCCAATAGGATCGCGCCTGCGTACATTTTGTTTCTGGTTAGTTTAAGTTTTACTTTGCAGTGCCGTTGCGCAATGTCGTGAGTGTTATTTTTTTTTTACGCAGGAATTTAGGCATCGTGCACTATTTGATAATATTATTTTCTTTTTTAATTGAAATATTTTAGTTATTTTAAAATCTACACATAATTTCCTTTTAAATAAATAAATCTCCATAAAATGTAGCCACAATGATTATGATAACATTTTATTTCAATATTCCATCTCCATGTTATTATAAAAGATTTAAACACAAAATCAATAACACCTGCAGCAGCAATGGATGACTAACCTAATACAATAAAACTATTTGTTATTTAAGAGACATTCCAGAGAAAGAAAGACATGCATGTCTTTTAAAATAGACCATCTGGAATACTTCCTGAATTGGATTTCAGTGCAAAAACAGACATCAATAAAGGAAATTTTAAAAAATCTTCGTGATTCTTTTTGATTAATATTTTCAAATTATCTTTTTATTTTCAATATTTATTTCCTTTCAACTGCTATATTCTTCAATTAGAATAAAATCATTTGTATTTATTTATGTTTCAAAAATATGTATTAATGCCATTTGTCCCTGATACTAAAAGTTAATCATGAAAATAAAAAATACAGTCGAACCTCTTTAATTCAACTCCCCAAGGGATCAGAGCTTTTGGTTGAATTAAAGGTAGTGTTGAATTAAAGTTAGATGATTAGCTAATCATCTAACTCGACAAAATAAAATTTTTAAAAAATAGCTTTGTAATATAAATTAATGATATTAATTGAAACCATTGTGTGTACTTTTTTGTATTTATTTTTTTATTTTCACAATTAACTTTTAGTATAAGGGATAAAGGCATTAATACATATTTCCATAACATAAATAATTACAAATATTATTTTATTCTAATTTAAGAATATAGCAGTTGAAATAAATATGGATAATAAAAAGAAAATTTTAAAATATAAATTTAAAAAAGTCATGATCTTTTTAAAAAATTCTTTATAGATGTCTGTTTTGCACTGAAATCCAATTCAGGATGTATTCCAGAAGTTCTATTTTTAAAAGACATGCATGTCTTTCTTCCTCTGAAATGTCTTTTAACCCTTAGTTACTCGCGCCTATTCTACTGACGTTAGTACTCACACGGGGTCTCATAGACCCCAATATTCTACAATGAATAAAATCCTTAGAAAATAAAATATGGAAATAAATTTTGCTTGCAGCCAAAAGGATACAGTCTCTAGTTTACAAATATCTCAATCTATATATATGTCATAATTTGTATATACCAAGATGTAACCCCACCACAATATATGCAATGTATGATCCAAAAAGTTTTAATAAAAGTTAGGCCTCGCGAACTAGAGAGAACAGCCATTACCAGGATTTCATTATCCAGGAAGTAAAGGTTATTACCCAGGAACTATAAAACTAAGTTCAAAGACCTTCCTGGAGGATGGTAATCATGAAAAAGACAATGGAAGTACCAATATCCAATCAGTGTTCAGCATGAGTAGCTAACAACCAACCAGAAATCACCACATAGACGATTTCAACCAATGAGAGGCATAGAGAGTTAACGAGGAAAATCTCGGACTCAAAGTTAGGCAGTAGGGAGCTCGACCTGACGAGGAGCAAGACGTGCTTAAGCCCTTCTGACAAAGGTAAAACATCTTCTTTTCTCCGAGCATGTGAAAGTCAAGTACTCCATTAGTCTCAAAACCTTCTCTCCTTCGCGAGGTCCTATTTTCAACCCCATCTGTGTTCCCTCTCGTTATTTCCCCCTGTGAAAAACCTACCATCTCGACCAAACGACTGCGCCATCAACCACCACAAGTCACCAACCCTACAGTAAGTCAACAGGGTTTTACATAGGAAGAACAAACAAAAAAAGGGTCCAAACAAACCAATTAAAATCAAATCGAAATATATTATATATATATATATATGTCATAATATATGCTCTTCCAGGATTAATAAAACAAATCTACAGTCGACCAGAGAGAGAGAGAGAGAGAGAGAACGCAGCTAAGGCCGGTCACTTGATATAGCAGTCACATTCCAAGGGGGCGACCGCAGGGCCTTTTCTTGGAACCTCAGTTCTATGTTTACTCAGTCGGGGGGGTGGTGGACACACAAGACGTGCATTTCCGCGGTGGCAGCCGCTAGCGCTCCCTCTCTCTCTCGGTTTGCTGGTTTCCATCTTCCAAACTTGTTGTTTCATTTTTCTCTCCTCACCACATTTACCACTAAATTGTCACATATATATATATATATATGTGATAAGATCCTGTCGACTCTTCTGTGATAAGATCCTGTCGACTTTTAATGTGGCAATATAATGATAATAATGTGGTGGGGAAAGAGAAATAATCACACCACAAATTGGAAGATGAATTTGGAAGGCAACCAGAGAGAGATGGAGATGGCGGGCCCGACTGTCCGCCGGGCGGCCGTTTGTGTCGCACACAATCACCATTTGTCTCCAAAGTCCCGAGGTGTTAAGTGACGGACCCCAGGAGCCCCTTGGAATGTCGCTGATGTCTAAAGTGACACCCTTTAGCTGCCCATCTCTCTCTGGGTTGACTGTAGGTTTGTTTTATTATTCCAGGAAGAGTATATATTATGACATATGGCCCCCGTTGAAGAAGGCTGAACATGGTTTGAGTATACTTAAAGCTGGAGAAGCCAAGAATAAAGAAAATAATTTTACAGTTGAAATTAATTAAGGTTATGGTGACATAGTTTTATGTAAATAAAATATTGTATAGTACACAAATATTATTTACAAGCAATTTTACAACACGGGAGAGTTTGATATTTAAGGGAATTTTTGATAATATCAAAGCTATAAAAGGCTATATACAATAACATCTAATGTATTATAAGGGAAATTATATTGAGGAGTGTGAACAACGAGAAGGGGAGTCACATACACATGGTGAAATTCTGAAGGTCATTAAGACTGGGGAACTCTACACTTTAAGATATTTTTCAGGCGGACATGGCAAGAGGAAACTTGGCATGGGCTTTCTATGCTATAGGTGTAGAGTACGAGAAATGAGATTGAGGTTGGAAATTGTGTGAGCTCAGGACTGAGGTAAATATAGAACTACATACAATGTTAGAATTTTGGCGAACAGAGCGAGGGGGAAACTTGCTTTGGGCTATTCTACCTTATCTATGCAGTTACTCGTGTAGCGAGTCCGAGGGGAAAAATCCCGTGTGTAGGTGAGGAAGTCGAATGGACTTAGATTTAATTTGCGAAGATAAAATAGTTCGAGATGCAAAGGTAGAATATAGGCGGACAGAGCGAGGGGAAACTTGTTTGGGCCTTTCTACCTTAATTATTTAGATACTACTGGGTTCGTAAAGTCTCGTTGTCAGGTTAGTAATTGGTAAAGATTTCAGGGGATAAGCGGTTCAAATATCTTTGATCATCTTGATTGTAAGTGTAGTCATGTTGCTTTCGTGAGTTAACAGCCGTTTTAGTATGGATTAGAGTGTGATTGAAGTGTTTATATGGGAAATTGAAGGTATTTTTGGGTTGGTCTCGATCATTTACGGGCGGTGAAATAAATTGTTCGTTTTCCGTATAGTGTTTTAATTTGTTGACATGAATTGTATCTGTCTCACGACTTAGAGGTCGGTTGGAGCGGTTGATCCGTACGATTTGAGGGTAAATTATCTCCAGTATTTCATAAGGTCCTGAGAAGAAAGGTGCCAGTTTACCGGTGTCTGGATGGTGGTATGTTTTTGCCAAAACGAGATCGCCTACTTCAAAATCGGAAGCTCTATGTGTTTGGTCGAATCTCGCTTTGTCGCGTAAGTGTCGTTCGTGTGTCCTTTGATAGGCCAATTCTCTGGCGTCGTCGATTTTTGGGTAGTTTTGTACATGCTCGGATAGTTGTAGTGGGAAACTACCTAACAAAAGGTATGACGGTGGAAACCCGGTCACAGAATGTGGGGTATGGTTATAAGCCTGAAGGACCTGAGGTAGTAGTTTGGTCCAGACCGTCTTAGGTTGTTGGAGGCGCAACAGTTTAAGTTTGCCAGTAATCGTGGCGTTTAGTCGTTCACTTAATCCGTTGGCCTGAGGGTTGTTGCTTGTCGTGAGAAGTTGGCCAATGTTATGTCTAATCAAAAATCTACGAAATTTCGGAGAGGTGAAGGCAGGAGCTCTATCCGTCAAAAGTCGTTTAGGAGAACCAAACTGCATCACCTTTTTAATCACTTGGGTATAGGTGAGAATGCTGGTGGACCGCGATGGAAATGCCCACGCGTACCGTGTGGCATGGTCCACTACGACATGTAAGAAGGTCCTTTTGGTGGTTTGACTAATTGGCATACTGAGCAGGTTCTTACATGTGTTCTGATGTCATTTGTCATGCCGTCCCAATAGTATTGGGCTGCGATCAGTCTGGTCATCTGCGAAATGCCGGGGTGATTGAAATCGCGATGGGCTCGTTGTAGTAGGGTGCCACGGAGTGATGGTGGAACAATTATTTTAGTGACACCCCGTCGTGTGATGGTCATAAGGTCCTTGTCATTGAGGATATACCATGTGTCCCTCCGTAATTCGCCCTGATGATATTTTATTTGACAGTGGATAGAAATCCGCAGAAAGGGTTACGGGAGAGTAGGTCCGCCTCGTACTGACGCGAGCCCTTGAGGTATTTGACCTCATAGTCGTAAACTGAGAGTCGAAGGCTCCAACGAAAGAGGCGTCCGGTGGGGTCTTTTATGGTCTTTAGCCATTGTAAGGCGTGATGATCCGAGTAGATGACAAACCTTGTACCTAGGAGGTACACTCGGAATTTGTCAACGCACTCTACAATGGCTAAGCACTCCAGTTCAGATATAGTGTAATTACGCTCATAGGAACGCAACGCGCGACTGTAATATTGTACAGGGTAGATGTTACCGTCAGGATGTACTTGTTTGAGTACACCTGCGATGCCCTGCGTGGAAGCGTCGCAATAGACCTGGCATGGGAGCCCTTCTTGAAATAGATGTAACACAGGTTGTGTTGCGAGGTGTTGCTTCAATTTATCAAAGGCTTGTTGACAATTCGGGCTCCAAAGCCATTTGGCGTTCTTTTTTAGTAATTGATTTAAGGGGTGGCGAAGTCTAGCATATTCTGGGATGAATTTATGATATACGTTGACGGCCCCTAAAAATGATTGTAGAGTTTTAATGTTGATAGGGGTTCTAATAGCGTTGATGATTTCGGTATTTTTAATATTAGGTGTGTAAGTCCCTGCGGTGATGTGGTAGCCGAGAAAATCTATTTCATTTTGATAAAAATTACATTTTTTAAGGTTACGCTAGAGATTTTCCTCTAAACAGAATTTAAAGAAAAGTCGAAGGTGTGTAAGGTGTTGTTCTGAGGAGTCAGAAAAAATAACAAGGTCGTCATAATAATGGGCTATGAAAGAGAGGTGGTGTTTGTGGATCAACTGGGTAATCACACGTTCGAAAATTTGGGGTGCTGATCTGAATCCAAAAGGTAAGCGTTTGAAATTATATTGTCCTTGTTGAGTCACGAAAGAGAGTAGTGGTTGACTCTCCTCCGCGATGGGGATTTGATAGTATGCATTGCTTATGTCAACGGTGCTAAATACTCTGGCTTTCGACAGGTTATCCAGTACCGCTTCTATCAATGGCAAAGGATGCAAATCCGAGGGTACTAGTTCGTTCATGCGACGGAAGTCAATGCAGAGACGCATGGTGTTATCGCGTTTGCGAACGAGTGTCACAGGGGAGGCATATGGGCTAGAGGAGGGAGTGATTATGTCATGTTTTAGAGGTTGAGATACCTGGTCCTGAATTTCCTTCTGGTAGGCATAGGGAGTTCGGTATGGTCGGAGGGAAATAACCTTATCGGAAATAATTTTGAGCTTTACAGGGGTTATGTTGAGTGGTAATACATTGAATTTATTGATAGGGAAAATATCTTTAAAAGAATACAATAATTGCTGATAAGGGATAGTCAGTTCTAGGCGTTGTTCGATAAATTCTTTAATCATTAATTCTCTAGAGGAGCATGGGCTGGTAGAAAGGTTATTAAGGTTGCAAGGGTGAGAGGGGCATTCAGGGGAAGGTTGATAAATATTACTAATGTAAGCAAGGCTCACGTGGAGGTTGAAAATCGTCAACGCCTAAGTTAACCAAGTGAATTATGGGTCGTTTAGGGTTAGAAGTTATTATTCGCGAGCCGTGCTTACAAGTGGGAAGGTCACATACAAAATGGTACAAATGTTTAGGTACTGGAACACTATTTTGAAGTATCAATTGATTATGAAAATCTATTGTTAATCTTAAGAATTGCATAACATGAATAGATAGAATACCAAGTTCAAGGGGTGAATTTAAAATATAAAATGTTTCATTAAAATTAAAATTATTAAATTGTATTGGTAAGGTAACTAATCCGATTGGTTTGGCATGACTAGATATAGTACGGATAATAACATCATTGATAATAGGGGTGGAACAAATGAAACTATTAAAATTTTTAATATATTCAAATTGATTTAAACTAATTATGGAAACATTGGCTCCAGAGTCAACTAGGAATGGCATCTTTAAAGAATGAATGATAGGGGTTAAAACAATTGCACTTACAGGCGTATGCTGGTTTAGGGTGCAGGTAGGTTCATTGAGCTTCGGAGGAGTTCTGCTGCCGAAGTTGGTATTACTTGGTTTCTCCCGAGCTCGTCGTTGCTGCGGTCTCGTAGACACCTGCAGGCCGAGTCGATCTTTGGTGTTGCTCGACGTTGTGGACCGCAGGTGTAAAAGTCCGAAATGTCCGCTGGTAGGGCCCTCGCTGCTGACACTGTGCGTGCCAGTGTTGTCCGCCACAGTAACGGCAAGGATATGGTGGGGTCTTGTCCACGGTGGTGGAAGGTGCTCTGCTCTGGCGCGGTGATCGTTGTTGGGCAGCTTTAGTGCTGGTGTTATCCCCTTCGTAGGTCAGCTGTTGGGCTAAGCACAACCATTCTTCTGGTTCTGAGGGTTGTGCCATCTTTAAAAGGTTGCCATAGTTACGTGGCACACCGTTGGATAGTGCTTGCACGATGGCACTCTTAGGGAGGTTGATCGCCAATCCTATTCGGACCTTGTTCTTGTAGTAGGTCTCGATCTCGGCCATCGATGTGCATTTAAGCTCATAGAACTCTTGAAGAGTGAAGCTAGGGCGTCGGGGATAGACGGCGCAGAGTTACTCCTTGACCTCTTCATAAGTCTTATTGAGTAGAGCTAAGTCTTGTGCAATTTTGCGAGGTTCGCCTCTGAGTGATGATAGAGCCTTTCGAGCTTGGCGTGCTGGCTCTAAGTTGTGGAAGTTCGGCTGAGACTCAAGTTGTGAGAAAAAGTGTGCGGCAGGTTCATCTCCGTCGTAGGTGATTGCTTCTTCAGGCTCACGGTTTAAAAGTTGGTCGAGACAGAGGGTGAGAGTTCGAAGGGAAGCGGCTACAGTAGGGTCGGTCGTTGAGTCTTGTGGAACTTGGTTGTGGGTTTGTCCGATCATCGTGGTATTACTTCTTGTTTTCTTCATACTCTGGTATATGAGGGATTTGCTTCCCGGCCAGGTCTTATCCTGTCGACTCTTCTGTGATAAGATCCTGTCGACTTTTAATGTGGCAATATAATAATAATAATGTGGCGGGAAAGAGAAATAATCACACCACAAATTGGAAGATGAATTTGGAAGGCAACCAGAGAGAGATGGAGATGGCGGGCCCGGCTGTCCGCCAGGCGGCCGTTTGTGTCGCACACAATCGCCAACTGTCTCCAAAGTCCCGAGGTGTTAAGTGACGGACCCCAGGAGCCCCTTGGAATGTCGCTGATGTCTAAAGTGACACCCTTTAGCTGCCCATCTCTTTCTGGGTTGACTGTAGGTTTGTTTTATTATTCCAGGAAGAGTATATATTATGACATCTATATATATAAAAATGAATGAATGTATGTGTGTGTCTGTCCTTTATGCCTGACCAAACCACTCATTGGAACGCCATGAAACTTTGGGAAGTTATTTAGTATTGTACTGGGAAGGTTTCTAGCAAATAAAATTTTTGAAATAACTTTTCGCCTAAAAATAATCAAGATAAATATTCTAATTTATCTGTTATAATTCAACAATCTGCTCTAAATATTATCATGATGATACGATCATTTTGTAATGTAGAAAATTAGGAAAGACAAAATTCAGGATGACACGGCAATTTATTTGAGACAAGAATAATGATACAATTCATAGGCAAGATACTATTCCTTTAACTTCCAATTACCGAGGGAACCAATTAATATTGATTTTATTCAACTTATCGAGTACTTTTAATGGGACCGGGAAAAAATGTTCACTTTATCGAGAGATTCGTTAGACAAACCTTTACTCGGGTAAAACCCGGGCGAAGCCGGGTACATCCGCTAGTATCTATATTAATAAAATGGAAATTTCATAAGTGGACATCACTAAAAACTTTCGTTACAATGCATCAATTTCAACCAAATTTTCAACATTTATGTAAAACGAGATGGAGCAGGTTTTGCTTAACATCAAAATATATTTCCTAACATTAACATGCGTAACTTCGCTGTTATCGATTAAATACAAAAAAAAAATCAACAGAGTTAATTTTATTTATATATAAATACAAAATTAAATTTCAACAGAGTTAATTTTTTTACATACTAGCTAATAATCTCAATCTAAAAAATATTCAAAACCAGCAATTTTAAGATAACACCATATGTAAAACAGTCGGCCAAGAAAACAACAACGATATTACATCTTTCTCACATATTCACACACAATCTTGATTAATAATTAAAACTAATCTTTAACATTGTTTATTATACTTCAACTTTTATATCTACATCGTTTTTAAATACCCAATTGTTTTATCATGTTTCTAATTTCGCCTAACAAATATACAAATTTATAGTGACCAACATATGCAAATTTTATCTTTGTTTTTATTTACCTTGATATCGTAAACATAACATCCATTGTAAGCATTTTTCTGTTCACCTTCCGTGGTTTCTCTTTTCTCTGATAGTTTTTAGGTGTAGTATATTTTCTTATTACTAGACTACAAACATTCCCTCGAGAAAAACCTGGGCGAAGCCGGGTACATCCGCAAGTATATATATATAAATGAATGTATGTGTGTGTCTGTCCTTTATGCCTGACCAAACCACTCATTGGAACGCCATGAAACTTTGGGAAGTTAGTTAGTATAGTACTGGGAAGGTTTCTGAAAAATAAATTCTTGAATATCTTGAATATCCTTAGAGTTATTTGCAGATTTTAGATTTAACTCGCAAGCAGCGCCACCATTGCGATGATGATAACAAGTTTTTTTATCTATAAGTTTTATTATCACTAAGTTTATTATCTTAAAGATTATTTATCAAAAGTAAGATTTTCTCAGGATGACACGGCAATTTATTTGAGACAAGAATAATGATACAATATTCCAAGGCAAAGATACTATTCCTTTAACTTCCAATTACCGAGGGAACCAATTAATATTGATTTTATTCAACTTATCGAGTATTTTTCAAAGGACCGGGAAAAAATGCTCACTAGATAAAACGATGATTTTGTAATGTAGAAAATTAGGAAAGACAAAATTCAGGATGACACGGCAGGGACCGGAAAAAATATTCACTTCATCGAGAGATTCAAATTTACGAGTTTCAAATTATCAAAATATATCTATTATTTTTTTATAAGTTTATAGAGAATTGTTTTAACAAATGTTCGTTAGACAAACCTTTACTCGGGTAAAACCCGGGCGAAGCCGGGTACATCCGCTAGTTTATTATATAAATTACACTATTAATTATTTTTATCAGATAAAATTAGTAATACGGCAAAAATTCAAACCTATCAATATATAGAAACAATTTCCTTAAAATTATAAATGAAAATCTAAATTATTCTTGTGCACACTCACTGCAAAGTGTTGTTGAGTGTTCAGTATAAATGTGCTTAGCGCCTTTAGCACATATAATTTTGTATTATCGGTCTTTGTATCGATCACAAAATCGGCAACACCTCCGTTTGGCTGACGATGACTCTGGCTTATTTTATTCCTAAAGAAACAAGAACTTAATATCTCTCAACTAATTATAGCATTTCATGACTTTGCTTGTTGTGGCTCATCTGTAGAAGTATGTGCAGATATAATATTTTTGATATCTTTTGGCAGAAACAATTCATTTTCCCGTTTTGTTAGGTTCGGGTCAATTAGCCCACATGCAATCTCTTCAAAAAAAAAATCTTCTTTTAAATATTTCCAATTTTTGTTTCTTATATATATATATATATGATATTTCAATTGAATCCTGTCGACTCTCTGTCGGATCCTGTTGTTACCTGTGTAAGATCCTGTTGACACCTGTCAACTTACTGTGGGATTGGTGAATTGTGGTGAATCCTATGTCGGATTCTGTTGAATTGATGATTGATGGCGCAGTCTTGGTCGAATGGTGGGGTTTCCACAGGGGAAATAACGAGCACACCTGGATTGGGATAGAACCTGGACTTCGAGAAAGGGAGAGAGTGATTGAGACTGGAGGAGGTACCTTGCCTTTCACATGATCGAAGAGGACTTTACCTTGGTTGGAGCCTAAGTTGAGCACGCCTTGCTTCTAGCCCGGTCACCTACCTTCTCCCTAACTTCTTGTCCGAGATAATCGTCATTAACTATCTCGGCTTCTCATTGGTCGAGATCATTCTACGTGGCTACTTCTGGTTCGCTATTAGTTGTTCATGCTTAACTGTGATTGACTTAGCACCTCCATTGTCGCCATGATTGCAATCTTCCAGGAAGAAGAAGGTCTTTGAACTTTAGTTTTATGGGTCCTGGGCAGTGACCTTTACTTCCTGGATGATGCAATCCTGTTAATGGTTGTTCCCCTTTTCGCGAAGCCTAACTTTTATTAAATCTTTTGACGATACATTGCATAGATTGTGGTGGGGTTACATATTGCTATATACAAATTATCACAGATGCGTCCCCTACATGTGAATAATTCAAAAAGTGGTAGCCTGAAGTGAATTCTGTAAGAGAAAAGTAATTTTGTGGGAAAAATTAATTAGGGGCACTGTGAGGCTATATACAAGTATCGTAGGGAAAAAAAATGAGTAAAAGCGAATTGTGCTGGTGAAATAATTGTTGAGTAGAAGGAAGAAAAAATAAATAAAATGATGATGCCTATACAATTCAACTCGAGTTATGGAACACTAAATCGAGGGAATATTCTGTTAGGGCTTTGGGAAATCAAAATAAAATAAAATTAAAAGAAATCAAAGTGAATTTTTGTTTAAAAAAATTGTAGAGTGGTTGAAAAGAAAAATGGTTTATAACAACAATAAAAAAAGAAGTTGTTATATAAATGGTATATATATAAAATAAAACGATTTAAAAGCGCAAATGTTTCTTTTATACATAAAACGAACTTCTACTGTCCTTACTGCGATGAAAAATATATTGGGAGGGCTTGGCTCATCAGTGGTGAACCCTCCCAGCGGTTTCGCCAATTTAATCCACCAGACCGCTTCTCAGAGCTCTAATACTGTATTGGATCATTCTGCTTTTATATGCTACACTGAAGGATGGAATCTTAGAAATGGTTTTCAAGTAAACTATGGACATAAGCTTATAGGACAGTAGAATTACATTCAAATATTTGCTTCGAGCAATGCTCTTCAGCAAACTATAAAGACAAGGCCAACTAGGAATAAATTAACACAAAGCAATAACGCGCCATCTATACATATAAAATAAAACGATTTAAAAGCGCGAATGTTTCTTTTATACATGAAACGAACTTCTACTGTCCTTACTGCGATTAAAAAATATATTGGGAGGGCTTGGCTCATCAGTGGTGAACCCTCCCAGCGGTTTCGCCAATTTAATCCACCAGACCGCTTCTCAGAGCTCTAATACTGTATTGGATCATTCTGCTTTTATATTGTTACACCAGGTTGCGGCTTGGCAGACTCTTCAGCCTGGATTCTCTCCTGTGCTGGGTCTTGCATCTTACCAGAGCGTGTTTCAACCATCCTACAAATTTATAAAAGGGAATAACGAGATAAGTCTTCTTTAAGTAGCCACCAGAATCCTTTATTTATTTTCTCACATCAAAGAGAGCAGTGAAGTCACAGTGTACCTAAATACAAATGGTGATAAATTAATAATCTGTTTTAAATAAATATCATAGAATATTTTATATAAAAATAAATAAATATATAATTTAAATTTCAAATATATTAAAACTAATATAAGAAATACGCCATTAATCATGATGTAACACTTCCCCCTCTCCAGAGGTCGTCACGTCCTCGTGATTGACCTCATCAATTCTTTCAAAATAGGGTTTGATTCTTGAGACATGGACAATCAATGGGTCTTGGCCAGGATTATCTTTTGGTTCAATTAAGTAATTTACGTTGGACAGCTTCTTTAATATTCTATATGGGCCAAAATATTTTCTCAGTAGTTTCTCACACTTTCCTATTTTCCTAATTGGTGTCCAAACTGCTACTAATTCTCCTGGTTCGTAGCTTCTTTCCATGTGTTTCTTGTCATAGTTCTTTTTCATTCTTTCTTGAGTCTTTATTGTGTTGTTAATAACTAATTTTCTTGTTCTGTTTATTTTGTCTAAGTGATGTTTTATGTATTCATCATAATCATCTTTGTCAATGTCCACCGAGATATTCCTGTCGTCCAAAAGAGACGTGGGTTCTCTTCCAAACATCAGGAAAAAGGGAGAATATCCTGTGGTTTCCTGAATTGTAGTATTGTAAGCGTGAGTGATGAATGGGAGTATTTCGTCCCAATTTTTCTGATCAGTGTTCACATACATACTGAGCATATTGATCAATGTTCTATTTAACCGCTCTGTCAATCCATTAGTCTGGGGATGATAGCTCGTTGTGAAGCAATGTTTAATCTTGCACGTTTTCATCACCTCTTTCATTAAATTACTGGTAAATTGAGAGCCTCTGTCACTAATAAGATATTGTGGGGCTCCGTGCCGAAGAAAAATATCCTCTACTAGAAATTTAGAAACTTCTTTCACTGTTGCTTCCGAGACTGCTCTTGTTTCTGCATATCTAGTGTAGTAGTCCGACAGCACAATTATCCATTTTTTCCTGTTTTTCGTAGATGGTAGTGGACCAACATAGTCAATTCCAATTCTTTCGAAAGGAAAGTTGGCTGGGGGGATGGGCTGTAGTAGTCCAGAAGGTAATTGGTTTGAGCCTTTCCTACTTTGGCAAAGGTGACACGTCCTAACGAATTCTGAGACATCCTTTAGCATGGATGGCCAAAAGTATTTACTCTTTATTCGGTACATGGTTCTGGCGACGCCCAGATGGCCATTCGACATATGATTGTGATATTCTTTCATAATTTCTCTCTTTTTATTCTCTGGAACCACAAGCAACCACGCCCTGCCTTCAGGGTTCGGGTTTTTCTTAAAGAGGCATCCATCTTCTTCTTTAAAGTTTTGCGCAATTGATCGCCTGCTTCCATTAAGGTTTTTCTTAACACTTTCGATAAATTTATCCTCTTCGTCTGTTATTTGATTTAAAAATAGCCTTTCAAAATCCTCATCCCAATCAGTTTCTGGTAAGGGCCCCCTAGATAAGCCATCGGCGTCCAGATGCTTCTTTCCCGATTTATGTATTATATCGAAGTCATATTCTTGAATTTTCAATGCCCATCTTGCCAATCGACCTGTTGGATCCTTCAAGTTTTTGAGCCAGCATAAGGCGTGATGGTCTGTTACTATTTTAAAGTGTCTTCCATAAAGGTAGGGTCGTAATTTTGACATTGACCAGACAACGGCCAGACATTCTTTTTCAGTGGTTGAATAATTTTGCTCCGCTTTACTTAGGGTACGACTCAAATATGAGATCACCTTCTCTTCACCACCGATGTCTTGGACAAGTGTTGCACCTATGCCGATGTTGGACGCATCAGTATGAACATAAGTAGGTGCATTTGGATTGAAGTGACCTAAAATTGGTGGACTTAATAGTGCTGTTTTTAGGGTTTGAAACGCTTCCTCTTGTCTTTCTGTCCAGGTAAATGATACACTTTTTTTTATAAGGTTGGTCAAAGGGTCAGCAATTTTTGAAAAGTCTTTGATAAATTTTCTATAATATGAACACATTCCCAAAAAGGATTGTACTTCTTTGACCTTTTTGGGCCGAGGAAAATTTCTGACAGCTTTGATGTTATGTTCCGCGGGTTTTATACCATGTTTGCTCGTTATATAGCCGAGAATCTCCAATTCTTCAAAAGCAAATCGGCATTTTTTGTCGTTTAACCTTAAATTAGATTCACGAAAACATCTAAAAACAGCTTCAAATCTTTTGAGGTGCGTTGGAAAATCCGGGCTATATATGATAACATCATCCAGATAACACAAACAAATTTGCCATCTCAGATTTCCAAGCATATTCTCCATATTTCTCTCAAAGGTAGCAGGCGCGTTACAAAGTCCAAAAGGCATCACGTTGAATTCATATAATCCATGCGCTGTAGTGAAAGCTGTTTTCTCTTTGTCTCTTTCTTCGACTTCAACTTGCCAATATCCAGATCTGAGGTCTATTGCTGAGAAGTGTGTAGATCCTTGGAGAGTATCCATAACTTCGTCTATTCTAGGGATCGGATAGACATCTTTTACTGTCACATTATTCAGTTTTCTGTAGTCCACACAAAATCTGTATTTACCATCTCGCTTCTTGACCAATATTACTGGAAAAGACCAGGGGCTAGAAGATGGCCTAATTATGCCTTCTGTAAGCATCTCGTCAATTTGCTCTTTTATAATATCTCGTTCTTTAGCACTTACCCGGTAAGGCTTGTGTTTAATTGGCTTCGCGTCTTCTGTGTCTATCCGATGTTTTGCCAAATTGGTTCTCCCTAATCTCGATGAAAAAAGATCTCCATACCTTTCTAAAACTTGTTTTAACTCCTTCTGTTCCTTTGGTGAAAGATTTTCGTTTATTTGGAATCTAGGTTCTTCGTTCTTTTCTACCTCTCTTCCTCGACTCACATTTATTTTCGCTGGACTACTTCCAAAAGCCAATGTTTGGTTTTTCATTATTTTTAACGGTCGAGGATACGGATTAGTTATCCAGATGTGTGTTTCCCTATTTATAACATTGATCAAGCTTCTTGCTAGACGAAGTCCATTTGTTTGAAACATTTTGCTGCTCTCCTCGATAATATATTCTCCATCCTCTGTTTCTACCAATGCCTTGATCAATTTCATGGAACATTCCGGTACAATGGAATCCTTGGCACTCTTTATTTTCAACATTTCAAAATTGATTTCGTCATGATTATTCGTCAAATCATATTTTATAGTTTCTTGCTTACAATCTATTTTTGCGTTCATTTTCTTAAGGAAATCTCTCCCAAGAATTAATGTCCGTAAATGCGTTTTCAATATCACAAAGTTGTGTGATAATGTTTCGTCATCAATTTTTATATTTAAAAATATACTTCCTACCATGTCCAATTTTTTTCCATCGGGTCCTGCACAAATTTTTGCGAGTTTACTTATACCATGGCCTGTATCGAGGGCCGTTCTGAGGTCGACCACTGAGAGGTCAGCACCTGTATCAACCAAAGCTTCAAAAGTCCCTATCTTGTCCACATTAATTTTTAATTTGTATTTAGGGTCCAACTTCTTGATTCCGTTTATGGTCGACTTGCTTTGATTGACAGATTCAGGCGCGACGCTTAGTTTAAATCTTCCAACACGGAATATCTATTCCGGGTAGGAATATTTGTCTGTGTGCTATGACATACATCAGCATAAAGCCGAGGTCCTGATTTCTCTGATGTTTCATTCATTTGGCATTTTTCTTCGACCTTCTCTTGGGTATCTGCTGGATCCTCTTCTAGGATTCTTATAAACTTGACCCTACAATAACGGGCCACGTGCCCTGGCTTGTTACATTTAAAGCAGATTGGTCTTCCATCTTCCGTCCTATTTTTGCTCACTTCTTGGCTTTTATTGTAAGTGTTTCTCTGAAGGTTTGGTTTCGGCACAAAGTTAGGATTATAAGGACGTCTAGGGGTAGAGGGCTGGGGAAAGTTGTTTCGATACTGTCTGGGGGTAGGATGGGAGTCGTTCTTGTAATTATTGGAAACAGGGGCTTGGGGCCTGGAAGTGGTCTGGTAGTTTCGTGCGGCAGTCGGCGGCACGTACCTCGATTGTTGTTGGGGTCTAGAATAGCGTGGACCGTTATATAGGTTTCTGGATTTCTCCACACGTTCCCGATACTTCTTTTCAAAAGAATCCATTTTCTTGCACACGACAAGAAGGTCATCGGTCGTTTTAGGAGGGTTCAGGTAGAGCGCGAATGAGTACTCTTTTTTCAGTCCTCCAATAACATGTTCAATTTTTGTTTCTTCTTCCATTGCGGGGTCAACCTTGTTGCACAACACTAGAATGTCTTCCGCGAACCTGATTGCTGGTTCATTCCAGTGTTGCATTCTGTTGAGCTTCATTCTAAGTTCTTCTTTATTCGCGTCCAAAGAAAAATCCTGAATGAGGCGGATTTTAATATTTTCCCAGCTCGTGAAACTAGCTTTGTGTAAATTCAACCAGGTTTTAGCGCTTCCCGTCATGTTCATGGCGGCATAACGAGAGATAATGTAGTCTGCCCAATGGTACAAGAAGCCAATTTCTTCAAGAGATTCAATCCATGGGCGAGGGTCTTCCGTTCCATCATACTTGGGGATGTCGATGTTGGGATTCAGGACAACTGGGTCGGAACTAGCATCTCTACCAATTGTTACACCAGGTTGCGGCTTGGCAGACTCTTCAGCCTGGATTCTCTCCTGTGCTGGGTCTTGCATCTTACCAGAGCGTGTTTCAACCATCCTACAAATTTATAAAAGGGAATAACGAGATAAGTCTTCTTTAAGTAGCCACCAGAATCCTTTATTTATTTTCTCACATCAAAGAGAGCAGTGAAGTCACAGTGTACCTAAATACAAATGGTGATAAATTAATAATCTGTTTTAAATAAATATCATAGAATATTTTATATAAAAATAAATAAATATATAATTTAAATTTCAAATATATTAAAACTAATATAAGAAATACGCCATTAATCATGATGTAACAATATGCTACATATAAAGCTTATGACCATAGTTTACTTGAAAACCATTTCTAAGATTCCATCCTTCAGTATAGCATATAAAAGCAGAATGATCCAATACAGTATTAGAGCTCTGAGAAGCGGTCTGGTGGATTAAATTGGCGAAACCGCTGGGAGGGTTCACCACTGATGAGCCAAGCCCTCCCAATATATTTTTTCATCGCAGTAAGGACACTAGAAGTTCGTTTCATGTATAAAAGAAACATTCGCGCTTTTAAATCCTTTTATTTTATATGTATAGATGGCGCGTTATTGCTTTGTGTTAATTTATCCCTAACTGGCCTTGTTCATATAGTTTGCTGAAGAGCATTGTTCGAAGCAAATATTTGAATGTAATTCTACTGTCCTATAAGCTTATGTCCATAGTTTACTTGAAAACCATTTCTAAGATTCCATCTTTCAGTGTAGCATATAAAAGCAGAATGATCCAATACAGTATTAGAGCTCTGAGAAGCGGTCTGGTGGATTAAATTGGCGAAACCGCTGGGAGGGTTCACCACTGATGAGCCAAGCCCTCCCAATATATTTTTTCATCGCAGTAAGGACAGTAGAAGTTCGTTTTATGTATAAAAGAAACATTCGCGCTTTTAAATCGTTTTATTTTATATGTATAGATGGCGCGTTATTGCTTTGTGTTAATAAATGGTATATATTTTGATTGAGCTTTGATAAATTCAAAAAAAAAAAAAGTAAATAAGTTGGGTGAGAGAGAAAAAAAATGGTATATGTTAGTTATTATATAAATGGTAAATATTTTATTGAGCATATTTGGATTTCAAAAATTAAAAAAAATTTAAATGAATGGGGTAAGAAAAAAAAATGTATGTAGAGAGATACGCAAAATCTCATGGTGATAAAAGTTGCATGCCTGTGTGTATCTAGGTCACGCGGAGACTTCCGAGTTTTGATGCCCTTGTAGATTTTTTGTCTCTTGTGCGACTTTTGTGAATGGAAACATGATCCTTCCCAGAATCGCGTTTATATTATGTGTACAGGAGACACGGGAATCTAGTTAACCTTAAGGTTGCATTTGTATTTGTTGTAATGTTTTTGGGGTTGTATTGTCTTTGAAGATCTCATGGCTGAGTGTTTTGTATTAATTTGTCCCGGCCTTAATGCGGTCTAGGGGTTTTTATGCGGTCCCCTAGGCACTTAAGTTATGCTCGCCCGATATCCACTTCGTTATCGGGAGGTCGTGACCGGAATCGAATCTTTTAATACAGGGTTCGAGGAGAGTCCTCGACCCTTTTAAGTGGTCGTTCCTTCCTTTCAGAAGAAACGTAAGCTCGAAGGCTTTATTTTATTTATTTATTTTTTTAATCTTATCCTATCTTTGAAGTGGTAATGTGCGTGTTTTTGTTCGTATTTGGCCTTTAGATCTGAGTTTTTCGTATTGGTCGTGAGTGTTAGATGCGTGTCTTATGTGGGTAACATGTAATAAGTTGTTTGGGGCGTGTTGGGAAAATAATCGATATTTTTGTAATTGATTTGGAAGGCGCTGTTTTGAGAATCAAATTTGTTTATTAATATAATATTAATATAATTATATATTAATATAATTAAATATGTTTTTTTTTGTAAGAATCGGGATGTGAACTCATTGTGGAACTTGGGATTTCCAAGCTGTGGGGATGGTATGGACGACTTTCGGTGACAGCCAAGATGGCGAACGATTTGTTAGTCGGGAGTACCAAGAGATGACCTCAATCGACGGGTGTCGTTATTCTGACCGGAAGCGGGGGGAGGGGCCATGCGGGGATTTTCCTAAGTTAGTTCTGACTCCCCCTCCCGTGATTGATCTGGGGCGATCTAAATGTCCGCTGGAAGTTTTCTTCCAGGATGTCCTGGACGAGAGTTAGAAACATATGGAAGGCACTACCTACATGGAAGATGGCTTCCTTTAATTGGTAAAGCCTTTGGGGCTGTTGGGCATATAGTCCAAGGTAGATTACTATGGTAAATGGGGCGAGGGAGTATGGTATAGTCAGAAGACAGATAAACAATATTAAGTGGAATATGGGGAATCTGCACATGTTTTCCAATATTTTCTCCATGAGTGAATTTCTTTGTGGATCGTGTTGTAATTCGATTGGTTGTGGCGGACTTAGTGGAGGATTAGTTGTGATTGGATCTATCTGTGGATGGGCGATGTCGCGTTTTTTGTTATTGGTGAAGGGTATAAATCGGGTTTTGGTGAAAATGGTGGGATCTAAATGAATGATAGGTTCGCTGCTCGTCGGTTTGATTGTCAGTGGTTCTGTTTGAAAAATGTCGGGTGTAAGATGTTTGAATGGAACGTGTAATTATTCTTATGTCGTAGATTGTGTGTTTTTGTTGTGGGTGGTGTTATGTAATGGATGTTTTCTGTGTACGGGTTTAGTTTGTGTACGTGGACTGTATCAATGTCTCTTTGGAGATGTTGGTTGGGTCTATCGATACGCTTTATCAATTGGCAGGTTGGACAGGTTTTGACCTTTTGTGCGATGTCTTGTGACATGTCCTGCCAATAATATTGAGCGGAGATGAGTCTCGTGATCTTTGAGATACCTGGGTGGTTGTATTGTGTGTGTACTGATTGAAGTAGTTTGTTGATGAGTGTTTTTGGGATTATTATTTTGATTACACCTTTGCGGGAAATGGTATGAAGTCCGTTGTGATCAATGGTCAGTTTAGAATCTCCAGTCGGGGAAGGCTGATGGCTCTTAATGAGGGGGGCGTCTAAGAAGCCACAGAACGGGTTACGGGATAGGAGGTCCGCTTCATATTGTTATGCTCCTTTTATGTAGCGAACCTCATATTCGTAGCTCGATAGCCGTAATCTCCATCGAAATAATCTGCCTGACGGGTTTTTGATCGTCGTCAGCCATTGCAATGCGTGATGGTCAGAGAATAGGGTAAATTTTCTGTCCATCAAATAGACGCGGAATTTATCCACACTCTCAACGATTGCTAGGCATTCTAATTCAGAGATGGAGTAATTCCGTTCTTGTGAACGTAGGGGGCGGCTGAAGTATTGGACTGGGTAGGTCTTCCCATCAGGGTGGACCTGTTTGAGGACGCCTACTATGCCGAGTGTTGAGGCGTCACAGTACACTTGGCAGGGCAGACCTTCCTGGTAAAGGTGTAAAATGGGGTGTGTGGTGAGGCTATCCTTCGGGCTAGTGAACGCCTTCTGGCATTTGTCATCTCAGACCCACGTGACATCATTTTTGAGAAGGTTGTTAAGTGGCGTCCTCAAGCGGGCGTAGTCCGGGATGAACATGCTATAGACGTTCACTGAGCTTAAGAAGGATCGCAATGTTCTGCGATTGTGTGGTGGTTGAATGGTTTCTAGATTTCGTGTTAGTGGTGTGGTGGTACCAGCAGTGATTGTGCATGTGTCTGAGTGGTGTTTCTGTTGCTTTTTTTGTGCGAGTGTCGCGCTTGTTGCGATGTTTACGCGTGTGACGGTGGTGTGGTCACGTGTGTACTTAGTGTGAGAGTTGTCCTGTTGACTGGACACTGGTTGGGCATTTTTGTCGTAAGTTTGGGCCATAGTGGCCTTGTGCATAGAGGGCATATAATAAGTGCAATTGGCCCTAGTGAGAAAATTGTGTGCGTGCGCGTGACGTGATCTAGATTGGCATGTTGGCAAATGGGTGTGGACCAATGGATGCGCGCATTGGGTGCCATGTGCGGAAGGCTTGTATGCCATGTGAGCCCTTTGTGACTCCGCTTGGCATTCCCACAAGGCGCATTCATTTGGTATATGAGCAAAATGGTAGGTGGTAGGGGGCAATGGGGCGGCGAGTTGGAACATAGTGCCTTGGTTAAAATCTATTGTTATTTTCAAAGTTGCGGAGGGTATTTATACCGAGAATCCCAAATGGTAGAGGTGCTTCCACCATATGGAAATTCTCGTTTTTGGTTATTTTACCTATTGTCAAGGGGAGGGTTATTTGACCTAAGGTCGGGACAGGACCATTTAAGGCCTGTAGGTCTATGGGTTATTTTTTAAGTTTTAGTTGAGGGAGGTTATTTTTTAACTTTTTAAAAAGATTATGGGTCACTATGTTCAGACTTGCGCCTGTGTCAATTAGGAAAGGGGGTGAGAGTTCATGGGTGATGGACAGTTTGATTGTCAGCTGGCTGACGAAAGGTTGGTGCCTTCCTACCTGGTTGACGAAAGGCTGGGGCGTCTCGGGCGGCTTGGGCTTGATATTGTGGTGGATGTTGGGCGTGTTGTGGATGTTGGGCTGGTTGTGGGTGTTGGGCTGGTTGTGGATGTTGGGCTGGTTGCACTGCCCGCGCACTCGCGTGTGGAGCTGATTTGTTGCGGCATTCATTGTGCCAATGATGGGCGCCGCAGAATTTGCAGTTCGACGGCGGTGCAGGTGCAGTCCACACACCTGTTTTTCTTGGTGTGCTGGTGTATGGGCCCGACATGTTGGGCGGTTGTTCCTCGTGGTGACGTGACGTTGGTGCGCTGGGTCCGTGGATCCGTTGCACCAGTTGGAACCACTCTCCCAGGCTCTCAGGAGGTACCACGCGGACCAGGCGCTGGTCGGAGAGCGGCAATCCCTCCGTCAGCGTCTCGAGGATTACCTCCTGTGGGAGACCCAGTTGCATGCCCAGCGCTGTCTTCCCTCGGTAGTACTCCTCCAGGCTTGCCTGCCCAGCAAGCTTCATGGCGAAGTACTTGGCGAAGGACGCCTCGTTGGATTCCGGGTAAGAGATCCAGGAGGGTCTGCCTCACCTGGAAGTAGGTCTGGGTGGCCAACCGGAGTTTCCTGAAGAGCTCCAAGGGTTGACGCGTCAGGTAGCTAGGCAACCTGAGCAACTTTTCGGGGGTGGTCACGAGGGCTTCGTCCATCTTCCTGTCGTAGGTCTGGAAGAATTGACGGGAGGCGTAGGTTCCATCGAAGGGGGGAATGTCCGCTTCCGCGCGTTGGGTCGACCCCACTTGCGTCAGGGCGGCGGTCAACTGAAGGAGGATCTCCGCTAGGGTGCGTGTCTGTTCTAATTCGGGCACGGAGGTGGTCTCTCCACTCTCTTCTTTCGCGCCTTGCTCCCGCTCGTTTTCCATTATATCATGTCGACTCTCTATAATATTTCTATTGAATCCTCTCGACTCCTCTCTCTCTCTCTCTCTCTCTGTCGGATCCTGTTGTTACCTGTGTAAGATCCTGTTGACTCCTGTCAACTTACTGTGGGATTGGTGAATTGTGGTGAATCTATGTCGGATTCTGTTGAATTGATGATTGATGGCGCAGTCTTGGTCGAATGGTGGGTTTCCACAGGGGAAATAACGAGCACACCTGGATTGGGATAGAACCTGGACTTCGCGAAAGGGAGAGAGTGATTGAGACTGGAGGAGGTACCTTGCCTTTCACATGATCGAAGAGGACTTTACCTTGGTTGGAGCCTAAGTTGAGCACGCCTTGCTTCTAGCCCGGTCACCTACCTTCTCCCTAACTTCTTGTCCGAGATAATCGTAATTAACTATTTCGGCTTCTCATTGGTCGAGATCATTCTACGTGGCTACTTCTGGTTCGCTATTAGTTGTTCATGCTTAACTGTGATTGGCTTAGCACCTCCATTGTCGCCATGATTGCAATCTTCCAGGAAGAAGAAGGTCTTTGAACTTTAGTTTTATGGGTCCTGGGTCTTTACTTCCTGGATGATGCAATCCTGTTAATGGTTGATCCCTTTTTCGCGAAGCCTAACTTTTATTAAATCTTTTGACCATACATTGCATAGATTGTGGTGGGATTACATATTGCTATATACAAATTATCACATATATTTTGTTGAAACCTTGATGAAATAAAAAGAGAACACAATGGCCACCTCCTTGTCCTCCTACTTACTTTGGAATTTTACACAATTGATCAACTACATCAACAGCTTATTTTGTTTCATTACAATTTTTTACACCAGATTCAGAATCTATTAGTTTTGTGGAGTCGATTATTGAAATCAAAATAACTGCTTTAGACTTTTTTGTGGTACATAGGAAACCAGTGTACTCTCTCTTTCCTTGACTCCAAAAATCAAAGTGTGGGTTGAACGTAGTTTGGTATAAAAAAATTGGATGAAATTTTCGTTTTATATTTATTCAATGTTCCTAAAAAACTAAGTAAAGTCATAGATAAAGGATATAATTTATTGCAGAGCTATAAGGTACCTTACTAATTTCCCCATGCTTGAAAATTAAAGTTACGTTATCACTCGCGCGGGGTCCAATGGACCCCAACTCCATTGTATTGTCTATTATAGGGCAACAAAATTAAGTTAATATAGGTTTGCAGATTCATATTGTCATATAAAATTAAACTACTAAAGTTTTGATCTCCAAATGTTTTATATAATTCTAGATATTTAATGAAATAAGTCTGTCTGGGGTCTATCAGACACCGCGCGAGTACTTAAGGGTTAAATAACAAAGAGCTTTATTGTATTAACCCTTAACTGGACAGGCGAATTTTTCTTACGTAACTGGACGGTTTGGATAAATTCAACCCACTTATGTAACTTTATGGAATAAGCGCTAAATAATGATTGAAATCAAAATTCAAAAAATGTTCAATAAATACAAAGTGTTAACATAGCGATTTTGACGTTTGAAAATTCTGAATATAATCTTTTTACAGATTTCACAAATTATTAAGAAATGTTTTTGCAAACGCTTAATTAACATACAAGGCAAAGGGCTTTATTTTTACTGCATTTTTGATGGACATTTGTAGCACCTTTTTGGAGTATTAGATTGTTGTCGCATCGTAGATTCCCTTGATGTAGGTGAACCATCATTCTTCTTGAATTGTCGTCTGTAATTCCAGCGAGAGAGAATTTAGATTATGTGTGGCAAGGTGTTCATCAGTCAATTCTCTCCCAAGATCACCAATAACATTACTCCTTTCTTTTTTTATCCTTTTTATCAATCCGATTACCAGTTTTTTTTTTTGGGAACATAAGAGACTAAAGTGGTTGTCCAGAGAAACCAAAAATAGATGTTCCTGATTCCCTATTAGGGTGCGGTTGAAATTGTGGTGGGAATCTAAGGTTTATTCTTTCTCGTCCTTTCCTAAATATGTAAATCTATGTTCTTTCAACTTATCAAGCTAATTCTACTGAAGTGAACCAATTGCCTGCTGTAATATTTCTATTACTCTTCCAAAATGGTCGACAAATATTTAAAACATATATATTTTGGGTTGGCAGGGATAGTTCTCTCTGTTGACTTGATTGGTAATTCTACTTATCCAAAGAAAGAAGTGTATTTTATAAAAGGAAGCTATAAATAGTGGAAGATAGCGACACAAGTATGAGCCACGAGCTAACACTGACACGAAAAATTCTCAAGCTCCTGGACGGGCTGGGCAGAATTCGCCCCCACATGCAAATTTTACCTCCTTTACAAAACTGATATTTATAAATGATGGATGGAAAATGTTTGTATCACTGTAAAATTTAAATACATGAAAGCTGGTAGCTCTCAGTAACCAAAAAAAAAATATTTTCCCTATATTAAGTTTATGAATGGGCGGAAACCCAACCCGTCCTGTTAAGGGTTAAGTATTTGGCTATTGGAATTAGACGAGTAAATAAAGTGACCAGCTTATATAATTGTCTATATGGATATTTTTTACTTCTAAGTAAACATGTCACAGGCCATGATAATCATGTTGTGTAGTTAACTTCAAGTTAGGAAGGATAGGTTACTTTCAGTATGTGGCTATTGGGATTAGATTGGTAAATTAAGTGACCTGCGTTTAAATTTGTCTATATGGATATTTTTTACTTCTAAATAAACATGTCACAGACCATGATAATCATGGTATGTAGTTAACTTCAAGTTAGTGGTTAGTTACATACACTAAAGAGAGATGTGGCACAACCATATTTTATTCAAACAACCATACAAGTGATTAGAAATAATTCAGTACTGATACTGGTCTAGAACAAAAGGACATTGATATTTTATAATGCCATGATGATAGTTTTTTATAAAAGTGGGTTATTTATAAACATGATGGAAATAGGGTAACAGAATATTTAACACTAAGAGATACCTAATTTCTATATTTTGCTACAAGGTAAACATATCTCTCTGTTCTTTGATGTAAAGAGGGTTTAATTGTGGGGATACAAATGAATTACTTCCTGACCTTTTGTCTTTCCCAATATTTCTATGTCAGACAATATGATTTATTGTTATAAGGAATAAATTTAACAATTAGAAATGTTGTGTTTGTTACAATGTATGTTGGGAGTGTAGGATCATTAATCACCACAGACACGGTTAGCCATTAAAAGTTGTTTTTATTTCAAAAAGTCTCTCGACTTATTTAGGCATACAATTTTAGTTAAATGGTATTTTAACAATAAAGAAATATAACCTATTGTTTACAATAAAATAAAAATAATTTTAAAAAGAATAATTAAATATTTACATTTACAAAATGTAACTTTTATAACACACAAAGTTTAACACAGCGCCATCTAGGTGTGTCAATTGGAATTATTTAACCCTACAGGAGAATAAGGTCAGTAGATATAAAATGGCAAATTATATGTGGAGATATAAAATGACTGTTTTTAAAATGGAGAACTTTATTGTTGACATCGTGATCCTAATTATATTTGTGGTAAATGATGGTAATAATGGTATTTCTCTTTGTAGAAAATATATCACTGTGGTTTAAACAAATATATATATGCAAAAATACAATCGGATTTACCACAATATTTTTTCAACTTCTCTGTGTCTATCAGGTAGCGACAGGCTTTGACCAACCAACACAGAGTTGATAATTACTCTACCAGGGTTAGTAGAACCCCTCACATACAAAATAAAATATTTATATTGGGCCAGGGTGTTGACACCTCCACCTCTCTGATAGAATGACACCTCAACTTTCATCTTCTCTCCTCCAACTCTCCACTTGCTCCTAACATTGTACTCAGTGCCATCTATATTCCTAATTATCTCCTCTGATCTATCTTGGGAGACTTCAGTCCAATTAGAACAATTAAATAACCAGAAGTATTTCAATTTATCTTGGTGAACTACACTTCCATACAGATATTTCGTAAGGTCATTCACCCAGCTATCATCTATCACACCAGGAGGAAGCCAGTTCTGAGCACCAAGTGTAAAGTCAAGCCCCACATCTGCCATTTTCACAGGATTCTCCAAATCTTGACATTTGACATCACAGCAGGTGGTGGTAGTAGTTTGGAACTCTGTTCTCACAGTGGCCAGTTCTTCCTTAGTACCTTGTTGTTCTGTTTTTACCCTTTCTAGTTCTTCCTTTATATCTTGTAGATCTTTCTTCAAAGAATCAATTTTTTTGTCTTTACAATTTACTTCTTTTTAAACAATTTTTACCTTTTTATTAATTAATTCTATTTGCATAACTTCCAGTTCTTTTTTATCAACTTGTTGTTTTGTTAGCTATAGTTTCTAGTTCTTTTTTGTTAACATGTAATTCAGACTTCACAGCATTCAGTTTTCCTTTAGTGTTTTGTAATTCTGTCTTCATCGTGCTCAGTTTATTTATAGTAACTTGAAATCCTGCCTTCACAGCTTCCAGTTCTTCCTTTGTGTTTTTCAAATCTCTCTCCAATCCTTGTAGATAATCTTCACCAAGTGAGGTTGTAGTTGGGCCAGTGGGTATTTCTGACCTCACACCCTCTAGTTCAGTCCTGATGTATCCGAGGTCAACAAGATGTTGGTTTGATATATCCTCAATCTTATTGGACAATATGGCAGTCAAGTTCTGGACTCCTGCTAGAGATGACCCATTGGACCTCTGGTTGACCAATATTTGGCTGAGGGAAGCCTGAGAAGTTTCTAGCTGCCGGGTCATAACTGCCATGAGGCCTGACATCTCCCTCTGCCAGGCTTTAAGATCTTCCCTCTCTCCAGATTGAGCCTTCATACTGGAATTGATTTCTTGAAGGAGCTGAATGATAGGAGATTCCAGACTCTCTCCCCTGAACTCATTCCTGACTTTGATCTGGTCCAGGTTTTCTTTCAGCAGGTTTTTGCACTGTGACATTTCCAGTGAAAGGTCCCTTAATGAATCACATATAAGAGGGAGGTAAACTTTCAGTAATTTTTCATCCTTTTCTTTTAAACAAACACCTGTCTCATTTCTACATCCCTGGTCCAGCAGCCCACATGACTGAGGATTCTTACTGTCAGAGTGAACACTCTCCCCAGGTCTGACACCAATTTGGCCACACAGAGCCTCATGTTGCTGGAGAGAATCCTGAGTTAGGACTTCCCCACAAAACTGACAACATCCAAATAGATGTTTGCAGGCTACGGTCAAGTGAGATGCCAGATCTTTTCTCAGTATTTTTGTTCCGCAGGACTGTGGGCAATCCACCAAACAAAATTGGCACAAGGTACTGTGCAACATGGCTTCCAGCATATTGCTGAAGGTCTGGGAACATCCCTGGAATGGGCAGGTGTTCTCCATGTTCTGGAACATGATCCATACAGTTGGAGAACATTTCTAAGTTAAAAGTTGAACAAGTATAAACAGAAAATTTGGTAGCAAAGAGATAAAGTATTTTATTATTTTTGTGAGAGAAAAAAGAAAGAGGCCAAATGTGGTGACATTACTAAAGTAGAATCTGCATGAAAGGTCAGTCTCACTAGAAGACTCCTCTCTACAAATGACAGTTTTTATTAAACAACTAGCCGAATGACCCGGGCAACGCCCGGGTTTTACCCGATTAATTTTTTTTATTCAAATACTATTCGTTACAATTATAAATTGGCGCCGTGGATGTCACTCTTGTGAAACGTCCCGCTCCAAATTTGTGTATGAGAAGCGATATTTTTATAGAGAGATGATCTGGCTTTGTGTCTTCTGCTCGAATGATTTTTTTTTTCTGTTAGAATTTTGTTCCTGAATACTAAAAATGAACTGGCTTCACCCGTGGTCTCTGCTCTTTGGAATTTGTTCCCGATATAATTTTGTATCTGATAATCAAATGATGATACAGCAATATTGTCATCTTCATTTTCTGACTAAAAAAAAAAAAACTATTTTTGCCCAAAACCTGTCAATTTCAATTTTTCTTGGCTAAAAATGCGACAAATATCCCTTCCATATTTTTCTCTATGTCCTGTTAAACCCCCTTTTTACATGTACATTAGGTCAGCTGATATTACCTTCCATCTTCACCGCTAGAGGCGCTGCTTGCGAGCGAAAGGGCAAATTTGCAACGCAATTTGCAAATAACTCGACGAATATTCGGAATAGAGACCTGAAATTTTCAATATAAGTTTTTTCAGATTCTACTCTATATACTGTTAAAATTTCAGTCAGATTAGTAACGTATTGTGAACGTGTATAGCCGACATAGGAAAAACACACATACATACATACATACACTGACTTTTGTATATATAGGGATTATCATTTTTACTAATTACCAACCTTCCAATAAGAGGAGCCTTTTTCTAATGGTTACTATGGTTCTGAATGGACGAGAGAAAAAAATTCCTTTCAAACTAACAAAAATAGACACAGTCTTTGGCAAATTGAATGGCTGGAGTTCATTAAATATGGTCTGAGTTGTCGTGAATGGACCAATTTCTATAATCTTTAAAAATTTTGTGATTAATTTTCAATATACTTCCAAACCATGTGGAAGTATAACCTTGTTGATTCAACACATGATAATTCGACTCTTGCATTTATTCGACCATATTCTCATGTCCACAACTAAAACCTGACAAAAGTAAACAACACAAATGTACTAAATATCAGACTTCTAGATGGCAGCTATGGTCTGGAATAGAATAAAAAGTAGAAAATAGTCCACAATCATTTGTGGTGTAATGAGCGGCTGGCCTTCCATACAAATAAATCAGTAGTGTTATGATTGAACTGACAAGTTGATCAGGCAACACGGCAGACTCGATTGGAAAACATTCTTATATATTAAAAATGGCATATCCTGACCAGGAACACATGTGCTTTATAGAAGGCAGAGCGCCATCTGGTGGAACAGAAATCAATGCACATGTGCTCCTGGTCAGGATATGCCATTTTTAATATTGATTTCAACACCTGATCTTTTTATCTTTTATTTTTTCTTTCGTTTTTTAATGTGCTAAGCGTATTTACGCAAGTTTGGCCTTAAATACCCATTTCTTGGTTTTTTCGGGAAGCCACTGGGACCAAAAAATATTTTTTGGTCGCAGTGGTTCAGCCTACTCCACGATGACGAGCGCCAAAAGCGCGAAACGCGTTCGTGGATGGCTTTTCTTGATTTATCAAGAAATTGGGTTGGCCAAATATCAGGGAAAAGGCTAAATCAATGTTTAGTTGATTTCTGTTCCACCAGATGGCGCTCTGCCTTCAGTAAAGCACATGTGCTCCTGGTCAGGATATGCCATTTTTAATATTGATTTCAACACCTGATATTTTTATCTTTTATTATTTTCTTTCGTTTTTTAATTCTTATAAATATAGAACAAGGATATAAAAACATAACTTAATAAATAAAAAGAACTTAGTTCAGTTGCATTCTGCGTGATCAAAGAGGCACAAAGAACAACATAAACAACATGGTGGCAGCGGAAAAGTGAGTACTTTTTCAAATAAATATATTATTGACAAAAATTAGTGAAAAAAAAAAAGAAAACATGGACTTTGTTAGGCCTAGCGAACTCGCCTTGCACGGTAATGTAGCGGAAAATTGGCGAAGGTTCAAACAGCGATTAATGCTTTAACTTGAAGCAACAGAAAAAGCCACAAAGCCTGATAAACTGAAAGTTGCCATTTTATTAAATTTTATTGGCGAAGAAGCCTTGGAAGTTTTCAACACATTTCATTTAAAAGAAGATGAAGCAGAAAATTTTGATCTTGTAATAAACAAATTTGACGATTTTTGCGAGCCTAAAAAGAACGTCATTTTTGAAAGATTCAAATTTTTTTCAGCGACCCAGAAGGATGGTGAATTCATCGATAGTTTTATAACAGAACTAAAAGGATTATCCACATCATGTGAATTTGAAGCACAAAAGAATAGTTTAATTAGGGATCGCATTGTGTATGGAATACAAGACAAGGCTTTGCAGGAACGCCTCTTAAGAGGGCCCAATTTAACTCTTCTCAAAGCCATTGTGTTTAAGATATTAATCTGCGATTTTAAATGTTTCTTTTTGACCAGTACTTTTGTTTTGTTTTGCTTTTCCTAAAATGTTTCTTTCTTCTTCTTCATTATTATTTGTTCTATATGCAAAGCTTTGTTTTTTGAGACTTGAATAAACAAATTCAAAGTATTATATTTTTTTGTGTGCTTTTAAAGTTAAAACACAACAGGCTATGGACCCAACCACGCATTCACTGCGAAATATAACAAAAACGAAGCAACGGTAAGCCTAAAAAGAATTCTATTTTGTTTATCACGTTAAAATTTATATTAGTAATGGCTGGAATGGATAATATTAAAATGGGTATGAATATTCCCAAATTGGAAGAATTAATAAACTAGCCAGAATATAAGAAAAATATACAATTGCTTTTAACAATAAACAAAGTAATAGGCGTTGTTGATGGAACATATAGAAAGCCAATAAAACAAGAAACAAATGAAGAAAAAGAGGCATATTTAAAATGAGAAAGTGAAGATGCAATATCCCAATTGTTATTTACAACCAGTGTGATGCCTGATGTGAGTCAACTAATCATTCCCTGTTCAAGTGCTAAAGATATGTGGGACAAACTGTTAAGTGTTTTTGAGCAAAGCTCTGGTCAAAGATTAGACATGCTCTATAATCAATTCTTTAATTTTAAGAAGGATTCCTACAGATGATATTTCAAAGCACATTTCAAAACTAGAAAGTTTATGGAATGATATGCAAAATGAACTTACTAAACAAGAAAATTTGAAATTGCCTGAATCCATGCTGATGTGCAGAATCATAAACACCTTGCCTGGTGAATATTTTGATTTTAAAAGTGTTTGGGAATCAGTGTCTAAAGAAGAACGTTCTGTAGACAATCTCACACAAAGGCTTCGGTTACTCGAAATAAGAATTCAACAGCGAGATGAATGCAGCGCATCAAGTTCGACAGCACTAATGGCAAATGCATATGAAAATAAGCAAAATATGAAAGGAAAAGTTACCAAAAGTAATGAAAAATTTCAGAAAACAAGAGAAACAAGAGAATGTTACTTTTGTCATAGAAAAGGACACTTGGCCAAAGATTGTAGGTATGCAAAACAGAAGAAACTAAAGGATAAAGAAAAGGATGAAACTAAATTAAAACTTAATTCAAAATTAAGTGAAAGTTTAATCAGTGAAAGATTCAATGAACAAGATGAAGACATTTGGATTGGTGACTCAGGAGCTACTAACCTACATTACAAGAAATGCAAGTTTTTATACTTCTTATAAGGATTTTCCTACCCAACAGACTGTTAAAGTTGGAAGTAATGAAAAATTGATAGCTTATGGAAGTGGAACTATAACAATTGAAACTTATGTAAAAGGTAAATGGCGCGCGCGCAAACTCACTACCTAACTGATGTATGGTATGTTCCCAATTTCAGTCGTAATGTGATGTCATTACAGTCCACATTGGAAAAAGGGGTTTGAAATGAAAATGGATGAAAAAGGTTGTAAACTTTTTAAGACAACAACTGGATAAGTTATTGTAGAAGGGAAAAGACTACCAGGAGGCTTGTATGGTATGTTAATAACAAGTATCAAACCTGAAAATGCTGCAGAAGTCAATTTAGCCAAAACCCAAAATGTCAATATGCTACAACTATGGCATGAAAGATTTGGACATCAAAATAAAATACATGTTAAAAATGGCTTAAAGGACAAGGAATAGATGCAGTCATGGACAATGAACCTTGCGAGGCGTGCATTTACGGCAAACAACATAGACTGAGTTTTGGATCAAGAGAACAATATGCTTTTACCCAACCTGGAAACTTAATTCATGTAGATGTATGTGGCCCTATGCAGGAGGTTTTGAAAGTAGGGATGAGATACTTTGTGTGTTTCAAAGATGATTTTACAAAATACCGATCATTGTATTTCCTAAAAGAAAAGTCATAAGTCATTGAAAAGCTAGAACAATTTCTCTTGGAAACAAAGACTACTGGACATATAGTGAAAGAAATTCTCACAGATGGAGGAAAGGAGTTTGTAAATAAAGAAACCTAAAAAATTACAAATAAGTATGGTATTAATCATAGGATCACAATGCCATATACTCCACAACAGAATGGTTCAGCGGAAAGGGAAAACAGGACTTTAATAGAAGCAGCTCGTTCAATGATATATGCCAAAAATATGAGCCTAAAGCTTTGGGCAGAGGCAGTTAACACTGCTACATATGTTTTGAATAGAACAGGACCAACACAAATTGAGGGAAAGACACCTTATGAACTATGGTTTGATAAAAAAAACAGCAGTTGATCATCTTCGAATATTCGGAACTGAATGTTTTGTTCATGTGCCTGATGAAAAGAGAAGATAGTTAGATGCCAAAAAGCGAAAGAGGTATTTTAGTTGGTTATTGCAGTAACAAGGATGGGTATCGAATCTGGATGCCGAACTCAAACAAAGTTGTCACAAGTAGGGATGTAATATTCAAGGAAACTATACCAACATTTAGCCTTGATATTGAAAAGAGAAATAAGGAACTTTCAAGTAATCAGATTGATGAACAAAATGATACTCAAGATATTGAGAAAATTGAAAGCAATGTTCAAACATTAGACTATACAATCTAAGAGATCGATTAAATATATCAAAACCTCAAAGGTATATTGATGCTGAAATAAATATTGCAGAAGGTCTTGAACCCAAGACATACAAAGAAGCAATGGATTCTCCAAATGCAGAGTTTTGGAAAGAAGCAATGAATGAAGAAATGAATTATTTAACGGAAAATGATGTATACGAATTCACAACATTACCACATGGCCAAAAGCCAATTGATTGTAAATGGGTATTAAAGACCGAATTGAATTCTAAAGGAGAGAATAAAAGATATAAGGCAAGACTGGTGGCAAAAGGGTTTGTACAAAAGAAGGGTATAGATTATGGAGAAACATTTAGTCCTGTGGAAAGACATGACACCATAAGAACTCTTTTAGCAATTGCTGCTAATGAAGACTTAAAATTGGTACAGTTTGACATAAAGACACCCTTTCTATATGGAGACTTACAAGATCAAATTTATATCAAACAACCTGTAGGATTCAACAAAGGAACAGATCTTGTATGGAAGTTGAAGAAAAGTCTCTATGGACTTAAACAGTCACCAAGATGCTGGAACCCGAAAATAGTCAACTTCATGAAAGAAAGATGTCTGAAGGAAAGTACAGCTGTTTATTCTTCAGAAAAACAAATGATCAACTATTCATTATTGCCATATATGTTGATGATGGAATCATTGCTGGTACAAATGAACAGGAAATCAAATAATTTCTTGATGAATTAATGTTTTCATTTAAGACACAAGTGAACCATTTAATTACTTTTTGGGTATTGAGATAGAGCGGAAACCGGATGGGTCAATCTTTATAAATCAAAAGGCATATATAAAAATAATTCTTGAGAAATTCAATATGTCTCAAGCGAATAAAGTGAAAACATTAACTGATAAATCTACTGTTCCTGGGGAAGCAGAGATTCTAGAAAATGTTCCCTTTCGTGAAGCGATTGGTAGTCTGATGCACCTGAGCTGCTTAACAAGACCCGATATCACTTTTGCACTGAATAAAGTTTCTCAAAAACTTGCAGCACCAACAAAATATGACTGGGAAGCAGTTAAACGAATCTTCAAATATCTAGTAGGAACAACTGAATTATGTACCAAAAGGGTCATAAAGTAGGCGTTTTGGAATCTTTCAGTGATGCAGATTTTGCTGGAGACCCAGAAACTAGAATATCTACCAGTGAAGTTGTGTGTAAACTGGCTGGTGGTGCTATTTCTTGGCTTAGCCAAAAACAAAGATCAGTATCTTTGTCAACAACTGAGGCCGAACTCGTGGCAGCAAGCAATACAGCAAAGGAAGTCATTTGGTTAAATACACTTTTCAGTGAGATTTCTCCACTAAAAGAACAACCAATTATAAAAGTTGATAATGCAAGTACAATTAAATTGATCAAAATCCTGAATTTCATAAGAGAACCAAACATATAGAAGTAAGACACTATTTTGTGAGAAAAAGTATCAAGAAGGTATTTTCAATGTAGAACATATTTCTGGAAAAGATCAAGTTGCTGACATTATGACCAAAGGGCTCCCTAAGCCGCGTTTCCAAATGCTGAGATATCTACTGGGTATGAGGGACATTTGAAATCTGATTAAGGGGAAGTGTTGAAGATTTTAATCTGCGATTTTAAATGTTTCTTTTTGACCAGTACTTTTGTTTTGTTTTTGCTTTTCCTAAAATGTTTCTTTCTTCTTCTTCACTATTATTTGTTCTATATGCAAAGCTTTGTTTTTTTGAGACTTGAATAAACAAATTCAAGTTTATTATATTTTTTGTGTGCTTTTAAAGTTAAAACACAACACATTGAAATGTGCAAAACAGATTAAATAAGCAAGCAACATATCAAGATCATGCAGAACAACCAGAACATCTGTCAAATAAGAAAATATAAAAAGAAACACAGTTCAAAACAAAATCAAGAATCTGAAAAATAATTCAAATGCCAAAGGTGTGGGAAGTCTCACAGAGCAAAAAATTGTCCTGCATGGGGTAAAAGATGCTCCAAATGTGAAAAGATGAATCATTTTGCAGCTTTCTGTAAAAGTTCAGCTATCAGAGGTCTGAATGATGAAACAGAAGAAACTGTGTGGTCAATACATGAAGCAAAAGTAGTCCATACATTGGAATGGAAAAGATTCATCATAGTGAATGGAAAGGAAATATGTTTCAAGTTGGACTCTGGAGCAGAAGTAAATGTTTTGCCATACACATTCACCAGACAAATGAAAGGTTTGGAAATATTTCAGACTAACCGAAAGCTAACATCATATACAGGACATGAAATCAAGATAAAAGGAATTGCCACACTAAATTGCAAAACTAAAAATAAGACGGAAAGTCTAGAATTTTTCATTTCTGATGGATACTATCAACCAATTTTAGGAATAGAAGCTATTGAAAAGCTTTCACTAATTAAGAAATGTGATGCTATCCAAATACAGCAGAACAATTCAGCAAAATAAAAATTTTGAACAGGCACAAAAATATATTTGAAGGCATAGGAAGACTGCCAATTGAACACAAGATTAGACTAAATGAAAATACAACTCCAGTTATTGCTCCAAGCAGAAAAAATCCTTTTTCCATTAGAGAAAAAGTTAAAGCAGAATTGGAACGGATGGAAAAACTTGACATTATTGAAAAAGTTGAAGAACCAAGCGAATGGACACACCCTATTGTAGTGGTACAAAAACCTTCTGGAGATGTCAGAATTTGCATGGACCCCAGGGAACTGAACAAGTATGTTCAGAGAGAGCGCTATATTCTGCCAACAGCTGAAACAATATTTTCTGAACTGAAAGGTGCTACAGTTTTCTCTGTATTTGATGCATCATCAGCTTTCTGGCAAGTCCCATTAGACAAAGAAAGCACCAACCTGTGTACCATTGCGACTCCCTTTGGAAGATTCCGGTTAAAGCGACTTCCCTATGGATTGAACAGTGCATCGGAGGTATTCCAGCGATGCATAAACAATATTCTTTCAGGTCTCCAGGGAACTGCTTGCTATATGGATGACATCTTGATCTATGGAAGCACAATGGAAGAGCACAACCGAAACCTTGAAACAGTTCTTCGAAGGTTGAAAGAAAATAATGTAAAGCTCAATGCTAAGAAGCAGCAGATAGCTGTCGACAAAGTAAATTTATTAGGCCATATAATCAGTCGAGATGGAATAGCCATTCAAGCTTCAAGAGCAGAGGCAATACAAAAGTTGAAAAGACCTGAGAATAAGACTGAAGTCCAAAGATTCTTAGGTATGGTAACGTACCTTGGCAAATTCATTCCTAATCTTTCTGACAAGACTGCACCTCTAAGGAAATTGATAAGCAACAAGAGTGAATGGAAATTTGGAGGCGAAGAAAATGATTGTTTTGAAAAACTCAAGGATATGGTTTCGAATTCTCCAATATTGACATTTTTGACCCAACCAAGCCAATCACCATTTCATCTGATGCAAGCCAATATGGTATTGGTACAGTGCTCATGCAAGGGGGACATGCAATTGAGTATGCGTCCTTCAGCCTGAATGCAACTCAAAGAAAATACGCACAGATAGAGAAAGAACTTTTGGCTATAGTCTTTGGATGTGAACGCTTCCAGTACTATATTTGGGGAAATGATGTTATTGTGGAAACTGACCACAATCCTCTCCTGAGTATTGTTAAGAAACCTTTGAAAAGCTTCCCCAAGACTGCAAAGAATGGTCTTACGTCTCATGAGATTTCAAATATCTTTGAAGTTTACACCAGGGAAAAACATGTTTGTAGCTGACCATCTGTCTAGAGACCCATTAAAAGATGAGGTGGACACAAGCTATTTAGATGGTCAAACTGAATCAGTGCACATGTTGCTGGTTGCCACAGATGAAAAATAAAGAGACTACAAAAGGAAACTCATGGGGACCACACCTTGATACAACTAAAAGAGTATGCGAAGAATGGATGGCCGAAATATAAAACTAAGGTCTGTGAAGAAGCAAAATCCTACTGGCAATTTCAAAATTAAATTCATGTAAGTGACGGAATTATTTACAAAGGAAATTGCATCATGGTGCCATCGACTCTTCGAAAAGAAATCCTGCAGGTTGTTCATTCATCACACCAGGGCACAGCAGCTTCCAAAGAAAACGCAAGATCAGCATTTTACTGGCCCGGGATGATAACACAAGTAGAAAATGAAGTGGAAAAGTGCAGAACATGTCAGGAATATTCAAGAAAGAATCCTGAGGAGTCAAGAATAGCTCATGAAATCCCTGAATTTCCATGGGAAAAAAATGCTGTAGATTTCATGGAGGTGAGTGGAACCAGTTCCATCTTGGTTGTCGATTACCACTCAAAGTTTGTTGAAATCCGGAAATTATCAAGCAAAAGAGAAACCGAAACCATCATGCAGTTGAAAACCATTTTCATGACTCATGGAATTCCAAGAACTCTAGTTTCGGATAATGGACCCCCTTTTAACTCTACTGGATTCAAAAATTTTGCTCAGAAATATGAATTCAAACACCAAACCTCCAGTCCCAAATTTCCAAGATCTAATGGACAAGTTGAGAGGACAATTCAAAACATCAAAGGGCTGATAATTAAAGCTGTGAAGTCAGGAAGAGATCCCAATCTGGCTTTGATGGAGTTCAACAACACACCTAAGTATGACTTGCCATCTCCGACCCAAATGCTTATGGGAAGATCTGTGAGAACTCTTTCGACATACACCCGACAACAGTTGAAACCACTGTTTGACACAACAAAGAATTACCAAAAATTGAGAGACCATCAACAAAAGTATGCAGGAAGTCCAAAGAGAATTTTGATACCTTTGGAAGTAGGAGACAACGTCATGTTGCAGGAAAGGCATAGAAAATGGGTTCCGGCAATAGTGACCGCAAAGCATGAAACTCCACACTCATATATGGTGAAAACACCAAGTGGGGCTGAATACCTCAGGAACAGGTCTCACCTTAGACCGAGAAAGTTCAGTGCAGAAGATTCTGCCCCAACAATTCAAAGTCCAAGCATTCCTGGATTTCAAGCAGGGACAGCCATGGATGACAACATACAAGATCATGGAAGACCCACTTCCGAAAACAGAAGAGCATGTAATCCAAGGGAGGAAGTTGGCAAGAAAAGTGAAGAATCATCTACTTCTCCTAGTGTGCGAACCCGCAGTGGTAGAACAGTGAGAAAACCTTTGCGTTATAGAGACTAGGAGAACTGCAATCCTTTTTTATTTTTGTTTAAAGGAAACATGTTATGATTGAACTGACCAGTTGATCCGGCAACACGGCAGACTCGATTGGAAAACATTCTCATATATATAGAACAAGGATATAAAAAGATAAGTTAATAAATAAAGAACTTAGTTCAGTTGCATTCTGCGTGATCAAAGTGGCACAAAGAACAACATAAACAACAATTAGTATGAACTAAGTTATAAATAATGGTAAGAATGTTGTTAGAAATACAGTATAACCTGGTGGTTATAGGTTCAAGGCCCAGGTGATACGACGACTAGGTTACAATGTTTATCTAGTAAAGAACCTAAAAGGCACATTTAAGGTGCATGTCAATCAGATGAGGACAGGTTCAGATTCCAAATATGCTGAAGATTCTGATTGGACCTTGGACAACGCTGGAGCAGGACCTCACCGACTGGAACAAGACCCTCAAGTTTCCACGTCACCTCCACCTAGGAGATCTATCCGACCTCGACTGGAACAAGACCCTCAAGTTTCCACGTCACCTCCACCTAGGAGATCTATCCGACCTCGACTGGAACAAGACCCTCAAGTTTCCACGTCACCTCCACCTAGGAGATCTATCCGACCTCGACTGGAACAAGACCCTCAAGTTTCCACGTCACCTCCACCTAGGAGATCTATCCGACCTCGACTGGAACAAGACCCTCAAGTTTCCACGTCACCTCCACCTAGGAGATCTACCCGACCTCGACTGGAACAAGACCCTCAAGTTTCCACGTCACCTCCACCTAGGAGATCTATCCGACCTCGACTGGAACAAGACCCTCAAGTTTCCACGTCACCTCCACCTAGGAGATCTACCCGACCTCGACTGGAACAAGACCCTCAAGTTTCCACGTCGTCACCTCCGCCTAGGAGATCTACCCGACCTCGATGCCCTCCTTGCCGGTTTTCTCCAACTATGTACAATATAAGGAAGGAGCAATGGTCTGTTTTGTTTAAATATAATATATCAGTGATACATTATTACTTTACTCTGTTTTGATTCGAAACGAATCGAACATTTTTATCATCATCTTGTAGACAACAAAATGTTTGTTATATAATGTGCAGGTGTGCAAGAATTGTAAAAAGAACAAAATAATTATAGTAGCATTAAAAATGGTGTATCTTTCATTTATCTTTAAAGATATCTAAATATATATAAAGTGCAATTTCTTATAAAATAACTTTCACTATTAATATTCAACCTATAATAGAAATATATCAGATAGTATAAGTTTGTTTTATATGTAACAGAACTAAAGGTCGAGAACTTCTTTTTCAATGAACTAATTAAATATTTAGAGAAACAAAAAAAAGGATCAAGTCTTAGTTAACATGATCTTTAAAAGTAACTGGTAGTAACTTGCTCTTGGAATCTGTATAGAAACTTTTGAGAGCAATAAAATCATGCAATGTGTCCTGATCAATGAATTCCTAATATTATCCAGAAAGGGAACATAAAATTGGAACAATTGTAGAGTTATTACAGTCTATCTTCTTTAATTGAACATGGCAAGGAATCGGAGGTTTTTGTTGAATTAAAGTCTGTGATAAATTGAGGACAGATTATTTCATCACAGCATTTATTGTTAGTGGACATTTTATCTAGGAGAGCAAATATTAAATTTTTAAAATAATATTTTTAAAAATCTCTTTTGCACAACAATATATTTTAAATAATAATTTGTTAATATGAATTGTGTGTTTGTGTGTGTTACTATTAGGTCTATTTTATTTCAATCATATTGAATATTTTATGATCAACTTTTGGTCAGGGACAAAAATGCATCTTGGCACCAATGAAAAATTACAAATATCATTTTATATAAATGTTTAATTGCATTTGGGAAAATGTATAAAGAAAATCTAAATATTTAATTATAAAAATAATGAACTTTAAAGAAATACTTTATGGTTGTTTATAACAAGAATTCTATTTATTGGCATTTTAGCTGATTCCGTAAGTTTAAATAATAGTTGAATGTTAGTCTTCAAGACACCTCAATGTCGGTGTCCTCTTCAGTTAGATTATTGAACCAATGATGCCTAAATTTCCCTCTAGAAAATTTTAAACGCACGTAATTTACAAGGGATAGCGGCCCCGCCATTTTGTGGCACCACAATTCAACACTTTTAGGTAAATGCTGCCAGTGCTCCAATATTGAAATTATAGAGATGAAATTGTAAAGTTCGTAAATTGATATATTTGTCTTGTTTTTGTACATTTTCTAGTGATAAAATTGTACAGTAGGTTTGTATAACACCTAAGAGATCAGAACTTTCGGTTGAATTAAAGTTATTTAAATGATTTCATCACAACATTCACTGCTAGAGGACATTTTTCAAGGATAACCAAATGTATGATTAATATATTTTTATAATATTGGCAATGTATATAAAGACTTTTTTAAGCATGGTGCGCATACACTATCTATGGCCGCTGTGTCACAAATGTCGAAGTATCGTAATTTCATCCAAATATTTGTATTCAAACAAGAATTATCTAATGCTATCAAAATTACTTAATAAAAACTGGTCGAATTAATGTTAAATTAAATTACCAGTGCTCTAAAAAAGCATACAAAATTATTTTCCTCTACATCCTAGATGTGTTGAGTTGGCTTCAACAGTACGGAGTCAAAGGTCTGACTAAAGTGATAAAGCACAAATTGGACTATAGATTATGGTCACAAGAAAATAAGACCTAATCCAAATAAATTAATAGTGTGTGATGTTTCCGCAACAGCGTTGTTATCATCAGACAAAATAATACAATATTTTAATATTCTTTGGTCTAATGATGGTAACAACTCTGTTGCCCAAACGTCACACACTATTAATTTATTTGGATTAGCTCTTATTTTCTTGTAGTCTAACTAAAGTAGGGAATCAATTCCACTAGTAATTGTAATATGCAGTAATACCAACCTCAGTTTCTATCTTTCAGCACTTGGCAGCGAGAAGTGACAATGGCAACAAGTTATGTTATCAGGTGGGTGTTGAAATAATGGATAAGATATTCTCACAATGTTGATGACTGATTTACAGTACATGTGGCGCAGAATCCAATATTTTTCTATTATTGTTACAAAACAACTACTATTACTGATAATTAATAGGTAATCCCATAATATTATGTTCGAATAAATAAGCTTGAGGGATGAGTCTCTTTTAATTACATTTATTTCAAGAATTCGGGCTCAACCGCCCTTCGACAGGACAAATAATTTGTCCTGTCGAAGGGCGGTTGAGCCCGAAAGCTTGAAATAAATGTAATTAAAAGAGACTCATCCCTCAAGCTTATTTATTCGAACATACTATTACTGATGATAAGGCAAAATTTGGATTATCTTCTATATATATAAAAATGAATTTTTGTATGTTTGTCTGTTTGTTTGTTGGTTTGTATGTCCGGTATACAAATTCGCAGTAGTTTACTAATTCAAACCAAAATTTCCATAAATAGGTAAAAAAAAAATACGGGGAAGACGATAGGCTATTTTAAAAAATATATAAATCAATTATTAAAACTATATATTTTTAGTCAGAAAATGATGATGACGATATTGCTGTATCATGTTTGATTATTAGATACATAATTATATCGGGAAAAATTCCAAAAAGCAGAGATCACGGGTGAAACCAGTTCATTTTTTTGTATGCAGGAACAAAATTCTAACAGAAAAACATTCATTCGAGCAGAAAACAAATGCCAGATCATCTTTCTATAAAAATATCGCTTCTCAGACACAAAGTTTAGAGCGGGACGTTTCACAAGAGTGACATCCACGGCGCCCATTTATAATTGTAACGAATAGTATTTGAATAAAAACATTTGGGTAAAACCCGGGCGTTGCCCGGGTCATTCGGCTAGTAGATTATAAACACAAGGTAATAAGACCAAATCCAAATAAATAAATGGATTTGGTCTTTTTACTTTGTGTTTATAATTTATAATACTTTTGTCTGAAGATGGTAGCAATGCTTTTACTCCAAAATGTCACACATTATTTATTTATTTAGAATTTTTTTTTTACCTTGTGTTCGTGTGTTACCATCTTTTCTTTAAACCTCTTTTCGCACATTTTCTTTAAAAGATTTTATAGATATTTGATCATTTCAACTTTTATTTACACTTGTGATGACAATGTTATTTAAAAATTTCTATTAAATATGTGGTCATGTTTTTAAATGATGAGGATCAGGGCTTATTATAAAACATTCATTTCAATAATTTAAAGAACTTCAATATATTTAATGTAATATGAAGTACAGTAGAACCTCCCTGTAAAGAACACATCTAATTGCCGAGCCAAAGTGTCCTTTAGGGAGAGGTGTTCTCTTACCGGAGAGTTTTGCAAATTGTAATTTTGCAAATGAAAACTGTCCTTTGTAGAGAGGTGTCCTCTCATGGAGGTCTACCTTACCCATGACACCATGTTGATCCTTCTTTCGTAGGGTGTTCCTAATCTTGCAAAGTTCAGTCTTTTGAATGTCGTGCTATCAGGCGATTGTCTCATTCAACACTGCAGATGGTCACTCATCTTTCCACAAATTTCTTCACTCAATCATTTGATTTATGAAATGAAAGCTTTAATGAGTTCTGATTGTTCTGACTCTTTTTTTCTGGCTTCGCAGGTATCCAGAAATGTCTTCACAAACAGAGAATCCCCACACCATTTGTTACAGCGCCTCCATGTCAAGGATGGTCAAATTAGCACACAAAATCAGTAAGGATTTCTTTCCCCGCGTGACTGCTCTTTATTTACTTTCGTGTTTTATGATGAAGAAAGCAAGTCACAGACAGAGAACATCACCCAAAAGCTGCTCTCATCAGGGACCATGACTTCACTGCTGACCAAATGGGCTTCTTCTTCCTTTTTGATTGGTCCATACCCCCCGACACCAAGAGTCTTACTCTCACAGTGATGGAGGCAGGAGCTATCAGGCTCGACAGCCTGTGAAATATGACCAGGCAGTAGATGAGCCTGAACTTCACCACAATAACTTCCATCAACAACCTCAACGAGTCCATCAACCAAGATAAGAACCCAGAACTCCACCAAAAGAAAATTCCAGTACATCAAGCATGCAAAGTCCTTTGCTCTTTCTGTGTTTAAAAAAAAATAGAGAGAGAGACCTTTTTTTTTTGACAATTAACATATTTTTTTTGACATCTTGTCTATACAGGAAAGTGCACAGTCCGAACTAATTATGAGAAATTAACATGAAAAAACGAAAAAAATAATTAAAAAAAAATATGCTATGTACAATGACATTGTACATGACGCCTCAGCCACCGCTGCAGAGCTTGGTGGAAGATCGCCATGGGTCCCCAGCGATACCACGCATTTTACGATCTACGAAGAAAACATATCGCATGCTTCGCCGCTGAGGAGATGGTGATGGCGTGGTCCTCGAGGCCGACCGCGAAGATCCAGGACTGCAGGTCCGGCGGCCGCCCAATGATGGAGAACACCTCTCGGATGAGAGGGCGAACGGCAATGTTGGACCAGTAGCGGTGGGCCAGCTGGTGGAGGGCATGTCAACGACAGGCGCCCAACGCCGGAGATACCACGAGATGGGAACGGCGGCCAGGCGGGAACGCTCCAACATTCGACGCGCAGTGCGTGTGCTGATGCGCAAGAACGGCGTAGCCGTCCCGCGCAGCACCACGGCTTCCTCCATGCTCCTCTCTTGATGCGAGCTCCCCGCGTTTTTCCGCCACCAGACGCCGGCAGCATCGTCGCAGGTGTTCCTCGTCACTCTGGTGATGAGCGACGGAGCAGGGCCCGCCAGGTCGCGTACTCCACTCCACCTTGAGGGAGCCCGAAGCGATGGCGTCGCCAGGAACCTGCAGGCACCGACAAGAGATAGGTTCAGAAGGGTGGGCACTACGCGGTGATTCAGGCCCAGGATGGGGGAGGCCTGTTCCCACAACTCCAGTAAACGGCGACGACGTGGCAGCAGCCAAGCCCCCGAAGACATGGGAGCCATCCAGCCTCCACTCTCCACCAGCCATGAGTAGGCGTTTCGGCCTCCAGCCCTGTGTGCGGTCTGGACCCCCTTGAAGCAGGCAAGCTGAAGCTGAGTCTTGATGTCCAGTAATCCAACTCCACCGACGGACAAGGGACAAGCCAGAACAGTACCCGAAAGCCAGGCGGCTCGATAGCAGGACCCCCAGACGAATCGCGTCAGCCTGGCCTGTAGTTTGGCGATAGTGGCGTCGCAGGGTAGGTAGCCGTGCAGATGGTGGAGCACTGCCGCTAGTGCCAGCGAGTTGGCAGCTCTCGCTCGCCCGACCAGGAAGAAGCCACGGACGTATGGGGGACCATCTAGAGATTGCTCTCTCCAGGATGCCCAGCAGATGATTTTCCTGGGCCGATGTTCCTTGGCCAGATGTAACTTCGCAGCCCAGCACCGTGATGGAAGAAGAGGACCACGAGTTGCCCAGCGGAGAGTCGGCGCGGTCCCTCCAGGCGGAGATCCGCCACTATCAGTGAGCCAAGAGTAGGCGTTGAGACTTCCACGAAGCGAAGCTTGGACACTTTTCATACACGCCAGTCTCAGCTGCGTGCCGACGTCGAGGAGGCCGAAGCCACCCATGGAAACAGGACGTGCTAGAACACCTCCCGGCAGCCAGGCGGTGCGCCCAGGTCCCCAGACGGAATGCACTAGTCGAGCTTGGAGCTTATAGATGGTGGAGTCGGTAGGCAGATATCCGTGAAGATGGTATACCACTGAGAAGAGCACCAGGGAGTTTGCAGCTCTTGCCCTCCCAACGAGAGAGAGGCTGCGGACGAAGGGGGATCATCTTGCAGCGGCCGTCTCCATCAGTTCGACCAGACGGTTCTCCTGGACTGATTTTCCATGTCCTGTAGTCACTAGACAGCCCAGCACCTTCAATTGGGCTGTTGACCAGCAGATGTCCAGAGGGGAATCGACCCGGTTTCTCCAAGCACCACACCACAGACCTTTGCACTTTCTGTAGTTTATTCGTACTCCTGATGCAAGACGGAATTCGTCAAAGATATTTTTGACGAGTTTGAATTGCTCATCATTCCGTATGAGTAAGTTGATGTCGTAAGCATTGGCCAGGACGTTGCCTTGGCTGAGTACCCGCTCTAGACGACGTAGGAGTGGTCCTGTCGCAATGCTGAACAAGGCGGCACTGGCGGCGCAGCCCTGTTTGACACCGTTCAGCAGGTCGAAAGGTCGTGTGTAGTGCTTTTTCACTCTGACTGTAACGTCTGCCCCGGCGTAGAGTACGAGGAGCCAACCGATGAAGGCTGGCGGCAGCCAAAGAGACACCAGTAGAGAAATCAGGAAACCCCGGTCCAAGGTGTCGAAGGCAGACTCAAGGTCTGTGGAGATTACAGCTAGCGGTGTGTTGTTCCTTGAGGCTGCGGCGACCTCGTCAGACACGCGAGCTATATTCCATCGAAGGCCATCATCAGTACGCAGGGTATTTTATCCCATCCAGGTGCTCTTTCGAGCGGTAGGCGGCGGATGGCTGCGGTAATCTCCTCCGAAGAAATCTCGTGCCTGTGTAGGGGATCACTGTTTTCTAGGATGATGGGGGTCGTTACCTCACGCAGGAAGTCTGCGGCAATGTAAGGGTCGCAGGACGGGCGAGAGAAACGTTCCCGGAAGGTTGTGAAGATTGCTTGACCTTCCATGGGACGCCCATTCTCGTCGTAGATGTTGTTCAGTCCTGAGCGATGCACACGGAGCGCCTGGCTAAGGTCAGGTAGTGATGGATAGTCTGCGTCCATTGACGCGGCTTCGAGCCTGGCTTGGAGGAACCGGCTGGCACGGATTATGTAGTCATCTTCAGCGACGCGGGGGACATCAAGACACTTAATCTGTGAGACTATATTTGCCTTGATGGAAGTCCAATTTCTCCATAGTTCTCTGTTGGACAGGTCGGTGATAGTACTAGATGCCTTGTCGAAGAGCGTCGCCACTCTGGCAACAACGATCCTTGAGCGAAGCATGGCAGCGATGCATGTCCGGGCGTGGAGGGGTGGTTGGCCCAGCTGAAGAATCACAGCACGGTGGTCCGACAGTCTGTAGTTAGTTGTCCAGTAATGGGTGACGTGGTCAGAGAGCCTAGATTGTAGAAGGATTCGATCAAGACGACTTGTGTGGATCCGGCTTCCGAATGTGGCGACCCTAGTTGGTAGGTGCGTGGCCTCGAAGATGTACGCAGCGTCCACGAGGTCGACTTGTTCCAGGAGTTCTGTGAGGGCTTCTACTGAACCGGAATTTATGTCGCTTGTGGACTCTTCGGAGATATTTAGGTCACCGAGGACCCAGGCATCTTCTCTGATGGCTTCAGCCGCGATGGCCTGCAGCTGAAGGAGCCGCTCGCCTAGATCATGGGAAAGGTGACAGTTGACGAAAGCCATTTGGTGGCCCCGGACGTTGGCGCAGACCACGGCGATCTTCCCTGGCCATAGTATGCGCTGCCACAGGGTGGTGACACCAGGAGCTGCGACACAGGCAAGCCCAGATCCAATGGTGGACGTCGATGGCGTGATGGTTGCTTTATAACCAGAACAAAGGTCTTGTTCATTGTCCAGGGCCGTGACGTTGGCCTCCTGCACGAATGCGATGTCGATGGCATGCTGCTGGAGAAAGCAGCAGAGTTCCATGCTTCTATGGCGAGCGGCGAAGCCGCGCACGTTGAGCGTCGCAATGCGGAAGCTCATTGCTGTTGTTTAGCAGAGGTTCTGGCTCTTGACAGCTTCTTGTAGAGGGTACACGAAGTATCCCCCAACAGAGCCATGAGCCTAGTAGCCAAGATGTCGATGGCCTTCTTCTGCTCGGAGTTCGATGTTTCTAGGAGAGGGTCGAGCTTTCCGTTCATGGTAAATGCTGTGAGAAGAGCTTCCATCTCCAGCCCCAGTGTTTGGAGATTATCAATAGCCTCCAATGCCTCGCGTTTCTCAATTAGAGAGTTCATTTGCTGTCGTGCCTTTAGTTTTGCCGGGTGTCCCTTGTTCTGTGGTGAAGCTTGAGGTGGGGGGGTCGATCTTCACTTCAGGAGTTTCAAATTTTTTTGAGGTGCTTACCTCGGTGAATACTTTGTCCGTGACGATTGTGCCGAGACACAGTTGCCGAGAGAACTCGATTTTTGCATAGACCAGTAATCGGCGACCCGTTGTCTCGTCGTCTTGATGTTCTGAGGTTGGGTCCCCCATGGTTGACGAGGTCTGACCTCCAGAGTTTCGCGAAGTTCTGTTAAAAGAGCGAACCTCAGTTCTGGCCGTGGCAGTCGCTCGAGGTAGGTGAGAGTCAGGGGTGGAAGTACCGCCCCTCTTCCTCTTGCGTCTGGGTTGAATAAAGCCGTTTTCGTCGGCTTCACTGGACTCAATGATATCAGTCCAGTTTTGGGCCCTGTTTGCTGACGTGTCAGCTGTCACAACGGCGCCCGCTGAAGACGACGCCCCTGTCACACGTGGTTGACCTTGAGCTGACCCCGAGGGGGCGTCCCCAATCGTTGTTCTCCTGGCTGTTGATAAGTCAAGATGTTCTTCTGCCGATATCTCGGTATTAGTAGCTAATTCCTGGATGGAAGTTACACCATTGTCTTCCCCATTCTCTTGGCTCTCCGCGAGTACTTGATAGGAGTTTGATAACTCCATTTCGACCGTACCTTTTGGCGATAAGTGCGGAGCTCAATCGCCGCGTGGCCGCACGGCCGTGACAAGGGAAAAAAAGAGAGAGAGAGAGAGATTTGAGATCGAAACACTTTTTATTGACATCTTGTCAATTATGTTTTACAGAATTAATGAAGAATAATGGGAATATTTACAATGAACTATGAGTGAGGAAGGCTCCACAATCTTGATAGGGTCCTCCTCCAGACCAGGAGAGGGTCTTTTTGGACCCCCCGCAACTCCAGGGCCAAGAAGTATTTGTAGATGCGGGTCTTGGCAGATGCCATGATGGACAAGGCGTTGTTCTCCAGGTCATGCCCGAAGATCCAGCTCTGCAGGTCAGGGGGCCGCTGGATGATGGTGAAGGCCTCAACGATGACTGGCCTGATCCGCCTACAGGACCAGTAACGGTGGGCCAGTGACAGGTCTCCGGACCCACAGGCGATGCAGGACTCCCGGGCTGAGGCCGGATGTGCTGGATGGGGAAGGGTGTGCAGGGCCAGCCGCACGGCAACGTCAGCATTGTGCCCCGAGAAGGCACATCGCCGGAGAGAAGACCAGCTGATGGAGATGGGGATGCTGACGTGAGGGAGCCACCGGCCCAGTAGCTGGGTAATGGGAAGGGCAGCCAAGCGTGGACGCTCCAGCATGCGTCGGGCAGTGCGGATGGTTAGGCGCTGGAGGGGAGTGGCCATCCCGCGCAGCACAATGGCATTCTCGATGTTGTCAACACGGTGGGTGTGGTTCCGGTTCTGCTCTACAAGCCGGCTGCAGAAAGTGGTGAGTGCCGCGACGTCAGCTAGGGTGGCGCGGGTGGTGCGCAGAGGGAGGGATGAAGAGCTGGCGATGTCACCAACGCGCAACCCCGCCCATCGTGATGCGACCAAGAGATCTGGAGGCCGAAGGAACCTGCAGTCCCCGATGACATGGAGCTTCTGGAGCTGATGGGGCGGCAGCACTCGGTGGTTCAGCTCCAATATGTCCGAGACGGCCTCCCAGAGCCGGAGGAGCTTTCGGCGCCGAGGTGGTAGCCAAGTCCCAGATGTCGGAGGAGACAGCCACGTCCCACTCACAACGAGCCAAGAGTAGGCGTTGAGGCTTCCGCGCAGCTCGGCTTTCACGCCTTTTAAGCACGCCAGGCGAAGCTGTGTCCCTAGGTCCAGGAGTCCGAAGCCGCCCACGGAGACTGGCCTTGCAAGGACGCCGCCCGGCAGCCAGGCAGTACGCTGAGGTCCCCAGACAAAGCGGACCAGTCGGGCTTGCAGTTTGGCGATGCTGGAGTCTGTGGGTAGGTAGCCGCTGGAGGAGGATGTTGCCCAGGGCGCGTTATTCTGCCGTGGGGAGCGAAATCGGCCTGTAGGCGCTGAGCCCAGGGCCGCAGTTGGACTTGGGGACGAGGCAGATGGTGCTGCGCCTGATCGATGAAGGCAAAGCCCCGCGGAGTTTGGAGGCCTCGAAGATGCGCCTGAGAGCCTCGACGAAGAAGTCTTCGTAGGCGATCAGAAACTCGCAGGGCGAGTCGTCCCACCCGGGAGCCCTTCCGAGTGGTAGTCGGCGGATGGCCGCCACGATCTCTGCGCCGGTGATAACAGGGCGAATCAGTGGATCATTCTCTTCCAGGGTGAGGGGGGTGGTCGTCCCCCGGATGAACTCAGCGGCGGTGATGGGGTCGCTGGGTTCACGGTTAAAGCGGCGCTGGTAGATGGAGTATGCTCGTCGTCGCAGCTCCCCGCCCTGGATGATGCTGCCATCCTCATCCCGGATGTTCGTGCAGGCGGGCCTTCGGACGCGAAGCCAACGCACAAAGTCCGGCAGCGATGGGTAATCGGCGGCTGACGATTCTGCCTCCAGCATGGCCTGCAGAAATCGCCCGGCGCGCGAGATGTGGTCGTCGTCGGTGACGTTTGAGACATGGAGTGATCTCACCTCCGCTAGGAATTCGGCCTTGATCTTCGGCCATTTTATCCACAAAGCTTCGCTGGACATGTCCGCAATAGATTCAGCTGTTATCTCTATTGTTGCCAGCAGATATTCATCCACCAGCACCGAACGAAGCATAGCGGCCACGCCGGTTTGGCGAGGGAGAGGAGGCGAACCCAGCTGGACGAGGACAGCTCGATGGTCAGAGAGTCTGTAATAGATGGTTTTGTACAGTGTCACTCTCTCCAGGAGTCTCGATGGCAGGAGAATTCTGTCCAAACGAGCGGTGTCAACTCGATGCCTGCAGCTGGCCACTCTGGTTGGAAGGTGTGCAGCGCCAAAAAGGGTGGCTACATCAACGAGAGCTGTCTGTTCCATAAGCTCCGTGAGGGCCTCCACCGAGCCGGATGCCGTGTCGCTCGTGCTCTGGTCATCGATTTTGAGGTCGCCCACCACCCAGGCGTCCTCCTGGATCGCGGCTGCCTTGATGGACTCCAGCTGCTCAAGCTGCTCGCGAGGAATGTGTGATAGGTAGCAGTTGATCACGCGCACTTCCTGGCCACGGACGTCGGTGGAGACGATGGAGATATTGCCTGGCCACAGGACGCGCTGCCGCAGGACAGCGACCCCCGGGGCGAAGAGGCAGTCGAGGCCCGAACATCTGAGGGCTGCGGGGGCACGATGACGGCGCTGTAGCCCAGACACAGATGTTGTATGGCGTCCAGCGACGAGACGTTGGTCTCCTGGATGAAGGCGACGTCTACGCTATGTTGACGCAGGAAGTGGCAGAGCTCTATGCTCCTCTCGCGAACGGCGAGCCCGCGGGCGTTGATGGATGCCAAACGGAAGCTCATTGGGCGCTCCTCGTCAAGGCACGAACGGCCATGAGACGCTTGTAGATGGCGGAGTGGGAGTTGGGCAGGGCTTCCATTAGCATCTCGGCGACCCTAGTGAGCGCGATCTTCTGCTCATCCCCTATCTTCTTTTGTAGTTTCTTTAGACCGGGGACGGTGGCTAGCGCTTCCAAGATCTCGCTTCTTTCTAGCTCTTCGAGCTCAGGCTGGTCCAATATGTCGTTGGGAACTCGCTCGAGGAGATCGTTGAGCTGCTTCCGGGTCTTTAAGGGGGTCCCTGAGGGAGACGACACTTGTGTCTCCTCCTTTTTCATCTCGTGTGGTGATGTAGAGGCCTTTGGGTTCTCCAGGGCCATGTTAGGCATGTTCCGCGAAGATGTTTTGGACTTCTTAACGCCACTGGATAGCCTTGGTGGAGGAGGGGATGGGTCCACAGCGGCGGTAGTTTGGGTCTGTGCAGCAGGTGGGGGAGCTGCAGGTGGGGCTGATGATGCAGCTGGAGTTGGTGCTGCAGTCGATAGTGAACCTGTGGCTTTCGTTGGTGAGAGAGCCGGCATGGTATTCGAGGAAGGGGGCTGCCTTCTTCCGGCGTTCTTTGGGCCAGAAGGGGAGTCCCCTGGTAGAAGTAGGCTAGCCTCTTGCACGCCAGTCTTCCGGGGGCAGTTGGAGCGTTTGTGGCCTTGTTTATGGCATAGAGAGCACCCCTGATGCCGTAAGTCACGTAAACGTGGCTGGTCACCCCCTTGGATTTGATTTCGAGACGGGCTGGGATGTGAGAGAGCTTCACGCCGTCTCGAAGGGTGATGAAGGCCTCGCGACGTGCGTCGGCCCAGTATGCATCGCCCAGCTCGAGCATTTTCTGGACGATGGAGGTTATTTGTCCGTAGGGTCGCAGGGCTGCCACTAGGTCCCCGTTTTCGATAAAGAACGGAACGTTGCCGAACACGATCCGCTCCGCCCGTTTCTTCAGTGGTGTTGCTCGCAGGAGGGCGTCCTCTATCTCCGGCCCGTCCTCTACGAGCTTGTCGGCTTGCTGGACATTGGAGAGGCCGACCAGGATTTGCCCCTCCATCTTCCTCAGCTGGTAGACGGTGCCCTTGCCCAGCTTGGCTTCCAGCGCCCGGAAGTACTGCTCCTAGGTGAAGTCTGGGCAGAACTCCAGGTAGACGCACTGGTCCGCCTGCCCTGCTGCCGACCTAGCTCGGAAGGTCGCCTGCTTCTGCCTGGTGGTCTGGCATTCGTGCACCCTGCTGGGTCTTGGCGTGGCTCGTGGCCTGCTGCTGTTGGAAGGGATTCTCGGTGCCTGGACACATCCCTTTTTGGTCCCCGAGTTGGCATGGTCAGGGTCATGTGGCTTTTTCTTTGAGCCTCCCACTGTGGTGAAGATTCCATCTTCGCCATCGGGAAGCTGGTCGTCCAGTTCCGGGCAATCAGCCCAATTGCGGCGAGAATTTGCATGTCCGCCGTCCGCTGCCGGCTCAGAATTAGCATCTTTGTGGCTTTCAGCCATTTCTGAATCTTTTGCCGATATCTCGGCGGAGACTTTCTGTAAGGTTCGAATGGGCTTGCAGCCCATTCTCTTGGCTTTCAGCCAATACCCCAAAGGGGTTAGTAATCTCCATCTCAGCCTCAAAAAACGCGGGGCTCGCGGGCCGCGTGGCCGCACGGCCGAGAGAGAGGGAGCAATAATGTCATCACGAAAGAAAACCAAAATGATATCAATGGGAACAATGACACATATTTCTGTATATACTGGAGAATGGACAACTGGACAGCCATGTTCCACCAGACGTTGACACTGAAGGGCCGTCACCAGAAGTAATAATCAACAATACGACAGAATCAGGTGAATCAATAGCACTACAAAGAACACGAACAATACCTTAACGATTTGATAACTGCGTTCTGTTGACAACCAATGACAGAATTCCAATGAACTTTGACATGCATGCGATGACAAGAGACATTGGGAGAATGCAATGCTTGAGAAAATACAAAACATTTACACTCATCAAGTATGGGAGCTGTTACCTAGACCTAAAAACACTATAGTTGTCAAAAGTAAATGGATTTATGGTTTACCTCCCTGATCACAACATCTCCATCTCCCTGATCACAACATCTCCATCTCTCTGATCCCAACATCTACATCTCTCTGATCCCAACATCTCCATCTCTCTGATCCCAAAATCTCCATCTCTCTGATCCCAACATCTCCATCTCTCTGATTCCAACATCTCCATCTCTCTGATCCCAAAATCTCCATCTCTCTGATCCCAACATCTCCATCTCTCTAATCCTAAAATCTCCATCTCTGATCACAACATCTCCATCTCTATGATCACAACATCTCCATCTCTCTGATCCCAAAATATCCATCTCTCTGATCCCAACATCTCCATCTCTATGATCACAACATCTCCATCTCTCTGATCCCAAAATCTCCATCTCTCTGATCCCAAAATCTCCATCTCTATGATCACAACATCTCCATCTCTATGATCACAACATCTCCATCTCTCTGATCCCAAAATCTCCATCTCTCTGATCCCAACATCTCCATCTCTCTGATCCCAACATTTCCACTTCCTGATCACAATATCTCCAATTTCTGATCTCTACCTCTCCATCTTCCCTGATCTTCATTTCCATCTTCCATAGGTCCTCCGGGAATCTAAAATGGAACCGGTGCTGCCGTCCCCCCAACCTACACTTCAAATGTCATTGAAGAAAAATTTACATGCTCATTTACCGTAGTCGTACCCTCCTTCATTGTTGTCACAAATATTCTATTTTAAGATAATGAGGGCCCTCCAAATATATAGACTAACATGCATTTACTCTTTTCCAAGAGAGTTAATAATTTATATACCGCATGAATGCAAAGTTATAAAGAAGGGATTCGGTGACTTAAGAAGGGACCTTAAAAAAAGACATTTACCTAAATGTTAACTAGACATGGTAAGGACTCCAGGTGATATCTAGATACATAACACAGAGTGGGTTAGATGTATACTATACTATCTCACCCCGTCATGTATTGCTACACCCCTGACCCCAACTTCCCAATTCCGACAGCTCGCGGTAGAGTTTCTATTGATAATAATGTGGAATTAGTGGACTAGAGACTGAAAACAGCACTGTTGGACACTGACAACGCTGAAAGCCGGACTTACGTCATCACGCGAGGCCTCCCGTCGGAGTTTTGCGCCAGAGCCAACAGCCTAGTAATCAGTACCTAGTCCTAGGTCAGTGGAGCGAGCAAGCTATCGGAGGGGAAGTTGAGTATTATTCCACGCTATGTGAATACACAGTGTTAAAGTAGTAGAATCCCTACCCCCCCTTCCCAGCGTGGAATGACCAATGACCAAAGCGGGATAGTCTAGGGCGGCTAATCGTCGCAGTGGCCACCACAGGGGTGTAAGCACTGAACCCCGCCCCTCTGTCAATGTCCCAGTACTGTATAGTCACTAGCTAGATCCTGCAACAATGGCATTAGTATAGCCGGATCGCAGGGTAGTCACACTGTGGGTTTCTCCATCTGGAACATCTGTTACACACAGCCACCTAGAATTCAGACTTTATGGTCAACAGATTGATATTGTCACCGAATTCCTTTTTTATCCTTGGCTTTCAAGCGGTTTGTAATTTTTTATTCTACCTGATTCTTGCTTTTTTATATTAAAAATATTCAAAGTTCACAAAAGAACTCTCAACTAAGACAAAGAACTAATAAGATTTTCGTTGCTACCAAACAATTAATTGAGCAGCTATAAACAACAACCCAAGATACCAAATTTCTCCAAGAACCTCAAGAAATTCTATAACCTCTAGATTCAATTCGCATTTCTTCAAGGTATATAATGTAACATAGAAAATTAGAAAAGACAAACTTCAGAATGACGCGGCAATTTATTTAAGGCAAAAACCAAATTAAAACTAATGAAATAGCAGAAAGGCATTTAGAAAATTTTACAGGGTATCAAAATACAAATATCGAAATTTAAAATGTTTTCATAGAATAATAAATTATCTGCTACATAGATCCTTCCCTATGGGAGCTGTGACCCACAGCTTTCTAATCTTTTTGTTGCTGTCATGGATCTAACATACTTCTGCCAAGGATTTCCTCGAAATCTTGAAATTTGTCCCTAATAGCTTCGCGTCCTTTCTTTTGCGGCGAGAAGTTCGGCGTCGTATCGTCAATAGGGACATCATCATCTTGGAGGGAATTCTTGGCTTTGACACGGCGGTGGAATCCTGGAGCCAGTCTCTGAAAATGTAAATCATAGCAGCCATGGCCTCAAGGTCTTCTTGGCGATCTTCAGTTTGTCTTCCCTAATCTATCCAGCATCTCCACCAAATGTAATGTAGAAAATTAGGAGAGACAAACTTCAGAATGACGTGGGAATTTATTTAAGGCAAAAAATAAAAAATAGCAGAGAGGCAATGAGAAAATTTTATAGGGTATCAAAATACAAATATCGAAATTAAAAATCTTTTCATAGAATAATGAATAATCTTCTACAATAAGAAACTATGTCAGGGATATCGTTCAAAACATGTAAAATAGTTTCAAATATTTGTGGCTGATACCACTATACTTCTTTTAAAAAGCAACTGTATAGGTTGTGAATATATTAATATTTTAGTCCTTTCATAATTTCAATACAATTCAAACATGTGATATATTGTTTTATCAAGTGTTTTTAATATTGGCACAAGCTCCTTTTTTACCTTTCCAAAGGTTGTGCACCTATCTAGCCCAGAGTGCTAATCCTACTCTTCAAAAATATCTTAAAACTCTTCATTTTTTGAGTTGTGTCTTCAGAATGTTACTCCGTTCTTTGACTGAAATATAGAATTTCCCTAAATATAATAGAACTGAATTATACTATCTTGATAAACACTCGGGGCATATGTGATAGTTAGATCTATTTATCACAGAATTAGAACACAAAATCGATTTTTAATAAGTCATAAAAACGACGTTACAATTTTAAGAGTTAGTGGGGGGGGGGGGGGGTACAATTAAAATCTACATTGATGAAAAATTTATAAATATCGTATTTTGTTCTGTTTAAAATGCGACGTAATTCGATCTTTTCCTTTTCGAGGATGAATTTAGAAGGATTGAACCTGTATAGAGGGTCGATGTTTCGGCATTCTTTAATAGCGTTGTCGATAAATGGTTTCGTCATAGCGCATTCTGTATAGCGATGCTGGACATCTGGGGGTCCGCCGCAGGCGGTGCAGGAAGCTTTTCCATTTCTTGTAGGGTAAGGTAGAGCTCTCAGCTTCAAACGCCATGCGATGTCGTCGTATATATTGTTGGCTTCCGTAGGCGTTTCTTACTGGGAAAAAGAAAGAGAGGATCCAATGAAATAATTTAGTAGCGTTTATTAAAACAAAAACATAATATTGAACAACACAGAGAGTACCGTCGTCTTCCGGGTATTCCTTCTACTGGGGAGCTCGGATTCTATATTCTGTGCGTTTATAATCTGTTTATCTGTGGCTCTCTGGTCGGGATGGCGCCTACATTCGGCCATTCCTGGATTTCAATCGTCCTCGATTGAACCTTGCGTTGCAGGAACGTCGTGGGTTGCGTCGGGGGGTATCTTCTACTTCTGGCTCCTCGTCCGGACTTTCTTCTGTAGCTGAATCATCTTCTTCACTGTGCCAAGACTTCAGTTGACTGATATGGGCCGTTGTCGTGTAGAACCGTCCACTGGTTCTTTCGCTTAACTGAGTCACTCTATACGTGTCGCTTGGCAGAACCTCGGTAATTATCAAAGGTCCTCGATATTTGGGTTGTGCCTTGGTTGGTTCACCCGTCATTTTGGGTACATGCCTCATCACTACAATTTCTCCTACTTCGAATTGGATTGTACGGCACTTCTTCTTATCGTAGTATGTCTTCATAATTTCTTGTTTATTCTCAATTTGGGTTCTCACACTCTCTTGAATTCTATCCGGCTCGGTCCATGGGTCCACGTCTTCGTCGGCTAATCTTCTAAGTATCCCATCGTGGAATCGAGGGGAATAGCCGTGGAGTGTTTCGAACGGTGTTTTATTCGTCGTCTTGTTCACTGCATTGTTCAGGTCTCGCTCTACCTCCTTGATCTTCAGGTCCCAATCCTTCCGTCGCGGATCCTCGATACTGGTTGCTATAGTGGACAATACTGTTCGGTTCACTCTTTCGACCATCCCGTTTCCTTGCGGATGTTTCGTAGAGTTCAGAGTATGATGTATTCCATTTCCTCGACAGAATTCTTCAAATTGCCTTGAGGTAAAACATGACCCTCTGTCGCTGATGATCTTGTCGGGTAGTCCGAAATCATTCACAAAACTTTTCATTACCTTCAGGACGTTCTGCGTCGATGTATTCCTTACAGGGCTTAATCGGACAAATATTGTCAGATTATCGACAATCACTAAAAGTTCCTGGTTACCTTTTGTACTTCTCACGAAGGGGCCTACGTGGCCCATGTGTACGATGGAAAACGGTCTCTTGTCTGACTTAATGGGATGTAGGAAGCCTTGTTGTTTTCCACCGGGAACTTTGTTAAATAGACACTCGAGACACATAGCCACATGGCGTCGAACGTACCTCTTCATTGAAGGAAACCAGTACAATTCCTTAATTTTGTTGACAGTCCTATCAGTCGCAAAATGTCCCATTAGATCATGGAATTTGACAATTAAGCTTTTCCTCATACTTTTGGGTATAACATACAGGGCTCGTTCCTCTTCTCCATTTTTCACCATGCGGAAAAGTCTGCCTCCTTTGTAGCTGTAGTCGTTAATTCTATTTTGTTCTCCTACTGTCCTATCACACGGGTCCTTTCGAAAGATCTGGATCAGGTCTCTCAATTCAGGGTCGGAATGCTGAATCATCAAGATTTGTTCTTCCAGTGTGATTGTGAAGCACACTTCAAGGTTTTTCTCCACGATTTCCTCCATCGTGTCTCTAGGGTCGTCGACTGGAGCTCTACTCATTCCGTCTACGTGGGCCATCTTCTCCCCTGGTTTATGTCGAATTTCGAAATCGTATTCCTGAATCAGATTGTACCATCGCGCTATCTGAGGATTTGTAGTCTTCTTCGCGTTCATGTAGACCAGTGCTTGGCAATCTGTAACCACTGTAAACTTGATTCCTACGAGGAACTGACGTAGTCGATCCAAGGTCCACACTATCGCCATCAGCTCCAATTTGCTTGAGTGGTACATCTTCTCGGCCTCTGTTGTCTTCTTGCTCACACAGTAGACCAAGCGCCATTTGCAGTCTTCGTCCATCTGTAGCACCATTCCTGCTAATCCCTCAGCACTCGCATCGCAATGTACTTCTGTCTTGAGTTCAGGGTTGTAATGAGCTAGTACCGGATATTCGACCAGATCCTTTCGTAGTCCTCCAAATGACCTTCGCTGTTCTTCCTTCCATTCAAATTGTGAACCTTTCTTCGTAAGTCTGCTTAGCGGTTCTGCTTTCCTCGCGAAGTCCTTTACAAATCGTCTGAAGAAGTTCGTTAGTCCCAGAAAGCGTCGTATGTCGTGGACATTCTTGGGTTCTGGAAATTCTTCTATCGCCTTGATCTTTCTTGGGCCTGGCTTAAGTCCGCCTGTACTGATGACATACCCTAAGAACTCAACTTCCCTCCTTCCGAACTCACATTTAGAGGGTTTCAGTGTCAACTTCGCTGATCTTATTCTTTCGAGGACTTCCCTCAACCTTTCGATCATCTCCCGCCAATCCTTTGCCGGGATAATCACGTCGTCGAGATAGCAGAATGCCTTCTTGTTCAGCAGCGGACCTAGGACAGTGTGCATCAGTCTTTGGAATTCAGCTGGTGCGTTGGCGAGTCCAAAAATCATCCTTTCGAATTGACCTGTATCATCTGGGGTGATGAATGCTGTCTTTAATTTTGCCTTATCGGTCAGTGGTATCTGCAGATATCCATGCGCCAGATCCAGAGTGGTGAAGAATTTCGCATTCCTTAGGCCTTCCAGAAGGTCGTCTATCCTTGGTAATGGGAACTTGTCCTTAACTGTTTGAATGTTAAGTCTCCTATAATCTACCACCAGACGATGATCTCCAGTTTTCTTCCTCACAAGTAGGACGGGACTAGCGTAGGGTGATCTAGTTTCCGTGACTATTCCATTGTCCTTCCACTCTCTGACAATCTCCCTGATTGCTTCGCGTTCACTTGCAGTCGTCTTATACGGTCTCAGACAGACTGGCTTGCTTCCATCAACCTCCTTAATGTCCATCTTGGTGACATCGGTGCACCCTAATTCCTCCATGCCAAGAGCGAAACAGTCTCTATACTCGTTTACTACATCTAGGATTTCTTGTCTCTCTTTCGAAGTCAGAGAATGATTGACGTTGATGTACTCAGGCAGTATGGGGCGCTTACGTTTCATTTGGTCTTGTCCTTCCCTCTTCTCTTCATTTTTAGTCTGAAACGAATCCTCTGCGACGTCCAGGTTAACAACAATATCATCAAGGTTCAGTAGTTCAACTCGCCCTACACATTGGTTCTTCCTTACTCTCAACTTGCCCTTGCCAGCTGAGATGATGGGTACGGTCGTCTTTCCATCGACCACTTCCAATAGGGAATCGACACAGGCGTCATCTACTCCTGTGAACAATACATATCCGTCCTTTACCTCGTCTGTGATTGCACTTGTAAAGTTAATGGAGTCGCTCTCCAACTGAACAGTTTCGGTTGCTCTCAGTTCGATGCGACGCGACTTGATTTCTTCTTGCAGATTAGCAAACGGAAATTCGGATGAATAGCCAATATGCAAGTTTTTACCAATTCTGGCGAAGGATACGTAGGGCAGATCTGTCCATGTTCTTCCAATTAATAGGTCATAGGGTTGGGCATCATCGTTGACAATGAATACAGTGATTTCCCTTCCGACGATGCCATCAATCTCCAGGTCGACTGTCGTCTTCCCAACGGTCCTGGCAGCTGGTGCAGTCTGGTTACCGATGCCGTACAGACTAGTCGAGTCTGGTTCGATGTCGACGCTGATCCTCCTTGCGACTGATTCTCTCATTAGACAACTGCTGCTCCCGGTGTCTATCATTGCCTTCACGGTTTCCTTGTTGTCGATCTTGACATCCTTCAAATATACATCTGGCGGGACAGTCTCCAGTCCTTCGACTTCCAGGTTGGCTACTTTTAGTCCTTCTTTGGGTCTTGTGCAATTCCTTTCCTTGTGTCCCGTTTGACCGCATCCTCGGCATGTCAACGTAGTCCTGGGTGCTGGGCAGTCTCTGGCAATGTGTCCAAACTGATTGCAGTTGAAGCACTTCGGTTCTCCCTTGTCGTTTCTGATCGTACGGTTGACCATTCTCCTCAAGGTGTTAGGATACGTTTCACTGATTTCGTTCCTTGCAGCGTCTTGACCCGAAACATTCGTTCCTTGTTTAGTCTCTTTAACTTCGCTTTGGTTGGGGAATCTCGCAGATTTCTGCTGAAACGACGGTGGTATGAGGTGTTTCGCATTCCAATGCGGAGGTCCCATCTCGTTGCGAACATTTTCGTACTCGTCCAGTTTATCCGCCAACTCATCTGGGTCGTTTAACTTGGTCCAATCGTCAATGAGATGATTACGCAGCACATTTGGAACTTTTTTCTTTAGCTGGTTAGTGACGGACAAATCCTTTAGGGCGTCGAAATTTTCCACGTTCATTCCTTCGATCCATTCGTTGAAATATCCTCGCAATTCGAAAGCGAAGTCTCTCCAGGAACCCTTTTGAGATCTCTCGTGCTTCTCGAATTTTTGTCTGAATTGTTCGGGGCTCAACTTGTACCGTTTTAGGAGCAACCTTTTCACGAACCTATAATCGCCGCTTTGTTCTTCTGTCTCCCGAGCGATTAATTGAGTCATTTCGTAAGGTAGCAATCCTAGGAGGCTGAACGCCCATTGGTCTTCATCCAATCCTAGTCGCTTTGCCTGTCTTTCGAAAAGAATTAGGTAAAAACTCAAATCATTGTCCTTCGACTCGTACTTGGGCATCAGTTTACGTATCTCGTAATGTGCGTCATTGCTGGTACTTCGAGACGTATCGTTATTTCCGCGTGTAGTCTGGATGCGCAGCTTCTCAAGCTCGAATTCCATTACCATTTGTTCTTTTCGTTCCCGTTCGATTCGTTCCCGATCCTCGATTCGTTTCCGATCCTCGATTCGTTCCCGCTCCTCGATTCGTTCCCGATCCTCGATCAGAGTCTCCAACAGTTGCTTTGCGAATTCTTCTTCGTAAGATTGGCTATTCAAAATAAGGTGTTTTAAGTCGACGATCCTGCTCTTTGGCGGTACTACCTCGCCGAGTTCATACGCCAACTTGCTCAAATCGCATTTCCTTACTTTCGCTAAATAAGTCATGTTTTTCAAAAGGAAAAATAAACAAAGCAAAAAATTTTAAAATAAACAAATAAAACTGACTAAACCAGATACGTACTGTTTCAATTATTTCTTTAAACGAAATCAACTTTTCTTTAGTAATTTTGAGACAATACTTTTTTTTTTTCTTTTTTTTACCGCGATACTTTGCGATAATACTTTTTATCGAGATAATTTTGCAATAATACTTTTACCGCGATACTTTGCGATAATACTTTTGTCGAGGTGACTTGTAATAATACTTTTAGGAATAGGTAATTAAATTTCGTACATACCATGCAACTCCTCTTACGTTGATCGGTCACCGCGCCACGTCCTTCTCGTTTCCAAATTATTCCAGTGAATCTTCAATTTTCTTCAGGACTATCCCACTTCTGAATTTCTGTTGGCTTCCGTAGGCGTTTCTTACTGGGAAAAAGAAAGAGAGGATCCAATGAAATAATTTAGTAGCGTTTATTAAAACAAAAACATAATATTGAACAACACATATAACAGAGAGTACCGTCGTCTTCCGGGTATTCCTTCTACTGGGGAGCTCGGATTCTATATTGTTGCACCAGGTTGCGGCTTGGCAGACTCTTCAGCCTGGATTCTCTCCTGTGCTGGGTCCTGCATCTTACCAGAGCGTGTTTCAACCATCCTAGAAATTTATAAAAGGGAATAACGAGATAAGTCTTCTTTAAGTAGCCACCAGAATCCTTTCTTTATTTTCTCACATCAAAGAGAGCAGTGAAGTCACAGTGTACCTAAATACAAATGATGATAAATTAATAATCTGTTTTAAATAAATATCATAGAATATTTTATATAAAAATAAATAAATATATAATTTAAATTTCAAATATATTAAAACTAATATAAGAAATACGCCATTAATCATGATGTAACACTTCCCCCTCTCCAGAGGTCGTCACGTCCTCGTGATTGACCTCATCAATTCTTTCAAAATAGGGTTTGATTCTTGAGACATGGACAATCAATGGGTCTTGGCCAGGATTATCTTTTGGTTCAATTAAGTAATTTACGTTGGACAGCTTCTTTAATATTCTATATGGGCCAAAATATTTTCTCAGTAGTTTCTCACACTTTCCTATTTTCCTAATTGGTGTCCAAACTGCTACTAATTCTCCTGGTTCGTAGCTTCTTTCCATGTGTTTCTTGTCATAGTTCTTTTTCATTCTTTCTTGAGTCTTTATTGTGTTGTTAATAACTAATTTTCTTGTTCTGTTTATTTTGTCTAAGTGATGTTTTATGTATTCATCATAATCATCTTTGTCAATGTCCACCGAGATATTCCTGTCGTCCAAAAGAGACGTGGGTTCTCTTCCAAACATCAGGAAAAAGGGAGAATATCCTGTGGTTTCCTGAATTGTAGTATTGTAAGCGTGAGTGATGAATGGGAGTATTTCGTCCCAATTTTTCTGATCAGTGTTCACATACATACTGAGCATATTGATCAATGTTCTATTTAACCGCTCTGTCAATCCATTAGTCTGGGGATGATAGCTCGTTGTGAAGCAATGTTTAATCTTGCACGTTTTCATCACCTCTTTCATTAAATTACTGGTAAATTGAGAGCCTCTGTCACTAATAAGATATTGTGGGGCTCCGTGCCGAAGAAAAATATCCTCTACTAGAAATTTAGAAACTTCTTTCACTGTTGCTTCCGAGACTGCTCTTGTTTCTGCATATCTAGTGTAGTAGTCCGACAGCACGATTATCCATTTTTTCCTGTTTTTCGTAGATGGTAGTGGACCAACAAAGTCAATTCCAATTCTTTCGAAAGGAAAGTTGGCTGGGGGGATGGGCTGTAGTAGTCCAGAAGGTAATTGGTTTGAGCCTTTCCTACTTTGGCAAAGGTGACACGTCTTAATGAATTCTGAGACATCCTTTAGCATGGATGGCCAAAAGTATTTACTCTTTATTCGGTACATGGTTCTGGCGACGCCCAGATGGCCATTCGACATATGATTGTGATATTCTTTCATAATTTCTCTCTTTTTATTCTCTGGAACCACAAGCAACCACGCCCTGCCTTCAGGGTTCGGGTTTTTCTTAAAGAGGCATCCATCTTCTTCTTTAAAGTTTTGCGCAATTGATCGCCTGCTTCCATTAAGGTTTTTCTTAACACTTTCGATAAATTTATCCTCTTCGTCTGTTATTTGATTTAAAAATAGCCTTTCAAAATCCTCATCCCAATCAGTTTCTGGTAAGGGCCCCCTAGATAAGCCATCGGCGTCCAGATGCTTCTTTCCCGATTTATGTATTATATCGAAGTCATATTCTTGAATTTTCAATGCCCATCTTGCCAATCGACCTGTTGGATCCTTCAAGTTTTTGAGCCAGCATAAGGCGTGATGGTCTGTTACTATTTTAAAGTGTCTTCCATAAAGGTAAGGTCGTAATTTTGACATTGACCAGACAACGGCCAGACATTCTTTTTCAGTGGTTGAATAATTTTGCTCCGCTTTACTTAGGGTACGACTCAAATATGAGATCACCTTCTCTTCACCACCGATGTCTTGGACAAGTGTTGCACCTATGCCGATGTTGGACGCATCAGTATGAACATAAGTAGGTGCATTTGGATTGAAGTGACCTAAAATTGGTGGACTTAATAGTGCTGTTTTTAGGGTTTGAAACGCTTCCTCTTGTCTTTCTGTCCAGGTAAATGATACACTTTTTTTTTATAAGGTTGGTCAAAGGGTCAGCAATTTTTGAAAAGTCTTTGATAAATTTTCTATAATATGAACACATTCCCAAAAAGGATTGTACTTCTTTGACCTTTTTGGGCCGAGGAAAATTTCTGACAGCTTTGATGTTATGTTCCGCGGGTTTTATACCATGTTTGCTCGTTATATAGCCGAGAATCTCCAATTCTTCAAAAGCAAATCGGCATTTTTTGTCGTTTAACCTTAAATTAGATTCACGAAAACATCTAAAAACAGCTTCAAGTCTTTTGAGGTGCGTTGGAAAATCCGGGCTATATATGATAACATCATCCAGATAACACAAACAAATTTGCCATCTCAGATTTCCAAGCATATTCTCCATATTTCTCTCAAAGGTAGCAGGCGCGTTACAAAGTCCAAAAGACATCACGTTGAATTCATATAATCCATGCGCTGTAGTGAAAGCTGTTTTCTCTTTGTCTCTTTCTTCGACTTCAACTTGCCAATATCCAGATCTGAGGTCTATTGCTGAGAAGTGTGTAGATCCTTGGAGAGTATCCATAACTTCGTCTATTCTAGGGATCGGATAGACATCTTTTACCGTCACATTATTCAGTTTTCTGTAGTCCACACAAAATCTGTATTTACCATCTCGCTTCTTGACCAATATTACTGGAAAAGACCAGGGGCTAGAAGATGGCCTAATTATGCCTTCTGTAAGCATCTCGTCAATTTGCTCTTTTATAATATCTCGTTCTTTAGCACTTACCCGGTAAGGCTTGTGTTTAATTGGCTTCGCGTCTTCTGTGTCTATCCGATGTTTTGCCAAATTGGTTCTCCCTAATCTCGATGAAAAAAGATCTCCATACCTTTCTAAAACTTGTTTTAACTCCTTCTGTTCCTTTGGTGAAAGATTTTCGTTTATTTGGAATCTAGGTTCTTCGTTCTTTTCTACCTCTCTTTCTCGACTCACATTTATTTTCGCTGGACTACTTCCAAAAGCCAATGTTTGGTTTTTCATTATTTTTAACGGTCGAGGATACGGATTAGTTATCCAGATGTGTGTTTCCCTATTTATAACATTGATCAAGCTTCTTGCTAGACGAAGTCCATTTGTTTGAAACATTTTGCTGCTCTCTTCGATAATATATTCTCCATCCTCTGTTTCTACCAATGCCTTGATCAATTTCATGGAACATTCCGGTACAATGGAATCCTTGGCACTCTTTATTTTCAACATTTCAAAATTGATTTCGTCATGATTATTCGTCAAATCATATTTTATAGTTTCTTGCTTACAATCTATTTTTGCGTTCATTTTCTTAAGGAAATCTCTCCCAAGAATTAATGTCCGTAAATGCGTTTTCAATATCACAAAGTTGTGTGATAATGTTTCGTCATCAATTTTTATATTTAAAAATATACTTCCTACCATGTCCAATTTTTTTCCATCGGGTCCTGCACAAATTTTTGCGAGTTTACTTATACCATGGCCTGTATCGAGGGCCGTTCTGAGGTCGACCACTGAGAGGTCAGCACCTGTATCAACCAAAGCTTCAAAAGTCCCTATCTTGTCCACATTAATTTTTAATTTGTATTTAGGGTCCAACTTCTTGATTCCGTTTATGGTCGACTTGCTTTGATTGACAGATTCAGGCGCGACGCTTAGTTTAAATCTTCCAACACGGAATATCTATTCCGGGTAGGAATATTTGTCTGTGTGCTATGACATACATCAGCATAAAGCCGAGGTCCTGATTTCTCTGATGTTTCATTCATTTGGCATTTTTCTTCGACCTTCTCTTGGGTATCTGCTGGATCCTCTTCTAGGATTCTTATAAACTTGACCCTACAATAACGGGCCACGTGCCCTGGCTTGTTACATTTAAAGCAGATTGGTCTTCCATCTTCCGTCCTATTTTTGCTCACTTCTTGGCTTTTATTGTAAGTGTTTCTCTGAAGGTTTGGTTTCGGCACAAAGTTAGGATTATAAGGACGTCTAGGGGTAGAGGGCTGGGGAAAGTTGTTTCGATACTGTCTGGGGGTAGGAGGGGAGTCGTTCTTGTAATTATTGGAAACAGGGGCTTGGGGCCTGGAAGTGTTCTGGTAGTTTCGTGCGGCAGTCGGCGGCACGTACCTCGATTGTTGTTGGGGTCTAGAATAGCGTGGACCGTTATATAGGTTTCTGGATTTCTCCACACGTTCCCGATACTTCTTTTCAAAATAATCCATTTTCTTGCACACGACAAGGAGGTCATCGGTCGTTTTAGGAGGGTTCAGGTAGAGCGCGAATGAGTACTCTTTTTTCAGTCCTCCAATAACATGTTCAATTTTTGTTTCTTCTTCCATTGCGGGGTCAACCTTGTTGCACAACACTAGAATGTCTTCCGCGAACCTGATTGCTGGTTCATTCCAGTGTTGCATTCTGTTGAGCTTCATTCTAAGTTCTTCTTTATTCGCGTCCAAAGAAAAATCCTGAATGAGGCGGATTTTAATATTTTCCCAGCTCGTGAAACTAGCTTTGTGTAAATTCAACCAGGTTTTAGCGCTTCCCGTCATGTTCATGGCGGCATAACGAGAGATAATGTAGTCTGCCCAATGGTACAAGAAGCCAATTTCTTCAAGAGATTCAATCCATGGGCGAGGGTCTTCCGTTCCATCATACTTGGGGATGTCGATGTTGGGATTCAGGACAACTGGGTCGGAACTAGCATCTCTACCAATTGTTGCACCAGGTTGCGGCTTGGCAGACTCTTCAGCCTGGATTCTCTCCTGTGCTGGGTCCTGCATCTTACCAGAGCGTGTTTCAACCATCCTAGAAATTTATAAAAGGGAATAACGAGATAAGTCTTCTTTAAGTAGCCACCAGAATCCTTTCTTTATTTTCTCACATCAAAGAGAGCAGTGAAGTCACAGTGTACCTAAATACAAATGATGATAAATTAATAATCTGTTTTAAATAAATATCATAGAATATTTTATATAAAAATAAATAAATATATAATTTAAATTTCAAATATATTAAAACTAATATAAGAAATACGCCATTAATCATGATGTAACAATATTCTGTGCGTTTATAATCTGTTTATCTGTGGCTCTCTGGTCGGGATGGCGCCTACAATATTAATTATTTTGTGCCAGCAAGGCGCAGTGTCAAATGTCCATTTGGCCGTTTTTTCTTCAGCGTACTTCAAATTAAAATAGGACGATATGATTATTTGGCGTAACGCGCTGCTTCTGAACCGTGAGAAGAGGCGTGATTTGTACGTAATGGGAAGGTGAACGCAGGAGGGATGGTTGTTTGGTTTAAAATTCATAATTTTCGTTTCATTGTAGAACGTAGTGATTCTTTGAAAATCGTTCCGAATGTTTCGCGTGGCGTGGGAAAATAAATCGTTGATATCTCGTATTTCCCATAATATTATGTTCGAATAAATAAGCTTGAGGGATGAGTCTCTTTTAATTACATTTATTTCTGTATATTCTGTAATGTAATTAAAAGAGACTCATCCCTCAAGCTTATTTATTCGAACATCTCGTATTTCACCGTTTAAATCCAAAAAGTCTTTCAGACGTCTCAGGCCTCGTGCATTGAAGATGGCAGGATTTTGCATATAAAGGCCGTGTAAAAGGCGGCATTTTAAAAGCACGATGTGTAAAAAGTCGTTTTTCGAGAGGCTTTTAAAATCGATATGAAAGTTTGGCGCGATGTTTTTCCAGCTTGATAGAGTCTGCTTTCGTCGTGGCGATAGAAAACTGTGTAAATCGTAGTTAAACAGATTGTAGTAGATTCTTGCCAGGATTGCCCAGCCTCCTATGTGGGGGAGACTGGCAGAACCGCGTATATCAGAATCACCGAACACAAACGAAATATAAACAATAGAGACCCGAAATCACTTATATACCAACATATTTCAAACACTGGCCATAACTTCAACTTAGATCATCCTAAAATCCTATATCAGCACATAAACAATAAGCAGCACAGATTGGTACTGGAATCCATCATATCAACACAAACAAACAGCATAAATAGAAAAATAGATCTACCGGAAATATATCATATAATATCTCAATAGTTATACCGTGATATACTCGGGTGTGTGGTCGGGTGGAGTGGACCCCAGCTTGGTTTTTCTGTGTTGAGATTTTTTAAAATTTTACTGGTTTTAAATGTTACGAAATTTTAAAGTGTCACACGGCTTACATACAGTGAATATCATTATTTTACTTAACTTTTATCGTATTTAAAAGTTTTTGCCATAATTTCATCTAAATTTTAAAAATCTATAAGTTCATTTACATAGTTTTATTTTTATTTTATTTTTATAGTCATAATTCCTATTTCTATTTTATTACGTTTGAAATATCACTCCGCATGTAAATTTATATGTTGTATATAATGGCTCAAGCGCGCTTATACCCTGTTAGTGTAGTCATACTAGCCACGCCTGTGGAAGAACCGAAAGGTTCGAAAGCTTGCAAAAGTATAATAAAAGAGGCTCCTCCGCAAAACTTTGGATTCGTTGTGCGTTTAGATTGTAGTAGTTTGTCGAATTTTTGTTTATAAAGAGAAAATCGTTTTCGTTTTTTTTCCCCGTTAATAGACCTTTGTATACGTTTTAGAATAAAGAGGTCGCGCTGAGTAGCCAAGTGCAGCAGGCCGAGGCCACCCCTCTCGGCGGGCAGGCAATTTATTGTCGATGTCGTCCAAGTTGTTTCCATATAGAGCGCGTCATCTAAATCTTTTTGTAATACGTTTAATATAGAATCGTTTGGCAGGATGGCGTTTATCAAATAGGTAAATTTTGGTATGAAGTTCGAATTTAAAAATCGCGTCTTGAGGTGGAGGGGGAGCGTTAAAATGTTTTGTTTAGCAATTACGGCTGAGTGGCGGAAGTAGGAACGAAGATTTACTGTTTGCATTTTGAGAGGCGTTTTGGAATTTTCAAAATGTATACCGAGGATGTCAATTGCGTCGTTCCGCATTTCTATATCTTCTGGCTTATCGGTCCTGCCGCTCCAATTGCCGCACCACAACCCCTTATTCATCTTAAAATTAATAGCGATGCCGGATATTTTCTCAAAATTTTTGAAACAATTATAAATACGCTTAAAATCAGTTTCGTCTTTTAAAAGTAAGATAAAGTCGTCGGCATATGCATAAATCCCGGACGTAGAGCTGAGGTTTCGACGAAGATGGTATATGAGAGACGTCGTGGCAAATGAGAAAAGCAGCGCGGACAAGCCGCAGCCCTGTCGCACGCCTCTATTTACGTTGAATTCTGGAGAGCATTCGCCGTTCACGTCGATTTTTATTTTATTACCACTAAAGATGATTTTAACCCATTTCAAGAAAATATCGGGGATATCGAGCCTTTCCAGCGTAGCAATAATAAATGGTCTGTTGATCGAATCGAAAGCTTTTTGTAGATCGATTGTTACGATTGCGAGGGACGTATTAAATAAATTCGATTCGTAAATGTTCTTCTCTATTTCGGGGATGATATCGAAAATAGAGCGGCCCGGGACGGCGTACTTCTGTTCTGCTGGTATCATGCGCGCAGAGTACGGCTTGATTTTTGTAAGTAAGATTTTCGATAGAATCTTATAATCCGTGTTCATAGAGGTGATCGGGCGCCAATCGTTTAGAGTTCGCGCATTAGGAGTTTTAGGTGTTAGAAACATTTTTCCAGCCCTCATGTGGTCAGGTAGGGAGGTTTCTAATTGCGCCTCTTGAAAAATTTCGAGTAGAGAGTCGGCGGCGATGTCGCAAAAATCTTTGTAGAATTCGGCGGGGATGCCATCTTCGCCGGCCATCTTTCTATTTGGTAAAAGCTTGATCGCGTTTAAAATGTCGTTTTTCGTTATAAAATTTTCTTCGTTGAAATGAAATTCGATATCGAGGCGCGGAATAATATTTACGTAATTTCTAATGTCTTCTAAAATAATAGAATCGTCTGCCTTCGTTTTATTTTGATAAAAAGTGAAAATATGGTTTAAGATAGCGTCGTTATTGTTGAGGAATTCATTGTTGTCATTGTATATTGCGGTAATTGCAGGTTTGTGGCGTCTAAGTTTCGTAAAAGTATATTTTTGACAAACCTCCGCGGTTTCTAGAATTAGTTTTTTCGTGCATCTCCAATGTGATTTCACGCCAATATTGTTAAAAATCGTAATAAAATTCTCGTATTCGAATAAAAATATTTCTTTGAAAATAAAAGAGTTAAAATTTTCGAGTCAATGTTCTTTTTGAAAAATTGCGTATTCCGTATTTGTAATCGTGTGATAATGGCGTTGTGATCAGATAAGTTGTAAGCAATGGTTTCGCATTTGAAAAGATTAGGTGTAAAGTTTGACGAGCAAAATATATAATCGATTCTGGTTTTAAAAGGCGTGTTATGGATGAGGGCTTCATGCGTAAAACCGTCGAGTCCAGGATTAACGTGCTTAAAAATATCGATAAGATTATTTTTTCATTAAATTCCGATAAAAAGTTTAATTTTCGACGTGATTCTGTCTTGCCCGGTTTGTCGCGAATGTTAAAATCTCCTAATAAGAGCGTCGCTGTATCTCTCGGATATGCGTTCAAGTAGTTTTGTATCAGTTGTAAATCGTTTAAGGCTTCATCGGGCTCGTGAGCGAGGTGTACATTAATAAAAAGTACGATATTCCTGTTCATTAAAATTTCTATGGCGCATATTTTCCCGTTTTTTAGTATTTTAAAATTTGCGCTAAAAATCGAGCGATGTATTAAGAATAGTAGTCCGCTGCCGCGAGAAATAGGTTCATTTACGTAGATATCAAAAGCCGTTAAGTCTTGTCGCGTTTTGCATGTTTGAATATTCGTTTCTTGAATTGCATATATTTCCGCTTCGTTTTTCTTTAACCAATCTTTTAAAAATTCTTCTCTTTGCTTGTTTGCGATTCCGCGGGCGTTCAACGTTAGAATTCTCAAAAAATCAATATTTACAGTGTCGCAGGATGGCTTACAAGAGTCCAACATCCCAAAAACGAAAGAATAAAAAGAGATAAAACAGATAAAACAGTTAAATAATAGAATAAGGAAAGTAAAATAGTATAAATTAGCGTTAGTTTTAGAAGGAATGTATTTACAAAAAAAATCGAGAGCGAGAAGATAGAAGATAGAAATAAAAGTGTGAAATAAAAAGAAACAAAAACGAAGTAAAAGAGAGAGGTAGTTCAAATAAAAAAGTATGATGAACATAATACTGCGTTAGTCCACTTTCATCGTATTTAAAATTGTTTTAGCCTTCCTGATTCTCTCCCTCAGTCTTTTTCTGTCGTCGCTCTTCATGTTGACAGTATTCTTATCGTCTTCCAAGAGGACTTCGAGATGGAGGGATATTTGATGGAGTAGGTCGGGGCGTTTTTCAATCTGCTCCTGGATTTTGATTCTCTTTGCCTGTCCTGTTCTCTTGAAAATTGTGGCGATAGCTTCCTCGAGGTCTGGATTGGGCATGGTTTCGCATTCCACAAGTTGTTTCTGGAGTTGGGACGATGTAACCGACCAGTCTGATTTGCTGGTCGACATATTATCCTCATCTTCACTGGTTGGATTTTCGGTGCTTGGGCCTGGCAACCCCGCTAGGAATTGGGCCGCGTTAAAGGTCTTCTCCTCATTCAACTCTTTTCCCAGGACAGAACTTATATCTTTCCCCATTTCATCGTGAGACGGTGCAGCCGTAAGTCCACTCTGGGGATCAGGCCTTGATTTTTCCACGAGGTCATTTTTTTCCTTTTGGCAGTTTTTTTCATCTGAGGAAGCTGTGAGAGGTAGTTTCCTCGATGGTGTCTCGCTTGGTCTTAGGGTCGGTTCGCGAGCTTCTTTTGGTGTCTCAGATGGTAAGACAGGGCTCTTTGATGGATTAAGGGCTTCCGAAAAAGTTCTAGTTACAGTGGCCCTAATATTAGGGTCGAATGGGCATTTATTTTTAACATGCCCGTGTCGTCTGCATCCATTGCATACGACATATTCACCGATAAATATAGTAAAATTTCTGTCCATATAAGGCACGTTAAGCGTTGCAGGCATAGGGGTTTTCTCCTTATTCTTAAAAACAATTTCCCGCCTTAGCGACGAGAGATGTTTCAGGAGGGGGTTGTCCGTGGGGAATGGGAGGGGTCGGCTGCTTATCATTTGACCGTAAGGTTCCAGAGCTATCTTGAGGTCTTGGTCTTGAATAAAGGCCAGTACGCCCGAAAGGATATATTTCTTTGAGGGTTTGAATAGTGGGCAGGGGAACACAGTAATGTCTTTGACCTTGAATCCGCCATCGATTAGTGTTTGGGCTAGTTCATTATTGGCGACAGACACTATCGCCTGTCCATTCATTTTACCAACAGAATGAATGTTTTTGTATCCGATGATATTTGCTATTCCTATCAGGTGGTCTTCGGCTGTGGCGTTGGGTATAGATTCGAATTGCACTGTGGATTTTATGAGTTTACTTCTACTTTCATAAGTGGCCTTCCTTTCCTCATCGAATTTTTTCCTATCTTCTGGAGAAAAGTGATGTTTAGTTTTTTGCATATTTTCAGATATTGTTGCTTCATTTGGTGAGTGTGTAGAGATTGCCTTCGAGGCTTGCGAAGATGATGGTGATTTTGCTGATTCATGAACAACCGATGAACTTTCAGATGGAATTGATGACGCAACGCCAATCTTGGTCGTTGCCATGACGATGATACTTCAAGTCTCAACTTGAGACTTGAAGTTATGTAAAATTGCAAACTAAAAGAAAAAAATCAAACAGTGGTAATGAAGATGATAAATATACAATATTGATGAGATTTTTATGCTGATAAAGAATATGATATTTAAATTTACCAGAGATAAGCGAAAAGCGAACAACAGATACAAAACGCGGAGCTCGCGCGACGCGTGGCCGCACGGTCAACGTACTATACCTATTAGGTGGAATAGATTTCCTTTTGATTGTTATGATTGGGTTAAAAGTGTGTATAGCTCAACTGTGGCCCAATGTTCGGTCTTATCAATCCAAACAATCAGTCTACATCATATTTTATCTTTCACCTTCAGGCTGTACATGACCTTTTTGAGAAGAAGGAGAATCAATGAAACAGTGTCCAGCTGATAAGTAGATTGTGGTCCTCGTCAGTATAGAGGTGATATCTGTTCAGATGATAAGTAGATTGTGACCCTCATCAACAGAAGAGTTACATCTGAGATTGATACAAGAGTTTGGTTTTGTTGGAATGTCTTCTGCAAGAATATATCTGATATAAATTCTTACCTGACTTCTTCAACATCATTTATTCAGAGATGATTGTTTTTGCTCTAATATTTTAAATTTTTACTTGAAAATCTTTGTGGAAATCCTCTGTAATAATAATAAATTATTGAGCTTCTTGCTGAATTTCTTGGGATTCCAGGAATATCTTTATTCTTCCTATCACCATTATAGATTTCAACAGTAGCAGCAGAATTATACAGGCTCTGTTATATAGGATACTTAATTATTCCATTTTTTTTTAAACATATGCTTGGGTTTTAGATTTGTTGTCGTAGGGAAAATAGTCATGAAATTGGTTAAATTTCAACAAATTATCACAGATGATCTCATAATTTATATATTTTTTTTCTTTTTCAAAACTTGGTGCTTTGATTAAAGATTTCTTTTCATTTTTTTTCTAAACAAAAAAAAATTGACATAATACTTCGATTTGGCAGATTTTTAAATATACTTGGAGAAAATAAGATATAAACATATTTGGAGAAAAGGAGATTTAATACGTTAAAATTGTTTCTTTTTTTCTAACTGTAACTATGATTGTTGTTACCAAGCCTATCATTTTTTTTTAAATAAAACAAAGGCATAGCTAAAAATAATCTTAAATATATATTTAAACGGTAAAAAAGAAGTTGCCTATTTCGGGAACATCACACATTTTACTCTAGGTTTTCTACATTAATGGTCACTTTTAAAGAAATGTTTAAAATATAGTTCTTAATGATCTTTGGTATATCTAAATATTTCTTAATGATCTTTGGTATTTCTCTCTCTAAAAAACATATGGCCAGAATTTATTGATAGCCCAAATGATGGCAAGGCATTCCTTCTCAGTAATTGAATAATTTTCTGCTTTGTTTAGTGTTTTAGATACATACGCAAAGCCTCTTTCTTTTCCATTTTGTATCTGCACTTAAGACACTTCAGAATATTGTCAATCATTTGAAGGTAGCTGGAGCATTGCATAGCCCAAATGGCACTACTTTGAACTCATACAGTCCATCTGGAGTTGTAAATGCTCTCTTTTCACGGTCCTATTGTTCTACGTCGATCTGCAAATACCCTGATTAGAGGTCCATTTAATAATTAAATCTAGATCGCCGTAAGCAGTCGAAAGTGTCGTCGATCCTTGGGAGAGGGTAGACATCCTTTCTTGTTATTTTGTTCAGGCGGCGATAATCGACGCAGAATCTCCAGCTTCATCCTTTTTTTTTTATCAATTCAACAGGTGAGCCCCACGGACTTTCAGAGGGCTGAATTAAGTCAAGTTTTTCCATCTTGTTTACCTCAACCAGAATAATTTGGCATTCTCTTGGTGCAACTCGGTAAGGTCGTTGTTTGGTCGGTAGGTGGTCTCCAGTGTTAATTCGGTGTTTAACATTGACGTCCTTGAATTATTTTTTTTTACTAAATTCGAATATATCTGTTCATTTTTTAAACAAATTTCTAAATTTTTCTTTTTGATATTCATCAAGTGAGTCATCTAAAAAAATCCTGAGATTTTTGGGTCTTCAGAATGTTTCGCCTCTGTTTCAACTTGGTTACAATCACCTAGAGTACGGTTTTCCGACCGGGAATGGCGAGATGACCGACTGTATCTCTTAGCAGGCGATGAAAATTGTTCATTTCAGCCAGAGTAAGGGTAAGGGCTTCGATAGCAGCGTATATTTTCTCTTGGCAGGTCGTCGTAGGCTCTTGGCTGCTCCGAGAATTATAGAATGTTCTAGGCTCTTGCCTATCTCTCTTTTTGTAATTCCAAATTTGTCTTTCTTCATATTCTCTCCTTCTGTCACGGCAGTAACACACGACGTGGCCAGGGAGTCCGCAGTGAAAACAGATTGGCTTTCCTTTAGTGGTTCGTTATTCGTTGGGGTCGAGACTTCCGTTTACTTGTTTCGGGTGCTGCGGTCTAAGTTGGAAAATTCTGGGTTGGAACTCGTACCTAGGGGTTAGTAATGGCCTGGAAGACCCTAAAGACCAAAGACAAGTTTGCAGAGCTGGACGGAGTTGAGGTTCTTCCACATCCAGCCTACAATCCTGACTGTGCTGCATCAGATTACGGCCGCTCAATGCAACACTATCTAAAGGGCCGCCGATTTGAACCAACCATCCCTGCACCAAGCAGAAGGAATCATAATATACAGCGACTCCAGATCCGCTCTAGAAGCAATTCAGAAGGGCAATACTGGAATCACGCAGAAAATACCCTCATTACTTACCCAACTGGAAACATTGGAGAAGAACTGCATTCTACAATGGATTCCTCCCCATGTTGGGATCGAGGGTAATGAAATGGCAGATAAATTGGCAAAGGAAGCCAGAAAGCTGAGTCAAAGGAAAGAACAAATGTCAGTATTCGACGCTGATGCTTTGGCAAAATACAAGATAATCAAACAAAAAATAAGAAAAGATCAAATATGTGAAATAAACTCTGAGAGAAAACTGACAAAAACTATAATAAGACTTAGAACAAAACACTATAAAGGAATGACAATACATCCAGATGGCACAAGAACTTATAGAGCATGCAACAACTGTCCTGGTGTGGAACTAACACCTACTCACATATTCTCATGCCCAGCAATGGCCGCAGCCTTACAGAAAATTGACTTAGACCCAGAGCAGCAGCTTTACACACCCAAGATAGTGGATATTGCTGCTGCTGTGATGGAGATGCATGGAGACATCTGAGACTCTTCTTTGGACACGACAACAACAACATTTGAATCGGCGAAGAAAAAGCTATTATTATGAATCATTTGTATCAATAAATTTATAATTATACAATTCGCACTATTTTTCCAAACGGAATTCCTTTGCAGTCTCATCCAAATTTTATAGTCACTCAATTTGTTACATCACACGAAAAATTCCAGAAATACTTACAAAAAAGAGGACTATCAGAAACACCAAATTGTTCCTGCGGAGAAACTGAACAAACTGCTCTTCACCTTATCTATGACTGTCCGAACTTTACAGAAGCGAGACATCGATTGTTTCCCGATCTAAATTATTTAACTCTCTTACATCAGTCACTTTGTCTATATAAATTTTATAAACTCTTTCGATTAATACATTTATATTTTGATGCATTAGCGCGCCATCTGTTATCAAAATTCGAAACTATTATAGACGCGTATGATTCTTTTTGAAATTAAACAATTTTTACTGTCCTTACTGCAATGAAAAAATTAATGGGAGGGCCTGGCTCATCAGTGGTGAACCCTCCAAGCGGTTTCGTCAGTTTAATCTACCATACCGCTGTTGTATTGTATTTTTCGATCTTCCTTTTATATTGATACTGATGCTAGACTCTTGGAATGGGAATTTTAGATGAACTATGAACATAAGCTTTGAGGACAGCAGAATTACATACATTTATATATATGTAAAATGCTTCGAGCAATTGCTCTTCCGCAAATATCAATTTGTTTCTTTCATTATAGCAATTATATTATGATGCAATAGCGCGCCATCTGGTATCAAAATTCGAAACTATTATAGACGCGTATGATTCTTTTTAAAAATAAACAATTTCTACTGTCCTTACTGCAATGATAAAATTAATGGGAGGGCCTGGCTGATCAGTGGTAAACCCTCCAAGCGGTTTCGCCAGTTTAATCTACCATTCCGCATACCATACATTTATATTGGTAAATATTTAATTCTAAGTTTTAATTTGTTTGTTGTTTTTGTTTGTTTCCCCTGTAATAGGTGCAAATACTACAATATCGCCCCCGCGCCTGGTTGATTATTAAATACACTTTTAGAAAGTCAAAAATAACAAAATTTGGTATATAGATCGCTATGTATAGTTCATCATTTTTGGAGGAGATTGCTTAAAACATTACAGCTAAAAACCTGATAGTGTACTATCTATAGGAATATGCGTGATGATATTAGAATAGGATTACTGAAATATAACAGATTAATTAAAATATTCATTGACTTTTGACTGCTTTTTTTTTCTTTTTTGCTTGTGAAAAAGAAATTAAAATATGTATAACAAACCTATATATGTAATTACACTGCGTGACATTGAAAATGGAACACCAAGAAATAGTGGCCAGAAAATTATGCAAATTTCAGGGTAGACGCGCCTAACCGAGTTATGCAAATGATGTAAAATGCGCAGCACTCGTGCGCACATGGAGTAAGATATAAGGGAAGGAACTTGCAGAAAGGACAGTATTCGTGTCGTTATTTCTTCAAGGAAAATCATTGTAGAAATTTTGTTCTTGTGTCAAAAGACACGTGTAATAACAGAGAATGCCAGGTCATCGTAAACGGAGGCAGTTCAAGCAGACAGACGCTTTTACGAGGGGCATGGTGATCGGACTGAAAGGGGCAGGTTGGTCCATACGTCAAATCGCAGCTGATACACACCTTGGTGCGTCCACGGTGCACCGACTGTGGAGAAGATGGTTGGAACAAGGAAATGTGGCAATTTAAAGGAATGTCGGTGCAACCAGAGTGACGTCAGCACGTGTGGATCGGCGTATCCTTCGACAAGCAGTGGCGGCCCCACAAGCCACTTGTACCGCCATCCTGCAACATGTGCAAGACACCCTAGATCATTCCATCTCGACCAGAACCATTTCCCGTCGATTGGTTGCTAATGGCTTGCACTCATGCCGTCCGCTAAGAAGACTGCCATTGACCCCACCGAATAGGCGCCAACGTTTGGAATGGTGCCGGGCTAGATCGACGTGGATGACGGAATGGCACAGGGTCGTGTTCTCAGTTGAGTCGCGTTTCTGCTTGTCCAGTGATAGTCGCCGTGTACGCGTGTGGCGTCGACGTGGAGAAAGGTCCAATCCGGCAGCAATTGTGGAACGCCCCACCGTGCGACAACGTGGAATCATGGTTTGGGGCGCAATCGCGTATGATTCCAGGTCACCTTTACTTCGTATTCAGGGCACTATGAGGGCCCAACGATACGTTGATGATGTGCTGCGACCGGTGACACTCCCCTACCTTCAGGGAGTACCCAATGCCCTTTATCAGCAGGATAACGCCCGACCGCACACTGCTCGCATTAGCCAACAAGCTCTGCAAGATGTACAGATGCTTCCCTGGCCACCGTACTCTCCTGATCTCTCACCAATCGAGCACGTCTGGGACATCATTGGACGCCGTTTGCATGCCTTGCCACAGCCGCGTTCAGAAGACGAACTGTGGCAAATGGTTGAGAGGGAATGGAGAGCCATCCCTCAGGACGCCATCCGTACTCTGATTGACTCTCTACCTAGACGTGTTGCTGCGTGCATCGCCGTCCGCGGTGGTCCTACTTGCTACTAAGCCGACGCCGTTCTCGCTCTGTATTATGACTATCATTTTGAAATAAAGATCACTTATTGTTCGTCCCTGTCTCTCTCTGTCTGCCGAGTTTCATCACTTTCTGGCCACTATTTCTTGCTGTTCCATTTTCAATGTCACGCAGTGTATAATAAAATTATTAAATTGAAATTGAAATATAAACACGAAATATCTACCATTAGAAATTAATAAAATTTAATAATATGCACGTTTTAAAAACAAAGCAATTTGGTGATGATAAATAAATAAAATTTGAAAGCAAAAAATCTATGAATGGAAAATTGAATAAATTAAAAAAATAAATATAACTACTAATATTCGGAGAAAAATAGTATCTTTGGAGGAGATTGCTTGAAACTTTGTTAGGTCGGATTTAAGTCCTATTGAGGACGTTTCGAACTTAAACTTGGTTCAGCTCAGCAATATTAGTATTTTATAATTATATTCCAAAGTGGGTTAAACTTAGATACACACACAGAAAGATGTAGCACACACCAAAAGGTTCATACATAGTTTGTCCATAGCATACATTTACTTCCTCTTTTACCTACTTTACAAGTAGAATCATTCAACGAAAATTATTAAACCAATTAACCTCTGATGGTTACTGGAAATTTCAACATCTTGTTTAATACAGAGAAATTATTACAAACACATTAAAATATCAACATATGAGTTTTTATTTTGCCTCAACAAATTTACAAGCTTTCATTTGTATACAATTCTAAGTAGGCTTAATATTATTTCTAGCAAAAATTATAAGACTTCATGCAAAGAAAATGATTTGGGAATATTCGACCTGGCAATTCAACCAAGATACCACATCTAGATAAATGGATTAATAAAAAACATTTTTACAAAGTTATAAAATAAAAGGAGAGATTAAAACTTCTTACATAGACGTATACCTATAAACGAGCCTTTTTAGGCCCATACACTAAGATTTAAAAAATATTAAACCTACCATTATCTTTCTCCACGCACCGTCCCCGGTTCAACCCGTCAGTTCGCTTGTTTTCTCGTAACTCTCTAAATTTTCAAAAAACCGCGTCTCTCCCAAAAATATTTATCATCATCTTACAGAGTAAGAAGAAAATTAATTTAATTTCGCAGAATATATTCAAAAATAAAAAGTAAAATATTATTATTTTTTAGTAAAAGAAAATTTGAATTAGTAATAAAATAATAAAATATAACAGGTTCATTCCTTGAAAATTTTATTTAGTAAATTCTTCTTTAAAAGTTTAATTTTTATATTGTTATCTAAAAAAAATACCTAATTTATCTAAAATATGTATATAATTAATTTTTATTCTTTAGAATAAAAATAAATTTAGAATTTTCGAGATGGTAATATATTTTTTTCTGGACCTTTTATCTTATATATTTAAAAGGTGATTGGTAATACACATATGTCACATATTTACAATCTGATATGTACATTCTGTACATATCTCCATCTGGGCCCTTTTTTGCAGCGGGCTTCGGGGTACAAGAGGGTCAGTGCCATCTCCAGCTGGGCATATTCCTTGCTTTGTTCTTTGGAGCATCGTCGGCCATCTTCTCGGCCTTTCCTCGGTGGGGAATTTTCCATCTGGACAACAAACACTCTGGCGAGACACTGCACATATATGATGTAAAATGTTTACATCATTGTTGGGTCTGTTTTGTGAAAATCTGGCCCAACAATTCCTCCCTGCCAGAGTGAAAAATGTGGTTTATTCCAATTCTCAGATCTGTTCATGATCTATGAAAAATATGATTTTGGAAGAAATACATTTTTTTACGATACCAGTATGCGCAATTACTGACACTCAGGCAAAGGGGAAACAAACGGGCCATGGTACAAGAACGAGTTATCTTATAGTAGCATAAAAGGAGATTTTTATCCTACCATTTAGTGGGCAATATACTAAGTCCATCTTTCGCTGCCTGTATGCCGGAGGATTTGGTCTAGTTGTGAGGTGAATCCATACATTCCCTGCTGCAGTCCTTATAGGTGGAAAAATGGGGAAGTGGTCTATACCCAGGTTCTGTACAAATAGACATTTAGACCATTCCAGATAAACATAATCATATGGGCGCCAAGGAATTGTGGGTGTAAACGTAGATATGTCCAATCCCTAAAACACATCTAAAAAAAATCTTTATTAACTATACGTGATGAGGTACATGTGGTAATAAAAAATGATTATACAAGGTTATATAAGGCAAAATTAAATTGGCATACACGATCAAAATAACAATAATAATAATATGGTAAACAAAACGAGGGGAATAAATATATACAAAAAAAAACTTGAATGAATATATGATATATGTAGAAAAGAAATGACTTGATATATAGGATATACAATGATAAACAAATAAATATATATGCTGTGGTTAAATTTTTCATTCAGTACATTTGTCTGAAGATGGTAACGACGCTGTTACCGAAATATCACACTCTATTTATTTATTTGGATTCGGTCCCGTTATCTTATGTTTATAATCTATAATCCAAACTGTGCCTTATCCATACATAAATATATATAAATATAATTAAAAATGCATTGCAAATGGTATATTAAATGAGTAAATACTATATCAGGAGAATAAATATGCCAAAAAAATTAATGAATATGATATATGTAGAAAAATAATGACGTTGATATAGAGGATATATAATGATAAACAAAAAAATATATAAATATATATATGTGTGTGGTTAAATTTATTCAGTACACTTGCCTGAGGATGGTAACAACGCTGTTACCGAAATGTCACACACTATGCATTTGGATTTGGTCCCGATATCTTACGTCTATAATCCAAATTGTGCCTTTTCTATATATAAATATACATAAATATAATTTTAAAAAAATAATACATGGTAAATGGTATATTACTGAGTAGATAATATAACAAAGGAATAAATATGCACTGAGTGTCATGGGCATTCGCGAGTATTTCAAAATATTAATGTATTACTTAAAAGTTTGTTCTTACTAACTTGTCACTGGGAGTGTTGTCTGACGTGTTCTCCGCCTCTCTTAACCATTATAGTAAAAAAAAAATAGAAAAAGAAATCTTAGTAGTCAGTAATTCTTTAAACCAGATTATTTCCAAATTTACCTTATCTAGGGTAACAATCTTACTTCTCTTTGTCTTTAGTTGAACACTGTTGTCAACCTCTATTATCCATTGTTTAGCTTATCTATAGAATGTGTACTTATATTTTTAACCAATAAATTCATTTTAATAAAATACCTATAGTTAACCTCGAAGAGGATAAATGTTTTTTTTATTTTATTTGACATATCGGACGCGATATCCCAGCTCGGGATACTTGCGCCTAAATACATTTTAGTAGATTATATACAATTCATTTTATACAATTTAATAACCGGACTAAAAACATAATTAAAACTTAAACGATGGCACTCTAAAACAGAAGAGAAAATCCAAAATGGATTATTTTATCAACCTATATACAACTCAATAACCGACTAAAAACACAATTAAAACTGAAACGATGGTTTTCTCAAACAGAAGAGAAAATCCAAAATAAATTATTTTAGCAACCTATATACAATTCAGTATATACAACACAATAACCGGTTAAAAACACAATTAAAACTGAAACTATGGTTTTCTTAAACAGAAGAGAAAATCCAAAATGAACTTACAAAAATTATTAAATTTTACATAAGTGTCTTTGTTATATACAAATTCGCAAACCTCTTCGATGGGATAAAAATGATTACTTCTGTAGCTGTGGAATATCGGACATTCCATCAATAAATGCATTGAGTCTTGGTTTTCTTTTCCACAGAAACAGCTAGGATCATCCGTTGCCCCGATTTTCGACAGAAATTCTCCAAAATTACCATGACCCGTGACGAACTGTTAGTTATAAAAATTCGGACGAAAATAAAAAGGAATTCCAAATGGGAAAAATTTTCTGAATGTTTCATTAGTGTTAGCTATTGTTTCAGCCATTCTTGATTCTATGTAGTTATGAATTATAGTCGGGGCATGCGGTCTGAATACATTAATTTCTTCTTTTGATAAATTGGCCAAATCGTATTTATCGTAATGGCCAAATCGTAATGTTGATGACTAACAACCTAGGTCTAACTTCTACTTTACGATATATCTTCTCACACTTGAGTTCATAATATCTCTCTGTAATTTGACCCTTTATTCTAAAAAATAATTACTGTTCTGGGCTATTTCTCATCCAAAAATATATATATAATTGATATTCAATTTTCCCTTAAAATTTCCTCCTTCTTCAAGTCTGGAATACTGGCCTGTTCTGGCAATCTGCTCTGAAGTTCTTTTTTGTTGTCCTACTAATTTAATTTTTATCTTATAATAGAACGAGTTACTCTCGTTAAAAAAATTCTACTTACTAATTGGTATTTAGACTTGAACTCGTTCTAACTAAACGTATGGTAGACAATAGTATTTATTAGGTGATTAACTTTTGCTGGCCTGGGGCGATATAAAACACAAAGAATCTGGACAGTCCATCTGTCACTTTGCTAACTGGTACCTAAAATCTGTAGACGGAATCGCCTCGTCTATTCGTAACTTGTTTCTTATTTGCTCGTATTGTTAACTTTCATTAGAAACCCCCTTTAGACTTTGACTTAGAAACAAGGAGTTATAGGGAATCCAATTTACCCACCGCATGTTCCAAGTTTGTCCATAGAGGATTGGCTCCAAGCTGCGCAATATATAGAAGAGCATCTAACGTTCCAATTTCTCCCAACCTCCCGTCTGAATCACCCTCATTCCAGCCACGCTTAAGGCGTCGAAAACTACGATGTCAGATCGGTTATCCGAGGTTTGTCGCTATGCACTTGGCTTACGACATTGGCAACTAAATCCCCCATGTTAAAGTTTATTTTATTATTTAATATTACTCTGTGTAATTGTTTTAATTTAATTTGACCACGGACGTCTGGTAACGTGTGTATTTAGACATGTATGTAGTATATTTTAAGGTAGATAGAGCACAACCTTCTTATAATATTTAGTATAACCCCATATCTGTATATAAAAATATGTATCGAACAATAGAAGTGACAATAAAATAAAGCAAAGAGGTAAAGGTAGACCAAGACGACACTATAGTCCAGACGACAAAGGCCAGACGTGATAAACAACCAGACTAACAGGTGTTTATGCTAATGAGTTCATTCCCCCGTCAGCAGGTGGCCAGACATAATTAATAACCCAGCGCTTGACAGGTGGCGTGATTACGGGAACCAATCAGAACTCGTCAACAAGTGCCAGAGCCCAGTATATAAGCCCCCCAAGATTGGGACAAAGAAGAGTTGTTCAGTAGTTGTTTCAGAGCGACGCTGTCATACGGCCGGTCAGATCTCTCATCCCCCCTTCTAGGCTAGGGCATCCGTGACGTCCGTGGTCTACCTCTACCTTCTTGGAGTACCATCTAGACCTGCCTCTGTCTCTTGCTGTCCCAGTGCGGGAATCCCATCACTCACCCACTACCACGACTGCCCAGCACATTCCACCTCGGGATTACTACAGAACCCGTTAAAGTCGACAGGATAACCGAGGACAGCAACATACAGAAGATGACAGAGGCCGAAGTCGAGTACTTCACGGATGCCCTCACCGACCATGCAACCCACTGCGACGATCTAGTAAGCCGCCTAGCAGACGCCATCCGGGGGCTAGCCATGCCTCGTGCGGAGGAAGCCCTCATTCCCCCTTTCGACGGATCCTACGCGGCAAACAACTTCATCCAACAGCTCGAGCGGACAAGCGAGGGACCGCAGGATGACGCCACGCTGCAAGCCCGGCTCCGCGCACTGCTCAAAGGTGAGCCCCTCTCCCTCTATAACGAACTAAATATGGCCTCTCTGCCATACAGTCAGGCAAAACAAACTCTGATAGACCTCTACCCCGGAAAATCCGAGGTCACCTTCACCAAATTTTTAACGTTTTAAATTAAATAATCAGATCCAAATAGGAGAATATTACCGTCAAAAAATAACAATGGGACTACAACTGGGCCCTAACCAACCCCATCATAGTAGAGGCATTAACAGAAGGCCTTCAGGCCAATGATCAGCGCCTCATGAGGGCCATAGCCCCTAAAACCTTGAACGAATGGTATTCTACCATGAATAGAATAAAAGGTACAAATTCACTCCCTACTCCATCCGAACAATTTCAAGGTGTTTCCAACCACCAGTGCTTTTCACCGTAATACCGGAACCCCTTCTAGAGGAAGGAACTACAATCATTTTTCCACAGACAGTACCCCAAGATACCCTTCTAGTGCCAGGAAACCACCCTCACCATGCAAATACTGCCAAGGTGACCACTGGAACAATGAATGTTCCATGAACAGGCGACCCTACAGGCAGCAGGCCTATCACAATCAACCTACGGCGCACTATTCCCCACCTGAACAAAATGGCGCCCACAACCTTCCCGTACCGGCCCCCAGGTCTTCTCACACCCCACAAGGCAACGAAAACTCCAATTTTCGTCCCTAAACTATCTAATATTCTATGTAACCCTAAAATTTTTAATAATCTTTATTGTCCATTCCTCTTAGACACAGGAGCCTCTATTAACATAATTAATTTAAATATTTTTAATCATCTTAGTAAAAACTTATCTAATCCTTTAAAATTATATCCATGCCATATATTAATCAATTCCATATCTACTCAAATAAATTCGATAGGATACACATATTTGACCACTACCATAGGAAAAATTACAAGATCAATTAAATTTTATATAATAGATAAT